>CM049374.1:19424952-19942452 GCA_026937815.1 Etheostoma perlongum | reverse complement strand
GTTATCCTGGCTGTGTGCTTCGGGTCATTGTCATGTTGGAAGACCCAGCCTCGACCCATCTTCAATGCTCTAACTGAGGGAAGGAGGTTGTTCCCCAAAATATCACAATACATGGCCCCGGTCATCCTCTCCTTAATACAGTGCAGTCGCCCTGTCCCATGTGCAGAAAAACACCCCCAAAGCATGATGCTACCACCCCCATGCTTCATAGTAGGGATGGTGTTCTTGGGATGGTACTCATCATTCTTCTTCCTCCAAACACGGTTAGTGGAATTATGACCAGAAAGTTCTATTTTGGTCTCATTTGACCACATGACTTTCTCCCATGACTCCTCTGGATCATCCAAATGGTCATTGGCAAACTTAAGACAGGCCTTGACATGTGCTAGTTTAAGCAGGGGAACCTTCCGTGCCATGCATGATTTCAAACCATGACGACTTAGTGTATTACCAACAGTAACCTTGGAAACGGTGGTCCCAGCTCTTTTCAGGTCATTGACCAGCTCCTTCCTTGTAGTTCTGGGCTGATTTCTCACCTTTCTTAGGATCATTGAGACCCCACGAGGTGAGATCTTGCATGGAGCCCCAGTCCGAGGGAGATTGACAGTCATGTTTAGCTTCTTCCATTTTCTAATGATTGCTCCAACAGTGGACCTTTTTTTTACCAAGCTGCTTGGCAATTTCCCCGTAGCCCTTTCCAGCCTTGTGGAGGTGTAAAATTTTGTCTCTAGTGTCTTTGGACAGCTCTTTGGTCTTGGCCATGTTAGTAGTTGGATTCTTACTGATTGTATGGGGTGGACAGGTGTCTTTATGCAGCTAACAACCTCAAACAGGTGCATCTAATTTAGGATAATAAATGGAGTGGAGGTGGACATTTTGAAGGCATACTAACAGGTCTTTGAGGGTCAGAATTCTAGCTGATAGACACATGTTCAAATACTTATTTGCAGCTGTATAATACACATAAATAGTTAAAAAAAAACATACATTGTTATTTCTGGATTTTTTTTTTTTTTTAGATTATGTCTCTCACAGTGGACATGCACCTACGATGACAATTTCAGACCCCTCCATGATTTCTAAGTGGGAGAACTTGCAAAATAGCAGGGTGTTCAAATACTTATTTTCCTCACTGTATATGGGTAGCCAGGCAACAATTTGTTTCCACTCATGTTAGTATACAGTAGTAGTCATCGTACTTTGAATATCTGAAGCAATTAATGGAAAACAATCATTGGCACATTAAATTAAAAATGAAAATATTTGTTAGTTGCAGCAGTCTTGAATGTACCTGTAAGGTAGTCAGTTACAGTGATAAGCGTGTCTGCTAGATCAAGATTTTAGATTTGTTTAGGTTGTAGTGGGTTGGCAGTAGCTGAGTCATTAGGGAGTTGGGTTGGGAACTGGAGGGTTGCAAAGTATGGTGGTAGACTAGTAGCTCGAAAGGTATTAGGGGACCACTAAGGTCTATATAAAAGAGACATCAGTTACAGTATTAGGGAACCACTAAGGTCTATATAAAAGAGACTTCAGATACAGTATTAGTGGACCACTAACGTCTATATAAAGAGACTTCAGATACAGTATTAGTGGACCACTAAGGGGACCAATGTCATGGGACCTTTAAGCATAGATTAACCATAACCATACCTAAACCACCGTGTGTTAGCTATAACCATCTTATAGCCTTAACCATATGTTAACCATACTGTAGTGAAATAAATCAACGTTGGAATTAAATGTTAAAAATGTACCACTGATCATTCGTGAACCTTGTCACTGAATGGGAGAGAGAGATAATTGTCCAATATCAAAGTTGTGTTGCATCACAAATGTAATGAACAGAATGATTTGCATCACAGTACCACATTCCATTTCCATTCAGGTTGCATGTTAGATCCAAGATAGATCCAAAATTTCCAGTTGTGAAAATGTTTGGCATAATATCTGAACAGTAAACTTCTGTATACTAGTTGACAAGATGACGTCATTCATGTCAACATTCAATTTAGCACAGTGCAGTCCTAATTTATGATGACTTTAAAAATCATTTGTCGCATTCAGTGTCAGCCTGTACATGTGCAGTAGCCTGGGCATGGACAATTTAGTCCCTCTGTCTTTGTAAGGAAATGCACTCCTCATCAAGTATAGAAGCACACACACACACACACACACACACACACACACACACACACATAGGTAGACAGGCTGCAGTGAGGATTCAGCCTTAATAAGCCCTTTCCAGTTGAGCACAGCTGCAGCGGTCCTGTCAGAAGCCTCTGGCTGAGCCATCAGAGCCGACCTAACATTTATTTAACCTCCAACTGGCTGCAGCCCTCTCATGTGCTACAGTACAGGCTCACTGATTCACTACTGCTGTCTGATGGCCTGGGTGTGTGGATTGAAAGCTAAATACTGTACAATATTAAGGGCATTATTACATATTGAAAAGAAATGGTAGGCTAATGGTCACATTAAAATGAAAAAATATTACTATGACTAAAACACCATATGAACAAATGGTTAAATCATATATAAATCAGTATGGAGTGGTGGACTTAACATTCTTTTGTGCTTCGATTTTGTTTGACTATATTAGAAAGCTTTTCATTGTGGCTGTGAGCATATTTGGCTGGCTGCCGGCTCCCAGTGGGTGGGTGTGGCTTTTGACTGTGAACAGTGAGCCTGGAGGGATAACTAAATAGCCTCTTTGTATGTCATGAATACGTGATGTCGTGACAAAGGTGAGAGGAGACGTTTTTAGTGTGATTTAGATGTCAGCAGGAGGTCTTCAATATTTCAGTTGGAGTATGGAGGAGGAGAAGATAAAGAAAAGAAAACTGTCACAAAAGCCTCACCGCAAACAGGTTCTGTGATTTTAGTTTCTGTATTATATAGTATAGTCTTTGGATTTCTATACCACACCACACACACAAACAGAATGTTTTATGTTCCATCAAAAAAGCATTTTCTTTAACACACAAGTGCGGTTTAGGATAAGATGAGTAACACAGACATCAAACACCTGCCAGCATGTTATCAGGTGTAAAATTACAGCTCATTAAAGGAAGTCAAGTATTGGTCAAAGCATAGAGGAAACACCCTGAAGAAGGCTGTTTTGTTCCGCTATATGCCCATCTATTCTTAATGTACTAAGATTTAAAGATAAAATAGCCAATAACAAAGACTTTTTGTATGTTTTGATTGAAAAGTGCCTTGGGCAAGTTTTCTCTTTTGAACATAGAGTAAACCCCTTTCCCACTTTTGAGGAAATGGATTGCTATGAGGACAACCAGAGAACTAAATGACGTGGCATGACTTGTGGCTAATTTTGTGCTCCATTTGCTCAATGGTGTTTTTTTGCTTCCAACGTCGCCTTCCAGGCAGCTAACCCTACCCTTAACCCTAAACATAACCATTGCCACGCTGCCTGGAAGGAGATGTTGGGGGCAAAAAACATTCATTTACCCCAGAACTCAGAAGCCGGAGCTGGGAATGACGTCACACCCAAGTCAGTCGGATTTTTCATTGTGGTGTTAGCTCTAGCCAGGTTAGCCATTGATAGCCATACCAGTTGATACAATTTGTTGATAGCATTGCATATCCACATAAAATCCGACTTCTGAGTACAAATGGAACGCACTATTATATCTCAACTCACCTTTTGTTTCATTGTTTTTGAGAGGAAAGGGAATGAGGGGTTGGAGAGGGGAAAGGCGCAGGTATCATTATGGGAAGGTGAAGATATAGTAGTATACTGTTAATTACAGTACAATTACAGTATAATTACTGTACACATCTTGAGTTTTTCTTATATTAATGTTTTATTAAAAGTGCAGAGCATAAATAAGATTAAAACAAATATATAAGATATCTTTTACCGAGAGTGTTATTTAATACTATCAACTCAGTCATAAATCCATGCTCCTCTGCTCCAACAGATGTGTCAATCAGTACATGCGAGAAATTTCTCGGTTATTTTATTGACAAAGTAGCATCTATTAGGAAAATCACCAGTGCTAATTTTAAGGTGTTTGTACCTGCTTCTCCTACACACTCAGCTGTGTTTGAGGAATTTAAGCCAGTTTCTCTGACGTTACTTAGTGAGGTTGTACAACACATCCTACCTACCCCAACCTACCAACTGTCCCTCAGACATTGTCCCCGCCAAAATGGTGAAGGAGGTTTTTAATACCATTGGGGCGAGTCTTCTTACTTTTTTTAATTCCTGTCTTACTTTAGGTTCTGTCCCAGCTGCCTTTAAACATGCTGTGGTCAGGCCCCTACTTAAGAAGCCTAATCTTGACCCTACAGTGTTGTCCAATTTTAGACCAGTATCTCATCTGCCTTTTCTTTCAAAGGTTTTAGAAAAAATTGTTTTTATACAGTTACAAGTCTTCTTACAACTGAACTGTGTTTTTGAAAAATTTCAATCTGGTTTTAGATCACGTCACAGCACTGAGTCTGCACTGTTGAGGGTACATAATGATATTGCCTTGTCTGTAGATGCCGGGAATCCTACTGTTTTAGTCCTTTTGGACCTCACAGCGGCGTTTGATACAGTGGACCATGCAGTCCTCCTCTCACGCCTTGAGAACTGCGTAGGCATCAGAGGTTTGGCACTCAAATGGTTCAGCTCCTATCTGTCAAATAGGAGCTTTTCTGTTATGATTGGGGACCTCTCCTCGTCAGTTGCTCCTCTCTCTTGTGGGGTACCACAGGGATCCATTCTTGGCCCTATTTTGTTTTCTTTATATACAGTGGGTACGGAAAGTATTCAGACCCCTTTAAATTTTTCACTCTTTGTTTCATTGCAGCCTTTTTCCAAAAATCAAAAAAGTTCATTTTATTTCTCAGTAATGTACACTCAGCAACCCATCTTGACAGAAAAAAACAGAAATTTAGAAATTTTTGCATATTTATTAAAAAACAAAAACTGAAATATCACATGGTCATAAGTATTCAGACCCTTTGTTCAGTATTTAGTAGAAGCACCCTTTTGATCTAATACAGCCATGAGTCGTTTTTCCAGGGAAAGATGCAACAAGTTTCTCACATCTGGATTTGGGTATCCTGCCATTCCTTTGCAGATCCTCTCCAGTTCTGTCAGGTTGGATGGTAAACGTTGGACAGTTTTTCAGGTCTCTCCAAATGCTCAATTGGGTTTAAGTTTCTGGCTATTCAAGAACAGCCACAGAGTTGTTGTGAAGCAAATTTTAGCGGTGACAGGGTCATTGTTTGGAAGGTAAACAGAGCACTCTGGAAAAGGTTTTTCGTCCAGGATATCCCTAATCTTTCCCTCGATTGCAACCAGTCGTCCTGTCCCTGCAGCTGAAAAACACCCCCACAGCATGATGCTGCCACCACCATGCTTCACTGTTGAGACTGTATTGGACAGGTGATGAGCAGTGCCTGGTTTTTCCACACATAAGCTTAGAATTAAGGCCAAAAAGCTTGGTCTTTCCATCTTGGAGTCCTTCAGGTGTTTTTTTAGCAAACTCCATGCGGGCTTTCATGTGTCTTGCACTGAGGATTTCTGCCATAAAGCCCCGACTGGTGGATTGCTGCAAACAGACTTACTACAACTTTCTCCCATCTCCCGACTGCATCTCTGGAGCTTAGCCACAGTGACCATTTCTTTTTTGCCTCTCTCACCAAGGCTCTTTCTCCCCGAGGCATTTGGCCGAATGGTCGTCCCAAACGTCTTCCATTTGAGGATTATGGAAGTTTGTGCTCTTAGGAACCTGGTGCAGCAGAAATTTTTTTGTAACCTTGACCAGATCTGTGCCTTTTCTGTCTTGAGCTCTTCAGGCAGTTCCTTTGACCTCATGATTGTCATTTGCTCTGACATGCACTGTGAGCTGTAAGGTCTTATATAGACAGGTGTGTGGCTTTCCTAATCAAGTCCTATCAGTATAATCATACACAGCTGGACTCCAATGAGGTGTAGAACCATCTCAAGGATGATCAGAAGAAATAGACAGCACCTTTACAATGAGGGTCACGGCAAAGGGTCTGAATACATATGACCATGTGATATTTCAGTTTTTGTTTTTTTATAATAAATATAAAAAATTTCTAAATTTCTGTTTTTTTCTGTCAAGATTTGCTGAGTGTACATTACTGAGAAATAAAATGAACTTTTTTGATTTTTGGAAAAAGGCTGCAATGAAACAAAGAGTGAAAAATTTAAAGGGGTCTGAATACATTCATGCTTTTAGGGGCAATTATAGGAAAGTACAACCTGTCATTTCATTGTTACGCAGACGATTTGCAAATCTATTTGCCTATGAAAGCAAATGACAGTGTTGCACTAAACTCCCCTGTATTGCTGATATTAAGTTGTGGCTTTCAGACAATTTTCTTAATTTGAACGAGAGTAAAACAGAGTGCATTATTTTTAGTACTCAGGCATGCAGAATGGCCCAGCTTTGAGTTTGGGAGGTCTGGCATCTTGCACAAGATCTGTTGTCAAAAAAACTTTTGATTGCAGCATGAAATTTGATAAGCAGCTCAGTAATGTTTTAAAATGAGCTTTTTCCAGCTTCGCCTGCTGGCTAAAGTTAAGCCTTTTCTGAGCAGGCACGACCTAGAAAAGGCCATTCATGCTTTTATCAGTTCAAGGTTGGACTACTGTAATGCCCTCTATGTTGGTCTGAATCAGACCTCCATCTCACGTCTTCAACTTGTTCAAAATGCTGCTGCTGCATCTTGGCTCCCGTTCTCTACACCCTGCATTGGCTCCCGGTGCGTTTTAGAATAGATTTTAAGATTTTATTGTTTGTATTTAAGGCTTTAAACGGTCTTGCCCCAGAGTATTTGTCTGAAATTTTAACTTTGCGGGAGCACAACCGGTCATTGCGGTCTTTAAACCAGCTGGTTTTAGAAGTCCCAAGGTCCAGGTATAAACGGTGGGGTGATCAGGCTTTTGCAGTTGCTGCCCCGAGACTCTGGAACAAGTTACCCCCTGATATACGTACTGTTACAGATGTCGTTCTTTTCAGGTCCAAACTCAAAACATATCTGTTCAGTCTGGCTTTTAATACGTAGCAGTGGTGTGACAATTTCCCTTATTTGTTTCTTTGTAACCTTTTCTGATTTTACTGTTTTCTATTTCACTATTACTATTGTATGTTGTGATTTTACTTATTTTGTTAAGCACTTTGGATACCTGCTGGTAGTTGTAAAGTGCTATATAAATAAATTTTGATTGATTGATTGATTGATATCTTGACAATTAATGCATCTTATTTTTTTGTTCAAACATTTTCAGTGCTCAACCACTGTTGCTATTTCACTTAGTCTGGCTCAAGGGATGTACATCGCTGGGCTAAAGCCTGACATCCGGCACAATGTTCTTCCCCTCTCGCTATCTAGGCGCCCAGGAAGTCTTCAAAGCCAGTTTCACAACTTCTGTAACTTTCATGGTATGCCATGGGGCCCAAAAAGACATTTTCCCATAGACATCTGTAAATCAATGGATACATTTTTTAGAACATTTTCAGAATGTGTTCCATTACATTCGATTACAAAACGAGAACAGCCACTCGGTTGAATCAATTAATCCCTATTCAAGTAAGCAGAGTGCACCTGATCAATGGGCCACTCAGTGTGGAAGCTGTGTCAATAATTTGGGTAATTTTATATATAGAACTTGGAGAACTTATAGAAGTTTTTTGGCTTTAACTCTCTTAGGAATGAATGGGGCTCCGCCTCCAACAGTGTAATTAGGTTTTATTAGACACCCATGCCGCTTTCAGTGGTAAGCACCGCCCACTGACCGACTACTTTTCAATTAAAGCCCATGTTGCAGGTTTAATTTTGCAACGAATTTGTGCAATTTGCTTGTTGGTAGTAAATATTTGAACTGTTATCCATTGTATTTGATGGTGTTGGATATCGCAAAATTGAATATAATACAAAAATTAGGCACAATTTTACAATGTTTCATTTTCCCCCCACAATGCAATGCATGACGTCATATTGGGGAGATAACAGAGCAGCCTGCATTATATTTACCACTGGTCTGGCCTAATGTGGCTTCTGGTCTTTTAGTATTAACAGTCTATGGTCTCGATCGAGTCCATGTGACTTTATTATATTTATAATAATATTGGAGGGAAAGTGAAACACAGCTTAGACGGGGGATGTTGTTCGGCTTTTCACAAGTTTAGACTGCTAGCTAACGCTACGCCGACGGACGTTAGCACAACAACGTTAGCCTAGCCTGCTAGGTAAATATTACGACTGCCTTTGGTGTTGCCTATATATGGCGTCCATGTTGTCAACGTCATACATGTGGCATTAGTGCACCTTTTGTACCATAATTGTATTGAATGAAATAGTAAACTTCGCTCCTACGAGATGGGGGGTTTGTTACGTTACACACAAAGCTAACTGGCTATAGTTAGCCTGTACGGATGCTAGCGGATATAGCTAACGTCACGTAGCCAGCCAGCAACTTCGGCAGTAGAGTTTCGGTAAGCTAACACGACAGCGTTGTCGCCCACAATCAACCTGCAGTGATGTTTGAAATATAAACAATTACAATACTGGTGCGTGCTGGTTGGGGAGGACCATGATCCTGTCTGAAATGTCACAAACGGATTTAGGCATCTTCAGATCAGCTGATCGCGGGGCGTGCTTCCCGACCGGACCGCTCCCCTACAGCACCCGCTCTCCACCGCAGCTTCGCCGCCACACACACAAGCACCGGCCAAACAGCGACACGTTTTCACCGGAGGAAGAGGTAAACACTTTGAAATAACACTCGGGGATGCTTTCTATTCTTATATGTAGATAAGTGTACCAGTACTTATCTGAACTAACGACATGATCACTGTCACTAGATCGAAAGAAAACGTTGACGTTCACTCGGTGCTATTCACTGACAGTAAAAAGTAAAGTCATTGTTTGCACTGCTGCGTTGCTAAAATAAAGGAGATAAATGAAGGAGATAAATGAAGGAGACTTCCCCACAATCTTGACAATTCCTCATTTGCCCTCTCACGTCTGGCAGGTTGGTAATTATTCGGCTGCTGGCCTTTACTCCTCTTCCTCATCCCAGTCAGTCACCGTAGTTCTAGTGCCAGGCTCAGACTTCGCTCCCCAGTATGACGTCATTGCCGAATTGACTTCATAAACCCGCGAACACCAAAAATGACCAAAAACTAACTTTTAACACTATTTGGAGACATTTTTAAAAATGATATACATATATTGAGTGTTTTTTGTACCCAATAATCAACAGTGGTGGTTAACCTGCAACATGGGCTTTAATATGAAAATAAGCCTGGGCAGATAAACTGTAAAAATATACATATTGTGTCCTTCATTCATATTAAAAATTTTCATGTTATGAGCCCTCCTATCCTTACCACCCCATATTTCTCTCTCTTTATCCTTTCAACCCTGATTTATTTATGTTACAACTTTTTTACTCCCTTTCTGTCCTTTTTATTCTCTCTGTCTTGCTGATATTTACAAATTCATTATTCCAATTACGTGTTTTTACAGCTGAGGATAGTATGTTTTTGTGACCCTAAATACCCTCATATTGTCTCAGCGGTCAGCACTAATCAGAAGGTTGCTGGTTTGAGCCCTGGCCCCGCAACCTGCATGTAGAAGAGTTCTTCTTCTCTGCTTTCTAAGACTGGAAAAGTGCTACATAAATACAGTCATTTCGATTGATTGAGTGGAATCAACAACTGTAATAATTGTCCCTATCTGTGTATCTTTCTCCTTCACCTTGCCCCTTCCTCTCTTCTCTAATACCATATCTACTCTCTCTCTCTTATCTGCTGATGTGCTGCTGTTTACATCTTTAACCTCACTGTTGTTTCTCCTCCCCCGGCCTCCCCCTCTGTTTGCCCCCATCCTGTCTTTGCGGACACGATGGGTAGAAACTGACAGGGGGTAACAAACTGATTGGGGTCCCCCCGCCTCTTGTATTTCCTGTTCAGACAGCATGAGCTGAAGAGGACTTGACATGATGTGGTCTTGTTGTCTGCTCTGCTAGTTTTCTCTTGTGTGCTTTTTTCTCTTGTGTAAATACTCTATTGTGGCTATGGTCACCTCTAGACGGAGTTCATGGCTGATATTGATCTTAGATTAAAAACTCTGCAGTTTGCCTGATTTGATATTGATCATCCCAGTGATAATTATAATGTTGGCTCATTTCCTGTCCTTTAATACCTCACACCACTGTGGCGTGGTTTGTAATCTGCAATTATAAAGGAGGCTATTTTGACTTGTCATTGAAAGAAGAAAAATATGACTCATAATAATTATAGCACTGGGCATAATAATGACATTATGTAGTGGCAGTTATAATAACATTGAAGATAAAATAACTAGAACTAAGATCACAATATTAGTAGTAGTGGCAGTGGGCGTCGAGCAGGACCAGAGCAGCATCTGCAACCGCAATCCAGGTGCCACCACAATCCAGGCAAATCTGGAAGGGGAGAAAGCACAAGGACTCCAAGGAAGAAGCTGAAGCTCTATTCACACGAGGTCCCCAGATGATCCTAAACCTGTGCGAGTAGGACTTAAGTTAGTAGCATGCATCAATGGGACATGATCACACATGAATGGAGAGAGAGAGAGAGAGAGAGAGAGAGAGAGAGAGAAGCTCAGTGTGTCATAGGAAGTCCCCCGGCAGTCTAAACCTATAGCAGCATAACTAACAGCTGGTTCAAGGCAAACCTGAGACGGCATACAAAGGGTTGGTAGAGAATCCGATGTCACGGAAGAGAAGAAGAGCTGATTAAGTTTGGTGTCCAGCTATACACCCTCCTCGCCGACTTTCTTGACTACTCCTGCTTTAGTAATTTTTTGAGAATGTGTGCAGATTATTTATTATTGGAATCAGTGCTATTTTCTTTGGCAAATTTGTGATTTGTAAGCAATTGATAGCCTAATATGCAATTTCCATATTACATTTTAAACTTACTATAGTTATAGAGCTACAGCAGCATCAGTATTAATACTGCTGGGTTTTACAGTTTCCATTTTTCACTTCTTCCACACTGACAGAAATCAATATCTGTTAAAACATTAAATATCTGGTGTGTTTTGTTTTTGTCACCAAGATATTTTGATTAAAAGCTCAAAATATCAACTTCAGTCCGCATATTCTACCAGTCAATCAACTTTGCATCCTGCCCTCTCTCCCTTTTACAACATCCCTCCTTGCTGGACCCTCTCTTTAATTCTTGTCTTTCTCTTTGTCCATCTCTGTCTTGCATTACTGCTCTTTTCTTTTCTGTCCAAACCAGTGAACCTGCTCGTTCTCCACTGCAGCCCCACTTTGTCTCCTCTCCTTTCCTTTTGCTCTTCTTTCCCTTTTGATTTAAAATAGGTCATTCTGCAGCATCAAGCTACAGCTCCTTCCAAGCATGACATCCACATATATACATGTATCGCCTGGCAACCACGCGTTCACGCCGCACCTCCCCTCATCCTCTATCCACATTTCCTCCATCTTACCTTCCCTGGAGGTTGTGCTCGGTGCAGAGGACTGGGTTTGCAATTGCACACTGCTGTGTTTTGTCCCTGCTCTGCTTCCATAGAGGGGCTGAGGGATTAATGGGGTTTATTTCACACATGCACATTTCACACATCATTTGTCTATAAATGTCTATAGATGTTTAGTGGAAGGGGACAGTCTTCAACGTTGAATCTACTGTAATCTACATTCTGAAGGGAAAAAAGTATGTGTCGTAGAGGTGAGATATCGAAATTTTCATTAAAGCAACACCAGAGAACTTTTTCCGCTTTGGTCCAGATCGGGTAGCAGATCTACTCCCCGATCTGGCAAACTAGCATAATGCAATGTAATGGACAATTCTGCTGCTTCCAACCTGTAGGGGGACCAAAAAGTTCTCTAGTGTGGCTTTAGTGTAATTCAATGGCTTATATTTATCATTTGTGCCAAATTACAATATTACTAACATTGTTATGCTAATGTCCACTTACTTGCTGTTTCATGAGCATTCAAATGCATCCCACAGTTTTCCTCAGCATATGGAGTTTATAGTAATAATATATAGTTTCTTATAACCACAAGAGGAAATTACAATTTACACACAGGCCTGAATTAGACACACATGTTTAGTACCTATACATGCACTAAATGGAGAGATGTCAGGCTGCTCATGGAACCCAGGGGCCATGGAACTCAGGGGGCCCCAAGCAGTTGGGGAGGGTCCGTGCCTTGCTCAAGAGCACCTTGGCAGTGGCCAGGAGTGGAACTGGCACCCCTCCAGCTACAAGTCCACCACCATACTTTGGTTCATATGGGGACTTGAATCAGCGACCCTCTGGTTCCCAACCCAACTCCCTACTGAGTGTGCTTCTGGATGGAGAAAACTTATTTTTTAAAAGCGCTTAAGATCTTATTTAATGAATGGAGTTAAAATAATGATTTTGACACTGAGAAAATGAGATAACACTGAGTAAAGATTTGTTTTTCTTTTTGTCAAGCATAGGGATAGTAAAGACCTTTCTGGAACCCAGGAATGACGTTGGTCATACTATGAAACTATTACTGCTAATAAGTCAGTGTAGGTTCTATTTTGTATTTGCTGAGTAAAAAAATCCTTGGATTTGATCAGTATTACCAACAGAACAGCAGCACTTTAGTTGCCAGAGTTCATGTTTGCTTATTGTGTGTCTTCTGGATTTGATTTGCCCTTGTTAACAGAGCTGTTCAGCAGCCAACTCTCATATCTCAGATTTCAGAGCCCTTAAATGGATCACGAGTCAGAGTTCACACTTTCAACTGCATCACACAAGATAATGATGTTATCACACAATCACAACATGTATTCAATGTAATAGACTACCCAGTGTTAGCAAGTCTGAAGTTTCTGCCTAATGGTTTTTATAAATTAACTAAAGTAAATGGGTAAGGTAGGAGAAACAATCTGCAAGACTGCTTTAGAAAATGTTGGAATTTAAAGACTCGAATAAGCACTTTTTAGGGATAAAACATAAAAAACTAAGCAGCACAAAAACTAAAACTATCTGGTGATGGAAGCCAAAGCTTAAATATTTATAGGACGACCATCTGTAATGATGCAAATAGCAGTGAACAAACTTAGAAGCCTCATATTTAAATAACAAGTCTGGATTCACCACACAGTATGTTGTTACACACAAACATGATCCCAACACCTTCTACACAGCTCCTGAGATTGGTTGTCATGTCAAAGTTTTTAAAGACCATATTCTACACTAAGGAAATTATGTCATTGTCATTTAGACATTTCCCTGACAACCTCGTAAGCATGTGACTTGTGACCTTCCAGTATGTGCATCATATCGCCATGACCTGCCAATGTGTGTGTGTGTGTGTGTGTGTGTGTGTGTGTGTATACGGTAATGGACTAGGTTCAAAGGCCATAGAAAAAGAGGTTGGGGATGTATGGGGGTGGGCAGTAATGTGCATGTATGAATGTGTACATAACACAGACACATGCATACACAAACACAAACACACACGCACTCACAGATGCACGTACACACGCGCACACACACCTCTGGGACAGTTATTAGTGAATTGGTGAGTGCTAGACATGTTATAGATCAGGGAATTGCAGGTGATAGACTGGACATTAAAGTGCTCCCCCCCCACACACACACACACCCCAACACACACGCTGTTGAAAGCAGCAAGAGAGCTATTCTGGGTTTGTTGGAAGATTTTTTTTTTTTCCTTTAAAACAGATTGCAGTCTTGCCCTGCATGTCCCAGTGTGTTGTTTGTAACTGGTCGTGAATGTTTTCTGAATATAAAAAATGAAAATAAAAACAAATTTGATCACAAGAAAACAACATAGATTGCAGTCTTATATTTAGAGTCTGTGTGGAAGCACACTAGTTCTGGGTAAGACAGCAACATGGTGAGTGCTCCTTTGACACTCACAGAGAGGCATTCCCGTAATGTTAATGGTTGTATACAGAACATGCCTCATAAATACACAAAATATTGAAAAGCTGAAAATATTCTAAAATGGAACATTTGTACTGTATTTATACAACGCTTTTCTAGTCTTAACGATTACTCAAAGCGCGTTTACATCATACAGGAAATAGTCACCATTCACACACATTCATACACTGTGGCCGAGGCTGCCATACAAGGTGCCACCTGCTCATCAGATAAACACTCACACACATTCACACTCCGATGCACAGCATCGGGGGCAACTCGGGGTTCAGTGTCTTACCCAAGGACACTTTGACATGGGACTGCAGAGCCAGGGATTCCGATTGGCAGGCAACCACTATACCACTGAGCCGCAGCCGCCCCATTTGAAAACAATGTCAATATATGAAGACCCCATGTTGCTTTTAGCTTCTAGATTCACTGTTTTTGAGAATCATTGTTTTACAATCAAAACTCTCATCTGGACAGTTGTGTTTACTGTAAATCTTCCCTATGAGACTTAACTACTTGATCTTACATGAGTAATAATGGAATGAGCCTAAGAATGTACAGTGAATTAAATCCACTGTTTTCTAAGCATTTCAGGACTAATTACATTTGATTAATAACCTTTCTTCGCTCCATACTAACATTGGTGCATAGCCATTGTTGAGTGATAGCTGTGCTCTCTGATCTGACCATGCAGACAAAACACTTCATAGATAAGATGATAGGCAGGTCAAGTGACCATCATCAACTGCTACAAGTATAAATTATACAAAACATAAGGTAAAGTAGGCTAACTCCAAAACTTGCTAGGTTCTGTACTAAAGTACTTACTTTTCACTTCTGGTATCACCATTGCAAAAAGCCATATGTAATATCATTAGTGAGTATACAATGTATGAAACCAAAAGGATGCTAGTTGGAAATTTAGGAGAAAGTTAATTAACCCTCCTGCATGTCTATATCTGAAATATGGGTTACTTTTTAACAAAATTACCACAAAAATGGATTGGATTCCTTACAAATAAAATTGATCACTTTCATTCCTGACAAAACTCATCTGTACGTTCCTCTGATCCTATTAGTCAAAATAATTTATAATTTCTGCTTTTTTAACTCAAATATTAGGTATTATTCTATATAATAAGGGTTATGAATGACCATGAATTCCAAAAAGTATTGTAAAACTAGTGGTAGTAAGGTGTTTTTAGTGAAAACAAAAAAAGAAAAGGTCTGAAAAAGACTTTTTGACCGGGGAGGACAACACAAGGGTTAATCTACAAACACTGGTTTTAGGACATTGTACATTCAATCGGAATTCATGATTTGCATGTAGCACTATTTTCGGCAATGACATGATCGCCGTGGTTTGAAAATTAATGGTAACCTTTAAACTCAACTACACAGGCCACAATGTTTGATTGGATTGTTTTTTTTAACCTTTACCACTGCAAATTTTATTTATATAGCGCTAAATCACAACTATTATTTACAATTATCTCATTGCGCTTTTCATAAAAGAGCATGTCTAGACCGAACTCTGTGATGTTATTTACAGAAACCCAACAATTCCCACCAAGGGTGGGCGGTCATCTGCCTCGACCGGTCGGGGGTGAGAGAAAGAGAGAGAGAGACAGAGAGAGAGAGACACAGACAGACAGACAGACAGACAGACAGAGACATGGAGAATTGTAGCAGAGGGTGTCGAGGAGGAACATGGAGGCAGCAGGTGACTCCAACCACAGCTCCAAAACCAGAAACACCTGCAGGAAGCGATAGTAGGAGAGAGGAGAGGGGCGAGAGAGCACAAGACTCCGGGAAAAGGAAGGAGACTAACCCACAGTCATCTCACAGTCAACCTTTGCTTTAAACAAGTGAGCCAAAACAGCATTCTGTTTTTTGGAATCGTGCTACTGCTGCGGTGGTCAGATCAGTTTGTTGTTAGGGTGAAGTTAGGGTGAAGACGTCAAGGCATGTTCCCGAGCCAGCTACGACAGTGCTGCTGACAGGGGGAGTGTGTGTTTGTCAGTAGTGTTATACAGCACTGCAGCCCTACTAAACATACACAGTCTCCTCAAGTAGGGCATACCACTGCTGTGCCCCTTGGCAACACACTTAACCTAGTTAAACATTTCTCCCTCAGATGTTCAATATGTGCCATACTGTAGTCAGAGGGGGTGTACTGCTTGAACACATCCTGGATGAACTCTAGTCATCAGGTTGAGTTAGGAATGATGTAACAGCTTATAAATATTGATCTTTAGAAACCACTTTAAATATACTTTTCATAAAGTAGCTGAATGGATATAAGTATGATATGTAGATGCATTTACATTCATACACTAGAAAGAATTTAATTGCATAATTAAATTACAAAAAACAAATCTACATGTACAATGATTTGTGTAGCAGCATCTACATGAGGTTACTAAGATAGACCCCAAACAGCCCTAAGTAGATCCATGCAGAAATCCTTATGTTTTCAATAGGTTGCTGAGAAATGTATCCAAATGAGACAGAAGCTCGGCAGCACCGCTGGCTTGCATGATAACAACTGAAACATCTGGCAGAGGTTGCAACCCACTTAGTAAAAGAACTTAAAGGTCCAATGGCATGAAAATGTCACTATGATGATGGTTTTTAACATTAATATGTGTTACCCCAGCCTGCCTATGGACCCCCTACAGTATTAGGGGACCACTAAGGTCTATATAAAAGAGGCTTCAGATACAGTATTAGGGGACCACTAAGGTCTATATAAAAGAGACTTCAGATACAGTATTAGGGACCACTAACGGTCTATATAAAAGAGGCTTCAGATACAGTATTAGGGGACCACTAAGGTCTATATAAAAGAGGCTTCAGATACAGTATTAGGGGACCACTAAGGTCTATATAAAAGAGACTTCAGATACAGTATTAGGGGACCACTAAGGTCTATATAAAAGAGACTTCAGATACAGTATTAGGGGACCACTAAGGTCTATATAAAAGAGACTTCAGATACAGTGTAAGGGGACCACTAAGGTCTATATAAGAGACTTCAGACAAGCTGAGATCAGTAGATTCAGTATTTAACAAACCTGCACTTATCAATTAATGCCATGTGTTCAGACAAATATTTTTGATGTTTTAAAACTCAACTATGTTGAATGTTAAACTATCATCAGTGAGCTGGAAGGACAACTCAATCAATTCAATCAGGCTTTCAAGGCACTCTCTATTCATTTTAAACATCAAAGTAGGTTTGCGGGAGTGCTGCTGCTCTTCTATATGAAGATGTGCAAAGCATGATAATTCACCTTAACTTGAGTCGGTTGGGGCTAAAGATGTTTGGAAATCTGTAGGGGTAAAGGGGTGGCAGTCAGCAGTGTGTGGGTACAGCAGCATTTGTATGTAAAAAAGTATAGTTTGCACAGTAGCGTATGGTTTCATTGTATCGACTGAAACATTGTTGTCATCGGAGCACAAATTGCATTGGAGATTGACTGTGTTTGTGTATGTTTTATATTTTCATAGAGGCTTTTCCACAGTCCTCCAGGCAGACTCTGTGGTAGTGTGTGTTTCTGTGTATGTGTGAGTGTCTTCAACAGCAGCAACACAGACAAGACGGACAAAAATAAAGAGGGAAAGAGCATTCTGTGATCCTAAGGGCAGCGGCTGGCATACAGACGAGCTCTTTGAAAGCACAAACACATAGTTGAAGAAACAACGCTGCTGCAAACAGTCCTGAGGCGTGTGTGTGCGTGTATGTCCATTTTTTGCTTCTTCCTGCAATCAGACATACACAGATAAATGAGCAGTCAGCACATATGACTGGAGTCTTCTCTTTGGACTTATTTTATTGCAAACAGTCTCTCTTTGCACACTAAACTTGAGTATCATGCCAGGTTTCCACAGGTTTAGCATGTAGGTGAACGCCTCCAACAGCTGATTTGAGTTAGGTAGAGCATTGATTAAGAGTTAGGTCTTCCTGAAAGGATTTCGACTGAGATACATTACTCATTAACATAAATAAACTCACCACGATTACTAACTGACTCGTTAAACCTTTGCCAAGCTATAAAGTAGGAAAATCACATCATCATCATCTTTTAATTTGCTCGGAATTTAGAAGATGGAGGCACGTTCACAAGTATGCTCTCTCATTGGCTATGGCTCTGCAAAAGTTGACTCAGAATCGACTTAGCCGAGACATAGCCTGTCAGGGGGTCCAGTCAGCGTGAGCACAGGTATTACTTGTTTATAATAATATAATAGCTGACATTGCTTCCATATCTGTTGAATTCTGGTGTTTGTGTTTCATAAAGGAACTGTACGTTGTCATTTGTTTGCTCAAGAGGATTAAAGAGTTTGTTATATTGTTTATTTGTTGTCTTTGTGTCTCACCAGGTCTGTTGACAGAGTGGGTGGACAGAAGAACCAAAGTGTCCACAGCAGTAAACGTAAGTCAGTGTTTCTGTATCTGTCAGTGCTGCGTATTCACAAAAACAGACTGTGTAGATGGCTTCTACCCTCCTAACTGTGAGAAAAGAAGCCAATCTTTCATTTATTAAAAAGAGGGGGGTGGTGTGTATGTGTGTGTGTGTGTGTGTGTGTGTGTGTGTGTGTGTGTAGGGGGAGATTGTTGAAAAAAAGATCATATTTTTAACAGACATTTCACAATTGTTGTTTGGAAAAACAAATGTATTATTTGTTTTTTCCTCTTCCCCCCACAAACATTATAAAACCATCTGCTACTTCAGCACCATGGACAGCACCATGGAGTTTATGATACTCAGGAAACTGATATTTTAGACTCTAAGATTTAGAGAAATGGTCATGGCCATAGATTCAAACTGGATATAATGAACTGAAACGACATTTGGTTGTGTTGGTCATCGGTTATCAGTTATTGGATGTCAAATTGAGGCTACTGAACTCCTGTCAATCTCAATCATACTACTCTGATTAGAGAAGAGGTTGATTTATGGAAATATATGCTAACCTTTTATTGGTGGAAACCCCACAAAAGGTACAAAAAAGTAGCACAAACCACGCCCCCATCTAAGGGGCTAAGAGCACAACATAAGATTAAAAAAGTCTAAACACTGAATTGCAGTTTCTGGAAAACAATGTATCACTACAAAACACTAAAGTTGTGAAAATATACCAAAGCAATATAAGTGATATACAATTTAACAAGACCAAAACTAAAACAAAATAAAGGAATATATCTCTCCAAAAAGTGTTGGCTAACTCTAAGTAAAACATATGTCAGACTGCTGTCAAGGGACTGCTTGAGCATTTAAAAAAGGTATGAAGACACTCCCCAGGCCAAACCCACAACTCCAGCCAGTCCCAGAGAGACACCTATAGGTTTAGGACAAAGACCACACCCTTTCAAACACAACGCAGACAAAACTAGACACATGCAACAATACAGCCTGGGTCAAATTAGACTCACAGATCAAGGTTTTCTCTGTGTTTTTATTTTGATATAGTGTATCCAGATTTCCCTTTAAGTGGCTGTGATTTCAGCGGGGGAGGGTCACCAAGTAACAGGAAATAGCATAAAACACTGGCGCCATTGTAAATGCCTATTATCTTCCTACGGTTGCTTTTGTACCAGTTTGTGATTTACGTACAGTATTTATTTATGTGTGGGCAGTAGCCATGACAGTACTGTGGTGCTGAGGGTAATTGTGTGTGATGGGTAGAGGGCTATTTTGGGTGTGTTTGTAGAACAGAATTGGTGATGCTGTGGGGGTATATATGGAGGTCAGAGAAATGGTTGAGGAGGCGGATAATGTGTTAACGCCTCCAGCTTTGCCACTGTCTCAGAGAGATAAAACAAGAGACATGTACAAGATTTGCGTTTAGAATAAGCTAAGATAAACTTAGAGTAGCATAGATCTGTTTTTCCTACATTCACTGCTCATAATATATGCAGTGAATATATAATGTACTAGCAGGATTAAATGTAATGTAAGTCACGTAAGTCATGCAAGAAGTGGAGAAAAGTATAGACATATTGTGAATAGTGTTCTCACAAATACTCAAATTATGACTTAAATACACTACCCCGCCAAAATATCTGGATACCAATACTGAAAGCCTACGTCAAAAACATAAACATCAGGACAAGTAATGGAATAATAGATGACAGAACATTGAAATTACAATGTATTATATTAAAATTTTTACAGGGTATGCAATAATCTGATGTCCCCTACACTTCAGTTTATATGATAGTTTTTTTTTTAAGATTATTTGTTGGGGGATGTTTAGGCCTTTATTTGACAGGACAGCTGAAAGGGGAGAAAGAGAGGGAATGACATCCAGCAAAGGGCTGCAGGTCAGAGTTGAACCAGGTCCCACTGCGTTGAGGAGTGAACCTCTATATATGGGCGCCTGTTCTAACAACTGAGCTATCCAGGCGCCTGATTTCTTTGATAGTTAACTTCATATTTGCTCCAGGTTATCAATAAATAACACTTTACTGCTTCAAATTTAAGCATTATTTTAGGGATAGGTCCTGTACAGTAGGAGTAGTCGTCTGCGTAAAGACTGATTATGTGGATGGATGAAGTTTGTTGTATTGCAGTTGCTAGCAGTTCGGAATCTGTGAGTATAGTGGCCATAGGTGATGTGCGTAGTGCTCTTATCCAATAAGTTTCCAAAAATAAAATTTTAGACTTTTTTTTTTAGAATTGTTTGACTGCTTTGATTGTTGTTTTTTCCGCATTATGTGGAACAATCGAGGTGTTTCATTTTTGGAGAGTTGAAAACTGCATTTAGGACATAGAAGTAGGAAAGCTATAGTACAAAGCAGAACACATAAACACAAGCAGTCATGCACACAAAGATACAGACCTGGGGCGTGTTGCACAAAACCAGGATAAGGGATTAAGCTGGGATATTGAAGTTATCCTGAGTGAATTTAGCCTTGACTTGGTTGCAGAAAAGCAGGTTGAATTAAATCCAGCCAAGTAACCATGTTGTCGCTCTGATCCGAAATAAACAGTCATTCCGTTGTCTTCTGAATGTGTTGTTTTATTTGTATTAACATGCAGTACTTGTCACTATTGCTGTCAAGAGTTTGATTTAAATCCTACTATTGCAGTTCTTTTGATGGTTAGAAATGGTTGCACTGGCACTAGAGATTGAGTGGGACAATGCAGCTTTCCCAGATAACATTAATGGCAGACTGGTCAGAGACCAAAACATCAATTATTTAAAATGACTGATTTCATTTTATTGTTGCTTGTCCTTCTCTAATACAGATTATTAGTAGCTTACTTTGGTTTCATAACCTTCCCAATTTTAGTCTCACATCACTGGACCTTTGCCTATATAGTGTAGTGTAGTGTACATTTATCACACAGGGAACGCCACAATGCTTATTAATCCTCTCATTTTGGTGCTGTCACTTGTCAGTTTGGAACATTGGAGAGAGAACAAAGACATGATTATATATTGTTTTACAGATATGCTTACAGTGTGTATTGAAGTCACTTACTTGTTTTTCTAGTTTCTATATCACCAGATCTAGTTTATTCAGTGTTTTTTTCTTCATTTCCATACCAAGGTCCAGATCCTGGAGACTTTTTTTGCTGACAACAATCTGTACATCTGCCAGCTGTATTTGTTTCTTCAGATGTTGTGTGTACAGATATGTGACAGTTTGGGAATTCTGTAAACCACCCATTGATTAGCACAGCAGGAATTGTGCATAATTTAGATTTCCTTTAGCCAATACTCACTATGTTGGCAGGCTGGCTGTCAGGCTGTATTGCGTCTGGACCCTGTTACAAATAGTTCTTCTATGAGTACTGTATCACTGACCTCTCATCCATTATGGGCTAAATATGCATTTCCATAAGATTGACATGTTACCTCAGGCCTTCTGGAGTCCAGTGACACTGTCTGTTCATCATCAGCTGCAGTCTCTTCCCCCTGCCATATCGAATAGCATTTGTATTGACAGGATGTGCCAAGCCATATGCTTTTAATAAATAATACTTACTGTATCATCGTCTGGTGGCAGGAGAGTGACTATCATCTTCTGACATGTAATTTCTACATACCATTTGCACAGAATTAAGGCACCTACCAGCCTGCAAAATGTTTTTATATTTCATTTTTACTTGTTGCCAGGTTTGTTTTTGTCCAGTCATGTTTGTTCTGTATGAACATTAATTGTAGAACGATATTTGGAATTAGACATAGTTTATAGAGATTTGTGCTTATGGTTGGAAGTCATATTTTTGCATTGTGATGAGGGTTTGAAATTTACCCTTTGTAAAAATGTGGAGTGGCTGGTAAGTAGATATTTTTAAATTATTATGCATTCAGTCGGTGTATCTGCCAGGCTATTTCTCTCTGTTTGATAACAGCCGTTTTTCCCTTTTTGCATATTATATGCTTCACCTCCTCCTAACTTTCAATTAGAAGCTGCTGCTCAGTGGGTGAATAATATGCTGCACACGTCTTCTCCATTTCTGCATCAGTAAATCTGTGATTGATACTGTAGTCTATTTAAGAAAGCTGTGAATGTGCACTTATCCCAGCTATCTACACTTGGCTTGACATAGCTTCACCTGTTCATCCTGGTTCGGCAAAAGTGCAACAGATTAAGCCGCGATGAGGAGATCACAATAAATCAAGCTGCGTTTTTTCAGTTATCCTGGATTTATTTTGTGCAATAGCGGATTGGGCATTGTAGCTGTAATAATCAAGATGCTTGCTTCTGTTCCTTCTTTTAAGAAATATAAAACGTGAGGGCTATTAAATGATTCATTCTACATTTGACTGGAAAATGCAATGTACTGCTTTTATGATAACAAATATCTGTATTCTTCTCTCATCTAAATTAATGGAAGAAGTCATAACTTTTAAAGAACTGTTTTCTTAATAGTCTCATTTAAAAAATGAATGCAGTTTCTGGAAGTAGGTTAACATATTTTTTGCTCAGATTCATGATTTGCACTTTGAGCACGCTTCTGGCAAAACTCATAGAAGGTCACTGAGCAGTGCTTACTGACACACAATATACTGTATTTACATAGTACAAATTAACATGTGAATTTTAGAAATCGCCTGCAATAGGCCAATCTGTTTCTGTTAGAGCCTGTAGCACAAGACACAGAAGGGGGAGACAAGACAAAATGTGTCTAATGGCTTCTATGATGCACTCTTGATGTAATGTTAGGAGAAGTACTCAGTGTGTATTTGTGTGCGTGATGATAATGTGTGCCTGAGGTTGAGGACCTCAGGCTAAACTAAGGTAATTCTGACCTGGTTTAATGTGAAAAAACCTACAATCGAGTGTACTGCAGCACTGTCAGAGAAGCCAGCCAAACCAATCCTGCCAGCTTGGTGTAGCACTGGTGCATGAATGGTGCATGAATGTTTGTGCCCCCAGTCTGCCTAGGAAACCTTTGCCCTTGAACCAATGCCATAGATATCTGAAATCTCTGAATACCAAATTTTGGTATTGTGGTATACGACCCTTGGCCTTAGGAGATTGTAAATGGACTGTATTTATTTTGTCTGTCTCCCCTGTGAGGAAATCTAAGTAAGGACATTAAAACTGTCAGCCCATCCACATGATACAAGCCTTCGGTTATCGCGCACAGCGTCTTGCCCAGGGATAGCCTGGAAATCCAGACCCAAATCCGAAAGATTAAGGGTCTGGCATTGAGTAATGAGTAGCCCATCTTGAAGGGCGACACCAAGTGCACATTTTAAAGTCCCACTGCACAAAGGGGTGACGTATCCAAAGCTCCATACACTTAGCTACCAACGGAGCGAATTAGTAGAATAAACTGACCCTAACCCTAAACTGCTACAAGGGTATAGTTAATGAGCGAGTTCTTGCGAGAACTCTGGATTTCCAGGGTAGCCCAAAGACACTTAAACATTGGACTGCAGTGTCAGGGATCAAACCCTTAGATTGGTGGGCAACACCCTTAAAGATAACAGCTTGCACGCAGCATCTGTGTGAGGCAGCCAGGTTTGAACTGGGATCTTTTGATCTGCAGTCAAATACTCTACCACTGAGCTACGCATCCACACAACCACATCCACAGTCTCAGTCTTGGTCAGCCACTTCGATCATCCATGCCTGGATGATTGTAAGCCCTGTGATGCTTGATGCCATTTTGCTGTCATTCCTGATCCTGGAAGTCTGTCTCTGATTCCTGATCAATCACCACTGCAAGTCATTGGGAAACACGGCAAGCTATTATACAACTCTGTCTTGGGCCGTGGTCATGGAAGGCTTGTATCATGTGAACGCGGTGCCAGTTTTGTTGTCATTATTTAGACTTCCTCATCGGGGCTGCTGAAACTACGCACTATAGCTTTAAATAAGCAGGAGGGAAGATTGCCCGGTGTCAGCCATGTGGAAACACTCCCCTTCATATAAAGCAGCCTCAGTCTATCTGTGGAAGAGATTGGGAATCAGGATTATTTTCGGCCAACTTTGAACCTCCAACTGTGTGTGTAACATATAAACCTTAGATTTACAACTGCTATTGTTGATCAATAAATCAAAAGGCCTTGACCCACCGGTTGTTCTTATTTTACATCTCTTACCTCAATGTTCCCACAACTCCCACAAACCCTCTCAGATCTCCATTCTCTTCCTCTCAAATCATTAATTGAAATGAGCTTTATTCACATGATGTTGTCATAGCGGTGCTTTGAAACTAGCTTGGTTATTGCTTGATTATGTCAGTCTAAGCTTTAGCTTTACTTTACCTAACGGCAATGTAGAAATCTTGAGCTTCATATCATGACATAACGAATAGTTGGTGTGATGTGGGTGCTTGGAATGTATTTTTAAAAGGTGGTTCTAATATTCTGTTGCACTCATATGTATCTAAAGTGGATGGAAAACTTGTCATATAATAAATCCCACAACACTATAATAAAACAAACATTTATCACCTACACAAAGACCTATTTGGTGCTGGTGTGCTGTATTTTTGTTGCATTAGATTGTGCAGTTGTACCCAATAAATTGGGTACTCTGTGGAAGTGTACCTAATACACCATTAGGTCTATTTACAAAATAGATGAATAGAATTGACCAGATTTATAATCACTCAATCATGTGATGTATGTGCTGGCTTGTCTTTGTCATGACTCCTTCACATCCTTAAGTGTCTTTTCATCTGTCTTGTGTTAGAGCCAATATATGAGTTTTATATTTTGGTAAATGCTTGTTTGCTTTCTTGCTGAGAGTTAGATAAGAAGATAGTTACCACTCTAGTATACTGTCCTATAAAGCTCACACATCAACATGATATATCTTATTGGTTACAAGCCGACAAAATATTTGATGTTTGGCCGGGGTTTTGTGGGGGACTATTTATTGTGTCCTCTAGATGCATGGCAACCTCACGCTGACAACAATACTCCCTGGTCTGTATCATGAAATGATTCCGGACATAAGTCCCCCAATTTAAATAAGAGTATTTCCCAAAATGTTGAATTCTTCATTTAAGAGAATTAAGACAAGAGACAACTTGAAAAATGAGTTGCAATATTCATATGATAAACGTGTAGAACACCATTCTGTCATCAGACTGTACACACAGTTTTGTAAAATGGGCCCCAGGTTTGCAGCTTGCAGTACAGCTGCTACTTTCCAGCCGTGAACGTCCATGTGAGGGAATGTGTAGCAGTTTTCAGGGCCCACGTCTTATTAAGGAAAGCTGGGCTTCTCCTAGCTCTCCTGTAGTTTGCATCCTGGTAGAATGTTACGTTCACCGACAATTTTTCTCCTCTGCATGTGCACTCAACATCAGTGTATCACTGTGTGCTACAGCATCATTTATAATGCACTGCAGCGTGTGGAGAGGGTTCCACACATGGAAAGAAACACTGACCTATTTCAGGGCTTTCCCTGACATTCTGTCTATGTCTCTCTCTCTTTCTTTCATTCCTCCTTATCCTGATTTCTCTCAGCTGGGAATAGATCTGCAATTCAAAGAAACTTTCTGTTTTAATGCTCACATCGGACTTTTCCTAATCCTTGTTCTGTTCTTCCTATCTACCACCTATTAGTGTGTGTGTGTGTGTGTGTGTGTGTGTGTGTGTGTGTGTGTGTGATTGGCACCTCAAGCCAGCCAATCCAGGGTTATTAGCTCCCCAGGTGCAGATTAATCTATTTTGTGTTATGGTATTATGGTGTTATGGTTGGACTAACATACCACCAGATGGTTTATGCATAATGCGTGTGTGTATGTGTGTGTGTGTGTGTGTGTGTGTGTGTGTGTGTGTGCGTGCGTGCGAGTGTGGAAGGTGTTTGCAGGTTTTGGATGGCATCTGACTACTGCCCTCCGGCCAAAAAGCTGTTGTGAAATCATTCTGTTATTTCACAGCTCATAGTTTAAAGGTCATGAAAATGTCACTTTCTGAGGTTTTTTAACATTAATATGTGCCCCCCCAGCCTGCCAATGGCCCCCCAGTGGCTAGAAATGGTGATAGGTGTAAACTGAGCCCTGGGTATCCTGCTCTGCCTTTGAGAAAATGAAAGCTCAGATGGGCCGATCTGGAATCTTACCCTTACCCCCTCAGTCCAGTTTTCACTACAAATAATATTATTTTGTTTATTTTAACTGTGATTTAACGATCATTGAGACAGTTGATGTCACAGTCCTCAGCACCACGACAGTGTGTTAAGTCACCTTTTTGGTCCTCTTTATCCACCCCCCACACTCCCACATGTTTTCTTTTATTAATTCATCCTGTTGTCATGGCTTTGAGCTTTGGTGTAATTTGAAGCAGAGAGAAGGCTTGATTCTGGTGGGATACGGCAGCATGGGGGACAGGGATTAACAGTGGCAGGTGGTCCTGCTATGGTTGCCAGTACACAGACCTGGCAACCATCATTTGGAGCTGGTGGGGTGTAAATTAGAAATCTTTGGCTTGTGGGTTGACTGCTGAATAATGGGACAGGAAGAAAGACACTGAATGTAGAAAAACATGGCTGTAGTGCCTGTATTGTCAGCAGGTGTACCAACTCCTGCAGGGTCGATTTTAAGCTCTGATATGGCTTACCACTCATTGCCGTCTTTGCCAGTTACTGAGGCCATAAAGTCCTTATTGGGCACAAGGCGATGAAGCTTGGTGTGGTTGTAGTTCGCTAAAAACATTAATGCGAATAAAGCCAGTAAAAGTGGGTTTCCATCCAACGGCTTTTAAGCAAATAAAAACATGTGCTAACATTTGCAAATGATAAATATTGTACGAGTTGTAATAGTGCTCAGGTGCCAGCTGATAGCGACATTCTGTATGTGACAAGCTTTAGTAAGATAACAACAGTGCTACCAAAACATCACTATAATGATGCAGATGCACCTAAATGCCAGGCGGCCTGTGGTTTTGGAACGACAGCGCTCCAAACAGCAAATGTAAATTAAATGTTCCACTTGTCTTTGTTGACACCTGCCATCTCTGCAAAGAAAGTGGACATGACCTAAAACTTCTTCTTCTCTTTTTATGTATCAGTACATTGACAAGACCAGTTAATACGTTACAGTAGAATAAGTTGGGTAAAAGTCTGTGACTTGACTAGGTAGCCAACATTTGTGACTTGCATAAGAATGCCTTTCTGGATAAGAATGTTTAACTAATTATAGTCCATTATTGTGGCTTGTTGCCAAACAAATATCCTCCCCCTCATTTGGAGAATTTGGCATCATATCCTGACCTGGATTCATGAGGATTGTGTTAGTGGGACAATACTGGGAAGACAGATAACAGGGCCTCTCAATAGTCACACACTCTTAAAAACATTTGAAAGACAGAGTCAATGAACACATACAGTGGGTGGCACGCCTTGTTTGTCACTGCACCTGTACAAGCTATTGCACAAATGGATGTTGAAGCTTCGGCACTAAGTGTTGTGCTTGATGCTGTCTTTGATCCTACTGAAAGAATCAGAGCCACTGAGCTTCTCCCTGGCTTTGTTTCCAGGCTACTCTCTCTTGGGAGCCAAACAGGGCCTCAGCTGTGAATGTAGGCCAGAGTCGACTCACATTCTCATTCCAGAATGCATACAAAGCTACACCCTCACTAACACACACAAACAGTGTATACTGTAGATATACTGTATTACTACGCTGTCTCCATCCTAACCATTTGTCTCTGTGTATGTGTCTGTACTCTAGGTCCTCTGTGTGGCTGTAAGGAGAACCATCTAGCCAATCAGGAGAGGTGAGGGGCAAGGCCGGCCAATCGTTGGGGGAGAGATGTTGGGGCAGGGCGGCCATGTGACCCTTGTTCACATGTCATTATTGCTGCTACTGTGGAGCAAAGCAGCACCCATTGAAGTCCCACAAGACCGTAAGTCACTCAGAAATCATCAGATCCACTTTAACCAATATGTTACAAGAAATGGTGACACAAGTATCAAAACCCTAATTCATTTGGTTGTAGGGAAGTTGACTGAGGTTTAGACAAGGGTTACTCAGTGTTGCTAGGTTTGCTGCAGCCCCATTGACTTGCAGTCTTGTAGCACTGATGAAGTAACTATATTCCATGTAATGTCAGATTCTTCTAACCGTTTTTAGCTCACTCTGTTACAAACTCTGCAAACTGCATACAGACGCTGACACAGAACACAACAGGAGCTTGTATGTCTCTCTAGTCTGTCTGTCCAACACATTTTCACTCCCATCTCGTAAAATACAGACAGTTGGTCAGGTGCCTTTGTGAACGTGCATTCACATCAGTTCATATGCACACAATACAAGTCGCCCTTTCCAGCAGCAACCTCTGATGGGACCAGTCCAGACAATACATGGATGTGATGGCACTCCTTATAGGCGCACATCAATTCAAAACAAGAAAGTGATTATCGAAAAATAATAATTAATTAATTCCAACAGTGAAGTTAAAATAATCTAGCTTTGATTTTTAAATATGAAAAAATAAGTATGTTGCCAGAAATGATCACATTGAGATTTGATTATCATGACAATACACTGCTTTATATGCCTGGGTAATATAATGGTGGCTCCCTTACTGCAAAGCCAAAGATGATAAGTCTTCTTTGGTTCCACCATGCACGTATTAATGTTTTCTATACAGTAGATATACCCAACACACACACACACACACACACACACACACACACACACACACACATTCTCATATCTGTCCATTATGATAGTACAGCCTGACTGGATTCTGCTGTTAAAGGGATTCCTGAGAGAATTGGGAACAAAAGCACAAAGGACAAAAAGAGGATCATGCCCTTTCTTCCTTTTTCCTTCTTCTCTCACACACACACACACATGCATGCACGCATGCTCACACACTCACCCATAAACACATACACACACTCCTTTTCACAGCAAAATGTTTCACAATTGTGCAATGAAAAATGATTTTCAGAGAGCCCCACGGATTCCTGGCCTATATGTTCCATACACAACTGCATGCTGACACACACAACACACACACCCAGCAGAGACCATTTGGATGAATACCCATATTACCCAGTTGGTCTAATTCAACTCATAGTTCAGTACGAAACATGGTAAATAAGAAGTTATGTTTTTATAATATATACTTTGTTGCAACATTTTCAAGCAGCACAATTAGCTTGTGTACCATTGAACTCAAGACTAGCTTATTTCCTCACTCAACTCATCCTCCATGCTTTATATGAATATTGACAAGTATACATGCATACATGAAATTTTACTTGGTACACAGAATGGCATAAAATATATGTAAAAAAGCCACCAGTAATACATTTTTTTCTGCTTAGCAATGTACATCTTCACATTTTTGTTTGGCAAAATGATGCAATATGACATGTTAGACCCTGATGACTCTTCCCTTGTAGTTTTTTGTCAGAGCAGCACATCCACAGTGTGTTGATGGTTTAATTCAGGAGACAGAATGAAAAGGCCCATCCCCCTCTTTTCCTTCTGTCTCTTTATTTGCTTCACAGCTAAATCTACTTTTGACCTTTATTGATTAGTTCTTTCCGCACATCCCTACAGGACACACACACACATGTGTACACACACACACACACACACACACACACACACACACACACACACACACAGTCTTTTCTCACTATCTTTATGGGGACCAGTCATTGACATAATGCATTCCCTAGCCCCTTACCCTAACCTTAACCATCAAATCTAAATGCCTAACCCTAACCCTTACCCTAACCCTAACCATAACCTAATTCTAACCCTGATCCTAAAACCAGGTCTTAACCCTCAAACAGCCCTTTAACGTTATGGGGATCAGCATTTTGTCCCCACAAAGCTGTCAGGACCCCGTAAGTATACTGTATTTCCAGTTTTTGGTCCCCACAAATGTAGTAAAACCTGGTCCACACACACACACACACACACACACTCTCACACACACACACACACACACACTCACTTCATCTTTACATAATAATACTGTATATAAAGCGCCTGATATGAATACTATTTAAAATGTCTGTGGAGTTGTACTCTAGTTAACAAAACTACAGTAAAATCATCATTATTTAATTAGATCAAATATACACTACATGCAGGCAAGACCCATACTGGATGGGATACATGCATACACATGCACACACAGCACACACCATTTGTCAGGACTCATCTGTTACGCAAACACAAGGCCAAGCTCCTGACACAGGGCCGATCCTCTTTGTGTGTGTGTGTGTGTGTGTGTGTTTTCCTGTGTGTCAGTGGGGAAGGGTCTTTAATCAAACACACACCTCTGCATATCTACACATACAGGTACAAAGGTCTTGTTACCTTGTCCTCAAGATGAATAATTTCTTATTAGTGTTGCATTACATTACCCTCACTTACAGTCAGGCACCTACAAAAGTTATGTTACACACTTACATTGTCTGATCGCTGTCTTTTTATCAGCCTGTTATTGACATTCAGCACAGTCAACACTGATTGATTGTTAGAATGTAATTTGAAAAGCCTGTCATCCATCATTCCAAATATGACGGTCTGTGTATACAATCTGTAACATAACGTGTGTGTGTGTTGTCTTTCTCCTCCTTACTGCTCACCCTTTGCTGATGCGGGAACTCCTTACAGGTGAGTCCACAGTCTTAGTTTCTTTGTTTCATTCTATAGATCATGATTAATCTCTCTCTTTCTCTGTTTATAACAACTCCTTTTAATATTGTATTACATAATACACTCTACACAACATAACTGTAAGCTTTAACAGTGGTTCTCAACTGGTCCATCCTCAGGGTTCAAGCTTACCCTTAAAGATCCGCTAACAGGCCTAGGTCGTCTCAGCCAGCAGTTAATGCCCCTTATTCAGTAAAGACTCTGAACAGACTTTGAAAAACACTATCGTTTCACATCTAACATTAAAGGCTATCATACAATGTAGAAATCTGATATTCCGATATATTGGCCAATACAAAGTATATTTAAAAAAAAGAAATCTAGAAACACTTCACAAAACATAAACAGATTTCCCTAACATTAGTTATTTGTAGTAATTAATATATTAAAAGTAAGTAAAAAAGGCCTTGTCTTGTTTCCAATATAAAGTCAATAGTAACAATAAAAGTAACTGGGTAATACCGCTGCAGTGCTGCCAGTTTTATATATATATATATATATATTTATAACAAAGCTGACTATTTTCTGTGTCATACTGGTCTTCACCTGTGCTGTAATAAAAGTGCTGCTTTGGAAAATTAACTCCAATGAAAGTAGACTTCTTCTTGACAAAGTTGAACCACTTTAAATGCACCCCACCAGTTGGGAACCACCGAGCTGAACATAACATAAAATGATGAATATGCAATGTTATAACATAGTACTATAAATGTTTCTATGTCTTTAATAAGATTAACAATCACATTACAATGTGTCCATGCTTTTCTCTGTCTCGCTTTGGCTTTACATTGGACTAACAGCAAAGATCCTGCAAGACCGTAAGTGTTTTTTTTTAACAATGCTGATGTTTCTGTTCCACCAACTCCTTTCACAGCTTATTCTAGCTTTAAGTGCGAACAAAATTAATGAATTCATGATTGAGAGTGAATGACAAGTTTGGAATAATCTAACAGATCATTGTTTGCAAGTAACAGTGCATTTCCCATGCACATTGCATGAGAAATGCACTCAGGAAAACCAGCATTTTATATAAATACTGTATATATTATATAGCCTACATATATAGATACATATGTATATATCATATAGCAACACAACATTCATAACGCTGAGGTACTTTAAAGGATGGATGTAGTATAAACTGATATATTGAGGAGTAATTTCCATACTAATAATCTCTCATAGCCTTACTTTTATCACAACCAAGCATACCATGAAAATACTCTTATGGTTGCCATAGCAACGTGAGGGATATGTATAATACAGTCCTTTTTTCTACTGTGGATGGGATTAGCCGGAATAGCTTCTATTACAGAGTGAAAGTGTTCTCTCATGCCTGATTCCACATTTATAGTTCAGCCTCAGAGCTCCTCCTTTAATCTAGAAGGCGGTCGGCACTTTGAAGTGCTTGTTATCGTATTGTGTGTGCAGTAACTGTGAGTGTGTGTGACGTGTGTGTAGCCTACTTGTGTACAGTGTTAGATCCACTGCCCTGCAGGGCTCTGTGAGCTGGAAATGCAAAAGGGCAGAGAAATGTTGTGTCTGTACTGTGGAGGGTTTGATGAGCCATTAAATATGTAAATTAGACTGAACACAGCTGGAGAGGTGGAAACTATGATCTATTTCTTCAGCAGGTTCCGACTGATAGATAAAAAAAATTAAAAAAAAAAGATGAATCATTGGAAATGGTTTAAAGGTAAGGCATCATTCTACAACTTCCCCATTGACAACAAATTCCATGAAAAGCTAAAGTATATTGTGCGTGTGTGTGTATCACAGCCTGATGTATCTCCTTCTGGTGTGCCATAGAGCTCCATCAGTGAGCCACACTGTTGCACTGGCTGACATCTCCCTCCATTACATTCACACTCTAGTTTATTTCAGACACCGTCCTGCTGCCACAAATCTAGCTAGAGCACCAAATGGGGATTAATCCGCTGCTGAAAATAGTCCCCAACAAATGCACAATTTCCCGTTAATCTTATTGGGGTCCATAAAAAAAGGACATAAGCAGAATACACATAATACATGATTAAAACCTACAGCTGAAATAGTACAGTCAAATACATAGTACGGTCAGATACTTGGATGTATAGTATCATGACAAACAATATACATTATGTCGTGATCATTGCATTTATAACTTCTTCATATCAGTTTTACATGTAGAAACGTACAAGGATAAAGGAAATCTACCGTTTATTTCAACTTTGGTTGTATTGTTTTGTTCTTAACTTTTATTTTATTAGTTATAAGAACATTTACTCACCATAGTAAATGCTGAGACGGAGACATAAAAAAAGGTCCAACGGGCCAAGAAACACCAAACTGAAAGTGAGCTGTCTGTAATGTGAATGTCTGTAACATCCGTCACAGAAAAACAACCACAACAACGGTTAGTACACTGGTTGATCCAGGATGACGGTCTTTAAACTCTGATTGACGTTTGGTGACAGTTTTACTTTTGGCCTTCCAAGTTTGTTCAATCTGTCTGATACGATACAACTTTATTGTCACTGAAATTGATTTTGCGTTCCAGAGAAGCTTCGCTCAAAAAGAAGAAACAAAAAGAAAAATACACACATAGTTATGCAACAATTACACATATAGTACAAAGATTAAGACATATCAACAGCCATGACAAAAAAAGCATAAATCCTCAGATCCAGACCTTAATTGGTAGCACACTGATTGTGTTTCATGTGTCATTGGACATATTTTAGTCATGAAACCATTTTGAGAGCTCTCAGCATTGACAGCGCCTCAAATAAGAAGACAAGATGCAATAAATTGACGGTTTCCTGTAATTATTATGGCCTGTGAGTATTCAGCCAAGCAGCATCCTTGAATGGGCTCAGGGAGCTCTGATTGCAGTGTTTACTGTAAATACTGGATATCAAAGAAATGACTGAAAGCAACTAAACCTGACTATACATGGAATAATTTGCTTTATTTTTGGCCAATCATGGGTGTATCTGAAATGTCTTAAATATAAACATATATATAAACATATATGATGTTCATAAAGCAATGTCCCCAGTAAGGTTGGTGAAATGGTCCTTTAAGATGAGAATGTGATAGGGTGTAGGAGGATGGATGATAAGGCACATCTGGGTATATGTTGCAGTATATGGGATTACCCTTAACCTCTTAAACCTTATGTCACTTTAAAGATGTAAAAAATAGTTGTTACATAGTTAGACAACTTAACCTACACACATCTGCATCAACTCGTCATTAGTTATACAAGTTATATCATGCTTACAGTGAATGAAATATTCAAACCCAAGAAACTACGTTTTTCATGTTTGGCAGCTCAAAGTGACAGGAGTGGGAAGAGGTTTCTTACAACAACCAATTTCATTTGGGGAGGGAAATGGATGCAGTGGAGTGGACCAGCCTTCCTTCCTTCCTTCCTTCCTTCCTTCCTTCCTTCCTTCCTTCCTTCCTTACTGTCTCTCCATTGAGTTTATTCCTTTACAGAAATCAGTATATTGATTTGTAGGAAAGCTCCATGTAAATCTTTTATTAGGCTATAAACCCATGTTGTCTACAGTGTGTGTGTGTGTGTGTGTGTGTGCATTATCAGCCTTATTCCTGTAACCTCTCTGTCTCTCCCCTCCTCCCACAGTAAAGCAGCCCCCCACTATAGTCAAACAGTCAGTGAAGGACTACATTGTCGACCCCAGGGATAACATCATCATCGAGTGTGAGGCCAAGGGCAACCCAGTGCCAACGTAAGCATTGCGAGCACACACACACACACACACACACACACACACATATCTGTCCTCTGCTTAAGTAATGGATGCAGTTGTAGAGACACAAGCAGATGATAAGTTTAAAGAGGCTATACAGCAAAGGCCAGATGACTTCATAAGACTCACCAATGTTTAGAGTTCATTGTTACACCCAGCCACCAATGTCAGGATAATCATTTATTACTAAGACTGTAAAATCGGAACATGAAAATTTGCATTTTATTTTACATTTAATATGGAGGGATTTTTCTCTCTGAAGTTCCTCCTCCCGATATGAAGATTCATTTGTGATGCTAATAGGCAATCACACTAACACTAAAAAATCCAACAGCCACACTTCTTACCCAAAGCAGTGTCCTCATAATTCCTAATAGTGAGTGAACTGTCCTCAAAGTGGAAAATCGGTGCTGAAAGAGGTGTAAACAGTGAGTTTGACATGTCAACGGGCTGCATGCAGTGTGCACCAATCACACGCAGCGGGAGAGGAATCAGGAAAATCAGAGCAGTCTGGGGAACTGTGGTGTTAAGAACTGTGGTGTGAAGTGGTGCTGATTCCTCTTCTTCTTCTCCTCCTTCAAACTGTCTACCCATTCATTCTTTTCACTTAGGCCCATTGTCTTCCTCTGTGTCCTCTGTCTATTCTCTTTTCTGCTGCCTTTTGTCACCCTGGTCTGTCTGTCCTTGGTGTCTCCTTGCCCTCCTGTCTCTTTCTGGCGGTGAGAGTTATGTGGAGTGACAGTGGTGCCACTCAGATGGGCTTTTCTGCCACTCTGCCCCCCTCTGTCAATCTGTCTGTCTGTCTGTTTGTCTGTCTGTCTGTCTGTCGGTTTCTGTCTCACATACATTCAATTTTTTTTCACCTTTGTTAACCCTCACTTTTTCAGTGACCCTGTTCCCCTTCAGCTGAATGCTGTCCTTCCCCACAGCTCCATATCTGCTTACAGCCCTATAAACTCAGTGTGACACCTGTCTGCCTGCTCCCTACAGCTTTAACCTGACAAGCGGTCTGTTGTGCTTTTTGCTGCTTTCTCTCTCTCTCTCTCTCTCTCTCTCTCTCTCTCTCTCTCTCTCTGCTACCCCCCACATTGCCCTTCCATTGCCTCCATAGCTCTGTCAGGTTGTCTGCTACTGCTGCTGGAAACCAGAGCTCTCCCTGTCTTTCCATCGTCAGGCTTGAGCACCGACAGCGTTGGGAGAAAAAGACCTATTGAAATTATTTCATTCTTTCCTTTTTCTTTCTTTCTTTCTTTCTTTCTTTCTTTCTTTCTTTCTTTCTTTCTTCAGATAATTATTATTCTATGCGTTTGAGCTCATTTTTTAAAGGTGCTTGGGATACACAAAATTGCAAGAAAATTTGTATGATGATGAAAATTGCAATCTGATATGGGTCTCGGGCTTGGCCATGGCAAATTGGCTTGATAGCGCCCCCTAACAGCAAACAGCAAAGAAACACTTGAAAATACATGCTTTTTCGTCTAAACGTCACACCAAAATAAAAGTGATACAGCTCCCATATACTTTGGCCCTCTGGGATGTGGTTATTGGGAAGCTAACACTCTCAATTTTGTGTCAGTGTGATTCTAGGCTTTACTGACACAGAGCTACAGAGGTTAGAATAGAGGTTTTCTATTTCCGTCCAAGTCAAGCATCTGTAAAAACACTACTGTAAACACATCAGATGGACTACAGACAATACCAATACCATAACCACATGTCTCAGCTTACTACAGAAATAATCAAGAAGCCAAAAGACTCAAAAATGGATTTTACATGAATTTATTTCTACAGATATGTCTGTGCGTTTTTCTTATTTTCTTTTGAAAAGTGCAAAACTTCTCAAATACAAAAACAGATCCACATCAATCATACACATACTTGAAATAACTATTTACATACATTTATAGAAATAAGTAATTATAAACACAGCTGCAGCTATCACAGGGTTGGCTGACAAGACCTGTCAATCAAATCCGTCTGCGAATTCGACTGTTTGCAAAGAAACAGTATGGCAGCCTCAGTGAAGAAGAGAAAAGCGATGAAAACCCTGAAATGATAAACTGTTTAGCTTTTTTTCTGTTGAAACTCGGCCAGCTCGTTTCGGATAAAATGGCTTGGATAGTCTAATTCCTTGGATTGTTGGCAATGTAGGAAAAAAACGTTTTTGGCGGTCTTTCACCACTGTAAGTAAAGACACGATAAAAAGGTATGGATGCACACTCAATTTTAGACACTAGTGGCGCAGTATATTTCTGTATTCTTTATTTTCTTTAACTCTATAACATGATTTTAACTGGAGTGTGGGCTTAATCGAATCATGAGACTTTAAGCTTTCAAATGGTGTGCTGCATGAGCATGTTTTTGAAGATTTAATGCTTGCAATTTATGAAAATGTTAGTGAGTGGAGAAAACAGGGACTCCACAGTGACAGAAATGTCCCGTTCACGGGACTGGTGTCTCCTTTCACCTTCACGTAGCGCTATGAAATTTGGTAGGTGTACATATCTTATACAGACATACAAAAAAACCTCTTGGAGCCGACCCCTAAACCCAACAGGAGTTGTGCAATATTGAAATTCAGTTTTTATTTCTTTCTGGAAAACACTGGAAACATTGAAAAACTACTTTCACATATGAGACAAATGTTAATGGAGTTTTCAATCAATCAATAACTCAGCAGGATTAGTCCATATCTCATTTTAATGTCTCTATCTTACTCTCATCTTTCTCACTCTTTTTTCTTCTGTTCCACACACACACACACACACACACACACACACACACACACACACACACACACACACACACACACACACACACACACACACAGTGTCTCCAGTGGTTACATCACTGGGGGTATGACCAGCTCAGGACAGTGGTACATTGTTTATTTGGAGACAGATTGGCTTTACGTAAGACACACACACACAAACACTGGTGTACACACACACACTTACACAACCTCACAATAAGGCTCTCCCTTCCCAGGACAGGCTTTGTGCTCCAATAATGCACTCAGTTGACTATTCATGCTCATGAAACATTCAGAGCAAGGGATCGTTCACTTATTCACTCACAGTCAGTCTGAAACACATGCCACAACACACACACACAGCTCTGGTCTCCAGAGCTTCAATAGTGGCCCATTGTTCAGGCTCTGTGCTGCACTGCACCTCCAACAGGCCCAACTCTACTGGAACCTGCCCAGAAATGACAGGAAGCATCTTTTTGTAAATCCCTGCTCATCACTACAAATAGCTTAAAATTGTTATGTAAGCATATTTAGGGCTCTTCACTTATCAGGGAGCCCTCTGGAAACACCACATGGAACAGGATTACACACAAACAGGATGTTTGTGCTGCTGGCATGTGGCAGTTGAGTAACGTAAGATGGCAACCACATGTCAAGCAAAGGGCTTTCACTTTCTCCGGTTGTTAAAGCAATTAATCATCTGTGTTGGCATGGCGATAGCCCAATGGGTGTACCTCATATCTAGTGTGCTGATGTTTTTTCATGTATGAGCCCATAACATTTCCACCATTCATTCCATCAGTCATCTAAAACGCACCACTCTGCTACTCTAAATTTCTTATTGGTTGGAGCCATAAATCGTAATATACTGTATGTGTGTATATATATATATATATATATAAAAAAAATCCCCCCTCTCACCCCTTGTGGGGTCATCCTCAAGCTCGGGTTCTCTACCAGAGGCCTGGGAGTTTGAGGGTTCTGTGCAGTATCTTAGCTGTTCCTAGGACTGCATTCTTCTGGACAGAGACCTCTGATGTTTTACCTGGAATCTGCTGGAGCCACTCTCCCAGTTTGGGGGTCACAGCCCCCAGTGCTCCGATTACCACTGGCACCACTGTTGCTCTTACTTTCCACATCTTTTCTAGCTCCTCCTTCAGCCCTTGGTATTTCTCAAGCTTCTCGTGTTCCTTCTTCTTGATGTTGCTGTCGCTTGGGATTGCCACATCTTTCACTACTGCCGTCTTCTGCTGTTTGTCGATCAACACGATGTCTGGTTGGTTAGCCATCACCAGTTTGTCAGTCTGGATATTGAAGTCCCACAGGATCTTAGCTCGGTCATTCTCGACTACCTTAGGAGGTGTCTTCCATTTTGACCTTGGGACTTCCAGCCCATACTCGTGGCAGATGTTCCTGTACACTATGACAGCTACCTTGTTATGGCGTTCCATGTACGCACTTCCTGCCTACATCTTACAACCTGCTGTTATGTGCTGTACTGTCTCAGGGGCATCCTTGCACAGGTCTGCACCTCAGGTCCTGCCTGGTGTGGTAGACCCTGGCCTCTATTGATCTTGTACTGAGTGCCTGTTCTTGTGCTGCCATGATTAGTGACTGTGCTGTCCTTCAGTCCAGCCTTTTCCAGCCACTGGTAGGATTTCTTGATATCAGCCACTTCTTCTATTTGTCTGTGGTACACGCCGTGCAGCGGCTTGTCCCTCCATGACGGTTCTTCCTCTTCCTTGTCCTCACCTTTGGGTTTCTGCTGCCTGAGGTATTCACCAAGCCCTTCATCTTTGGGGGCCATCTTTCTGATGTACCCCTGGATCTTCGTCGTTTCATCCTGGACAGTGGTCTTGACACTCACTAGCCCTCGGCCTCCCTCGCTACGCTTGGTGTACAGTCTCAGGGTGCTGGATTTGGGGTGAAACCCTCCATGCATTGTGAGGAGCTTTCTGGTCTTGATGTCAGTAGCCTCTATCTCCTCCTTTGGCCAGTTTATTATACCAGCGGGGTATCTGATGACTGGCAGGGCGTATGTGTTGATGGCTCGGATCTTGTTTTTCCTGTTCAGCTTTGGCTGTGGCGGTCTTCCTTGCTGCCTCCTCATGGTTTCCGTTAGCCTGTGGCACCCCAAGGTAATTGTAACTATCCTGAACATCTGCAATGTGGCCTTCTGGTAGTTCAATCCCCTCAGTTCTGATCATCTTCCCTCTTTTTGATACCATGCGACCACTTGTCCAGTCCGAACGACATTCCAATGTCATTGCTGTAGATCCTGGTAGTGTGGATCAGTGATTCGATGTCTCGCTCATTTCTGGCATCCAGCTTGATGTCATCCATGTAGAGGAGGTGACTGATGATTGTTCCGCTTTGGAATCTGTATCCGTAGCCAGTCTTTGTGATGATCTGGCAGAGGGGGTTCAGGCCTATGCAGAACAGCAGCGGGGATAGTGCATCGCCTTGGTATATGCCGCACTTGATGGTGACTTGTGCAATTGGCTTTGAGTTGGCTTCCAGACTTGTTTTCCACAGCCCCATTGAGTTCTTGATGAAGGCTATTAGTGTCCTGTTGACCTTGTAAATCTCCAAGCATTCCAGTATCCATGTATGTGGCATTGAGTCGTAGGCTTTCTTGTAGTCAATCCAGGCGGTGCACAGATTGTCTGCCTGGTCTTGCAGTCTCGAGTGACTGCTATATCCACCAGTAGCTGGTGCTTGGCTCCTCTGGAGTTACTTCCTATTCCCTTCTGGGCCCTGTGCATGTATTGAGCAATGTGCCTATTCATCTTAGCTGCTATGATGCCTGACAGGAGCTTCCATGTTGTGCAGAGGCAGGTTATTGGCCGGTAGTTGGATGGGATTGTTCCCTTCTGGGGATCCTTCATGATCAGGATTGTCCGTCCTTGGGTTAACCATTCTGGGTGGGTCCCATCCATCAGCAGTTGGTTCATTTGTGCTGCCAGGCGTTCATGGAGTGCAGTTAGTTTCTTCAGCCAGTAGGTGTGGTCATGTCAGGGCCTGGTGCTGTCCAGCTCTTTATACCTGCCACTCTTTCTTGGATTTCTGCCAATGTAATGGTTACTGGTTCTTGTTCTGGGAGATTGCTGTGATCTGTTCTTAGATCCACTAGCCACTGAGCATCCGTGTTGTGGGATGCCTCTTTCTCCCATATGTTCTTCCAGTACTGTTCAGTACTGTTCATATATATATATATATACATACATAACAAACAGTCTATGGCTGGAGTCCAAGCAATGCAAGGCCTGCCCTATGAACCCAAAAGTCCTGTGCTGAGTAAGTGAGTGAGTGTGTAGAGTTTCAACTTAGATAAGCTAGATAATTCAAATAACAGAAAGGAGTATACTATGTACGTTATGAGGTAAGAACTGATCATCTTGAAAATAGAGCCATTTGAAAGGAAATGATGCCAGTGGGACTTTTTAACAACAGCCAAGTAGTTATAGGAGCATAGTTATAGGAACAGTCCACTTCTAAACAGTTCTACTATCTACTCTCCTCCAAAACCATTTCTGTCATTTGCATTAACACTGGCCAAGTTTCTGAAAGGATCAATAAATATCTGTCTATTTATATGTGTTGAGTTGTCTGTCTCATCTAAATGTCCTGTGACTACGGTGGATTTTGGTTTAAGAAGACAAGGCAATAAAAGTTGGTTGACACCCGAAAGACTGTATCAAGCTCAAAATGATCATCACATGAAGAGGTCCTTAATAGATGAACGTTAATTCTGTTGTGTATGATGCTCAATCGTTGATTTGTTGTCTTCTGGCTCAGGTTCTCATGGCGAAGGAACGGGAAGTTTTTCAACATCGGGAAAGATCCCAGGGTGACAATGCGAAAACGCTCGGGAACTCTGGAGATCGGTTTCCGTAGCGGCGGACGACCAGAGGACTATGAGGGAGAGTACCAGTGTTTCGCTAGCAACGACCTCGGAGTTGCTCTATCCAACAAAATCCTGCTCCGGGTCTCCAGTAAGAATATACACACACACACTCACTCTTTCGGCTTCATCCCGCTCCTTTTCCATACAGATTGAACATATTGTTTGTAACCTTTTGGTGTGTTGCTACGCACTTTTTGTGTTTTTTATATTTTATTGTATTTTTTGTTCAAAATTAAAAAAAAATAAAGGAATTATTATCATAGGTTACAAAGTTGAACACACAACAGCCAACTTTTTATTGAATGCTTGTTGCAGTGTGGCTGTGCTTGCTACAGTATCTGTTGACCACCAGAAATGTCCTAAAATATGACCAATCATCTGTGAAGAACAGTTCATAGGGAGACATATGCTTATTTTCCCTCCCTCACCCTGATTGACTGAAATTCACATCATTCATATATAATTTTTCACATCTTTTTCACTGTCTGTCCTCTCCTTCTGTTCCCCTTCTCCTTACACCCCCCGTCCTCATCCATCAGAGGCTCCGCTGTGGCCTAAAGAGGTGCTGGAGCCAATGGTGGTGCCTGAAGGCACCCCACTGGTTCTACCCTGCAACCCCCCGCCGGGCCTACCTCCTCCGTTCACTTTCTGGATGAACAGCGGTGAGCAAACATTACACAAATATATACACACAAGTACACTAGGTATATTTCTTTCTCTACATGTAGTGTGTTTTATCTGCGTGCCCTCATGATTTACTTCACTGCCATCACTGCATTAGCCAGTAAAAATGACACTATCTCATATTATTGTTTGCAGTTTTATCATCAACAGTAGACTGTGACATGAGAGTAATTTTATACAAGGGAGAAATACACCTGATAAGCTTGGAGACTGACTGCATCATTCTCATGTCTAACACAACCACCTCAAGTAAAGTCAATCAGAAAGCCCAAAGAAAAACAATCTGGGTGCGGAAAAGTGCATTTTATTTAGTCCCTTTACTTTGTGATAGGCTAGAAGTCCATCAGGTCATCCAGAGACAGGCTTTATTTCCTTCTTTTCACAGCAGTTTGTCTCCAGTAACCTCTAAGTATAATGCTGTGCTTCAGTCTCTCTCAGCAGTTGAAAGGAGACTTTACAGTCTGGCATCCTATCCTCATCCCTCTCCTTTGCACTGTATTGTCCTTCCTTCTCCCAAGTGGCTTACACTACAGTACTGCTGTGTGTGTGTGTGTGTGTGTGTGTGTGTGTGTGTGCACGTGCGTGTGTGTGTGCATGTTTGTGTGTGTGTGTGTAGACCTCATGTCCAACCAGAAGCCATTACAGCCATATACAGTAGATACACTGTAGTTAAAAAACCATAAAACTGACATTTCAACTATTTGGGCGGCTGTTGCTCAGTGGTAGAGTGGTTGCCTGCCACCAATCGGAAGGTTGGTGGGTCAATCCCTGGCAAGCAGTCCCATGGCGAAGTGTCCTTGGGCAAGACAGCAAATGAAAGTTACCCCCAATGCTGCACCATTGGAGTGTAAATGTGTGTGAGTGTTTATCTGATGAGCAGGTGGCTTTGAGTAGTCGTTGAGATTAGAAAAGCGCTACATAAGAAAATTCCATTTACATTTACTTGTATTACAATAAGGATTTCCTTCCCAGTTAAAAAACGTATACAGTGAAGCCATAGGTCCTTTGACCTAATATGACCTGGACCCATTCATGTGGTCCAGACACTGTAACACGCCAACGAGTGACTGCTGCTGATTGGTCCTGGGGCACTGTCTCGACGACCATACGGTTCACATCAGATGCTGCAGCTACAGAGTGGATGGCGGTGTGTCTGGACGTCTTAACATTTGTCTGTAGCAACTGTACGATGACACATCAGCCGGGTTAGCAGAGCTAACGTGAACAGACGTTGAACTGAGTTGTATGTTAAAATACACACACACACACACACACACACACACAACAATCTACAAGCTAGTGGCTGGCCTTAAAGGGCTCTATGCTTTTATATTTAGAGGATATGATAGCCTTCGATGCAAGATTTGAGAGATCAGAGTGATTTCTTGAAATGTCTGCTTTGCCTTAGAAAAGAAGTCTGTCACTGCAGAGGATGTGTAGTTAGAATCATAGGTGTATAATCCATATATGTTGATGTCGGCCTGCTTTATTAAATGGGTACTGAAGACATTTGATATCTTTTTTTTTTTTTTTTTACATCTTTTTTTAATTAATCCCCAGTGGGGAAATTACAATTTACACATCTCCAACTTCTGTCAAAGTTTTGGTCAAAATCAAAGCAGAAGAGTATTGTGGATTATATTTGTGGTTTCATTGACCCTCTCTCTCTCCCTCTGTCCTGCCCACTGGCTACCGCCTGTGTCTTCCAGCCATGACTCCCATCCCTCAGAATGAGAGAGTGTCCATGGGTCTGAATGGAGACCTGTATTTCTCCAACGTTTTGACCAGAGACGCTCACACTGACTACAGCTGCAGCGCTCGCTTCCTTTTCACACACACCATCCAGCAAAAGAACCCCTTCACACTCAAAGTTCTGACCAGTGAGTAGACAATACACACACACACACAGAATCCCATACTGACGTTGAGTTATATCCTCAAATATTCCTGAGTAAGTCTGAGGTAACACTGTATAAACTCTGTAGTCCTGCGCTCTCTATTATTTAATGTCTGCTGTGCATGTTTTGATCACACACCATCCATACCAAATTGAGGTTGACAAATCTCCATCTAGAGGTGATGTCATGCATTAAATCATAACCTTTTAATGATATTTCTTCAGGTTGCGGCAGAAGAGAGAAGACAATGAAATGTTGGATTGTTTTGATATAATGTGAAATCTTTTCCTTCAGTGTGTCATCAGTGTGTTTGAAGTGTAGATTGATGAGCCACTGTATGTGCCTGTGTTTTCAGCGGATCCGTATAATGATACATCTTACAATGCCACTGACCCCTTTGGTGGTGAGTCACTTCCTGTCGGGACAGCTCCACTTTCTGTCCACCTCCTCAGTCATGTTCCATAGTAACATGGCTAGCACACTAACCTCAGACTGAGCTTAGACACAATGTAACATCCTAACTGCTCTAATGTGTAGAATGCACTGTGTGCAACATGTGGGAAAGTGAGTATAACTTGTGTGTATTTCTTTTAAGGTATACTAGATTTTTTTAAATGTTTAAAAGTAGGTTGAGATGCTATATACAGTAAATACTGTGTAAGTATTAAAAGACTCACTTCACAGAGAAATGCACACAGCCCGTATTTAGAAACTGCGTACGTACAGTACGTACCCTTGTGATGTCAAAACCAAAATGTAAGTGCCGCTCCAGTGTTGTTACAGTCATTCCGTTTTCAGTTTTTTGGGATAGCAAAGCGTGTAAATATGTTCTAATTGAATACCAAAATACATATATGGACCTGAAAATGTGCTTGATATGGCAAAATTTTAATTGGATTTTAAAGTGAGAAAAATCACAAAATCTACACATTTCATTGTGTGTACTGGAGTTGTATTGTCTGGACAGAAACCACATTTAAAATTAAATGTAAATTCAATTTTAAATTATTAAAATAATTATATCTCTTATGACATCTAACAATGATCACATCACCTAGACAAGACAAGCTACTTCTACATGAGATATTATGTCTTGATTATAAAATAAATTATTTTTAGCTCAATCATCCCCTCAGATTTCAAATCTGAGATTCGATTAAACAAATTGACAATATCTTTTAAGTTCATGGGATTTTCAAACTAGAAAAATGTAGTGGCTGCTCTGAATATATTGTTAAATTTGTCCTTAAACTGCAATATGTACAAAAATCAGGTTCACAAGAACTGAGTGTTATTTCCTCATCTGAGAATTGCTCATAGTTTGTTTGAACCTTGCAGCAGTCGATGTTTTTTAGATCTCAAAAACTAGTCAGGTGCAGAGGTGTCAAAAGTATTCGCATTCAACACTCAGGTAGAAGTGTTGATACTAGAGTTTAAAAAGACTTCTGTAGAAGTTGAAATATCAACTCAAAAAGTACTGGTTTTAAAACTACTTAAAGTATAAAAATACAAGTAATGTAAGTGGGGGAACAAATGCCGTTAAGGACAAAAGCTCAGGCTGCGCCACAGGAGCCTTTAGTGCCCCCCCCGCCATCTGGTTTTTATGTTTATTTGTGTTATGTTTTTTTTTTTTTTGGGAATGAAAACAAGCCTAACTGAAATAGGACTAACAAGGCTATTTTTAAAATGTAAGGAGTAGAAAGTTCAGATAATTACGTGAAAATATAAGGAGTAGAAGTAAAAGGTCTGCTGTAAAATAAATACTCCTGTAAAGTATAGATACCTAAAATTTGTACTAAGTAGTCAACAACATATTTGTACTTTGTTACTTGACACCTCTGGTCAGGTGTAGTCTGACCTGGCAAGACGTAGCTAACAATGTGTTTTTATAATGATACAGATATGTTTATGATTGACCTGCTGCTATTTTGTGTCTATGTTCTTCACCCTGCAGTCCTTAAAGTTATTTTATTTTTTGTTTCCATCAGAATAAAATATGCAAAACCCTTTTCACCACTACTCTCCACTGAAACTCCTAATGTAATCGACAACAACAGAAACAGTTTAATCCAAAGTGTTGCAGGCGAGGAGAATGAGCGACTGGACCACATGTGACTTCCAATAAAAGCCAAAGCAACATCTCTGTGACCCTAATATGCACTCACAGACAGCAGAAATAAGCATTCATCTCATTTAGTCCATAATCTATTTATTCCACCTTTCAATCAGTGTAAAATGATCACATGATGAAATGATGTATTGAATAAACTTACAGTTAACAACACAAATTACCCTTAACTCAAGTGTATTGCACATGCAGTAGAGAATCTGGATATTCATTATGCCATACCGCTATTGAACAAACCCATAGCTGGAGGGAACAGCTCAGCCGAAGTGGCAGGGCTGGAGGGAAGGGGGAAGGGGGGGCAGTGCAATGAAGCCCCGGGGGGAGATAGGCTATGTCCCTTAGGGAGAAGATGTTCCTAGTGACAAGCTGGGACTGAAGACAGAGACGAGGCTGCGGCGCGGAGCAGGATTAGTTCACATGATGAATATTCAGTCTGGATTCATGCTGTGGTCCTTAATAATTATATATGTATGGAAATAAGGTTAGCTGCCTCCCACTTCTGCGTGCAGGGCGAGTGACTGTAACAGCTGTTGAAATGATCACACGCGACCAACTCTAACACACACTCGTGCACATACAGTATGCTCCATATTTTATCACTAATCTGTTATGAACGCCAACACCACACTCTGTTTTTTTGTGTGTGGGAGGGGGTCTAAAGGTGCAATGCATCCTGGGACGCCCTGCCAGCATCATCAGCAGGGTGTTTGCCACGTTAGCCATGTTTGTAGCGATTGTGTGTACATGATCACTTTTGCAGGCATTTGTTACTACTAACCTCCTTCTGTATGTTCCCTTCTCTTGTCATTCTTCTCCTCCCCCTAACAATAGCAGATCCTCCTTTGCCGGCCACTGGAGAAGCTAACACCTAACAGATGCTTTAATCCCATACAGATCTGCATCACAAAGGATGCTAATGCTAATTTAATCCCTCACACTTCTCACCAAACTGCAGCTCTTTGCCACGTCCACAGTTTTGACAGCATTTGTGTTGGGATTGGATCAGACTGAAAACGGAACTCTAGAACTCAAAGTAATGATGATAATGAAAGGTCAGACAAATTAGTCAGTGTAATAAGATTAACAAGCTGCATTTTGTTTAAATTGAGCCAGTGGTTTAGTTTTAAACAGTTATCAGTCAATTATCATTAATAATAATGGATACAATTTGATGTAGTACACGGTCAGCCCAGGCCTTTAGGATCAATTAGCAGAATGTCAACCCACGCTCCTCATAAATTAGTCCAAATCAAAGCATAACTACAAACTCTTGCCATGTCAACTAGTAGTAGAATTGAAAAGATACATTTGTTTTATTACAACTTGGATCTTATTCTTAAAGGGGAAGAAACACAATATAGTCAACCTATGACTTAAAGCTTTAGTGCTTAACTTTTAAACGTCCATTACGTTTAAACCATTGCCAAATGAGTTGCTACAAAGCTCCACACAACTCTCTCTGTATTTCTCAGTATGGCTATGTTCTGAAGATTGTGTCGCCCGGGGACTTTCCCGCACAGAAATTTGAGTGAAGAGTCCATGTTTTTTGAATCCTCCGTGTCCTCCTTGGCTACTAGCAACTGTGTGGAGGAGGGGTGCACAATCACATAAGGCTTGTATCATGTGGATGCGCCAGCACTGTTGTCGTCATTACTTAGAATTCCTCATGGGGGAGACTGAAACTACACACTATAGCTTTAAAGTGGAGGTGTTAAATTATTACCTAAACTGTCCATTGTAACATCCATCACAGTTTACAGACACACTTTCTAGATCAACTCCGACCTACCGTACTTACTGAGTCGTGTGCACAGTTTTCCTGTGCACCTGAATACACCTCCCTGTAAACCAAGACGCACAGATGGGCGCAGGTTAAAAGTTTAAAAGTTTCCTCAGAATCCAAAGCTCTCAAAGCTAAAGGGAGAGAGTTCCAGAACCTTGGAGCCACCACAGAAAAAGTTCGATCACCTCTGGTTTTAAAATGTGTTCTGGGGACTGCTAAAAGGTCTTGGCCTGAAGACCTCAGAGAGCAACCAGAAGTGTGGGTGTGTAATAGATCCTGGATGTAAGCGGGAGCTTGACCATGCAAGGCTCTATAAGTAGTGATTCAAATTTTAAAATGAACTCTAAAACCGGTAGCCAATCGGTAGCCAATGAAGAGCTATAAGCACCGGAGTAATGTGTGATCAAAAGTCTTTCTGTACAACTTGCAGTTTGTCCATGGATGAAAGACAGTTGCGTCGGGCTTTGCACTGCGCCGGGTGCAAGATTGGGCTCTATATTTGTTTGAAAAACTCTCTTCAATGGCCAAGTCCAAATGTAGAGCATGAAAATGCATTATATTTGACACTTAGTTTTGTAATAAGTGTAGTTTACGTGAAAGTAAGAAGAGATGATTCTTTACAGTTCATAAAGCAGGTCAAGTGAGTTTACGCTCAAACTACATGCCTGATTAAAATGCCTCATACCTTTGGGTGTTGTAGTGTGCAAACAAAGAAAGCAGTTGGCAGTTTGCTCACATCCCAGACTGCTTCTCTGCGTCTGAGTAATTCATGCGCAAATGCTTTATTTACAATTTGTGTTACTATCCCTCAATGATTGTGGAAAAGCACTTTGGCACAGGTTAAACTAGGTTTGTATCACCCCTCCTCCCGCCCGGTCATTGTGTGGATTATAAAAGGCCTAAAGCCAACTCCAAACACCAGCTTTTTGTTCTAAAGGCTCCGGTTTTGGCAAGGCAACCAGTTACAATGCTATTGCTGCTCATTGCTTTAGCCAGGCCCTGTGGGAATCTTTAACATTGGGTTGAACAATGCCATGAACTGCATGACCTTAAATATGCTTTAGTTTAATGTTAAACTAATCTCCCACAGCAGAACAAGTTTCATCTTATTAGCTGCTTAGTTTAAACTCTTAATGGCAGAGATTGCCATCTATTTTCCCTTGGCAAAGATAAGACTCAGTTGTTGTTACTGCATCTCTTAATGTTTTCCTGTCAGAGCAGCCAAAGAGTATTAAGCCCGTTTACAGGCCGCTTTGGCCTCACAACAGACTGCAGGGAGAGCCAAAGCCTGCCAGAGATGGAACACAGCCACGAGGAAATGATCAGAATAATAGTGTCAGATTTATGTGGCAGTGCCTGCAAACAGGATGTTCAGCTCCTTGTAGGAAGTGAGTCATGGCACAAAGATAACCTGTAGTGTGTATGTTTGTGTATGTTTTAACCCTGTCTTGCTCCTCGTCTGCAGGCCGTAAAGTAGCTGAGTCCACCCCGACCTTCCTCTCGCCCTCAGGGAGTGAGAGCTCCAAAATGGTGCTACGAGACGAGCATCTGCTGCTGGAGTGCATTGCTGCTGGACTGTGAGCACACACGTGCACACACACATGCACACACACACACACACACACAATGAAATGAAATAGGGTACTGCAGTAATTAGACTACACTAATTAATTTAAACATATTTTTTAATTGCAATATTTTAAAATTTCTCTCAAAATCAAAGTTCCGCCCATACACCTTTACGACCAGTAACAGCTCTCAATAATTCAGCCCGTTTTTATATCATAACATAACTAATCAAACCAAACTTATCAGAAAAATGTACATGTGAACAAACCGCATGATAACAACTACCTAAAATGAAAGAAATCAACTTTGTGAAACATTCATTTGACGTGTACGTTTGATCCCATCTACTAACATAGAGGGGCGTGGCTTACAACCTATGCTGCAGCTAGATGTTTTTTTCCACTAAATTGGAACCTAAAGCTTCTTAAAGGTCCCATGGCATGAAAATGTCAATTTATGAGATTTTTTTACATTAATATGAGTTCCTCCAGCCTGCCTATGGTCCCCCAATGGCTAGAAATGGCCCTGGGTATCCTGCTCTGCCTTTTGAGAAAAGGAAAACTCAGATGGGCTGATTTGAAATCTTGCCCCTTATGAGGTCATAATGGGAAAGGTTACTTCCCCTTTTTCTTCTTTGCCTGCCCAGAGAATTTGGCCCACTCATGAGAGAGAGACATCAGAGACCCCAACCTCCACCTTGCCCCCCCCTCCTCTCCTCCTCAAAAGTTACATACTCAGAAATGGCACATACTAAGGAAAGCCCCTTGTGGGACTGGCTCTAGTGGCTGTAATTCTGCACCAAGGCTGAATTTTTGGAAAGAGACTTCAGCTACAGTATTAGGGGACCACTAAGGTCTATATAAAAGCATCCGAAGAACACCATGTTATGGGACCTTTAAGCTCCCTAAATGTGACGTTTGGAAAAAGTGAAAGTCTTATAAAAGCAAGGATTTGATTGAATTGTTCAGGGATTTCATTTGTTTTCCTTATGCAATTACAGTCCAACGCCCACCATCAAGTGGTTCAAGAAGGGCGGGGACCTGCCGTGGCCAAAAGTAAAGTATGAGAACTACAACAAGACCCTGAAGGTTATCAACATGTCAGAGGAGGATGCTGGGGAGTATGTATGCATGGCCAACAATCATTTAGGCAGCATACGCCACTCCATTTTTGTTCAGGTCAAAGGTGAGGCACTGACAGTGTGTTTCTACAGATATAGGTCCTTGTGTCTGTGTTTGAGTCTATCATGCTAATCTGACTCCCTGTGTTTCACAGCGGCTCCTTATTGGCTAGACAAACCTACAAACCTGGTGCTCGCCCCTGATGAGAACGGGCGCCTGGTGTGTCGGGCCAACGGCAACCCTAAACCTAACATCCAGTGGCTCATCAACGGAGAGCCTATAGACAGTACATATTCTCTCTTTCTCCAAAAATGGCTATTGATTCATTTGGTGTTATTGTCACAAAGCTCTGTGAGAGTGTGACTGACATATTCATACTATAGGAGCTGCCCTGTATGATTAGTCTTCCACATGTAGCCTCTGAGCACCAAGAGGTTTGCTAAGTGACATGCTAATAGCTACTGTAGGTTACAGTTGTTTAACTACAGTACATTAGCCAGTCAGCCCTCTTCTAATACAGTTACTTTGAGTTTTTCAAACAAATTGTCTTTAGTTGCTATAATTTTTTCAAGCAATTTTCTAAAATACAAGATACAAATGTTCCTCACAATGGGCCTCATTTAAGAACCACTCGTACGTGGCATTCACCAATTTTCATCTTATATGATATACGGTACATACTATACAAATATAAGTACAAATATAAGTAGTTTCTGAATAATCTGTTCACCCTGTCCTCACCATAGGATGATTGCCAATTCATTTTTTTAAAAGATTTTACGAGTTTTTTTTACCACAGGCCCTTCTATAGGTTGTAGCTGTTGGGGAAATTCTCTCACTCCAGCAGCTTCATCAGGGTCTTTATACAGGTCTCTGTCCAGTTTAATGGAAACACAGACAAAGCTCTTGTCTTAGTTAAAATGTGATCAAATCTCACAGACCTCCTTATGAACAGGTGGTGTTCATCAGACTGAAATGAACAAAATAGAGCACGTTTGTACAGTAAAGAGAGTTTGGTTAATCTGACTTGGAACACTCATACTAACAAGCCAATTTTAAGAAATAATAATGTTTATGCATGAGATTCTATTTCAAATAGGCCATGTGCTATGTAGATTAATGGTAAACCTGCTTTTTTCATCAAATTAAAACAAAATCTCATCAAAAAAATGTGATTCAAATAATGCCTGCACTGTACATCTGTTTACAATTTATTCTGTAAGTCTCTCTTAACATCTTATTTTTGTTACTTCCCCCTAACGCCCCCTCCCCAGGCTCTCCCCAGAACCCGAGCAGACAGGTGCTAGGTGACACCATCATCTTTCGCTCGGTGCAGATGGGAAGCAGCGCTGTGTACCAGTGCAACGCCTCCAACCAGCACGGCTATCTGCTGGCCAACGCCTTCGTTAGCGTCCTCGGTAAGACCCGGGGGGGGGGGCAGAGCAGTAACTAACAGTGGCTGGAAGTGTCTTTCCGTATGCCTAAGCTCTTGCCTCAGCCTTCATCAGCAGGTACAGCCCTGACTTCTCTGTGAAAAGACAGAGAAGTGTATAGAGTACACTTTGTTTTGACAGAAGCTACACATCTTGGACCTGTCTGTACTTGACATTAGCAGATTAACACTGATATATGATCTTATTTATTACTCTTGATAAGAAAACAGGCTTATCCTAAAGTATCTTACTTTTATGTGATTTAACTGCTAGTCAACTGTAATCAGTTTAATTTTATGTTTAACATTTTCAATAGATTACAAATTAAATCAAATCAAATAAGCCATTTTTAAAGAAGATATTTAAACATGTCACAGTAGGATAACCACAGGTGTAAATAATAAAATGAGTGATGCCTGCATTCTATGTAGCTGTTTGAGTTTTACCTGCATGGTGTTGTGCATACTAGTTAAGTATCACCCAACATGGCTCACTGGGAGCCATTCTTTTGTTTCAAGAATTAGTTTTTTGGGATTTGGCCTTTAATGGATAGGACAGTTGCAGCCACGAAAGTGGGGAGAGAGGGGGAAGACAAAGGGCCACAGGTGGGATTCGACCCCTGGGCCGCTGCGGTAAGGACTGAACCTTGGAATTTAGGGTGTATGTTCTACCAGATGAGATACCAGGGCGCCCCACATGAGACATTGTTATTATAATTAATTATATCCTGTATTTATCCCCTTGGGGAAATTTCCTGTTTTCATTGTGTTGTTATTTTTTTCTGGATTAACACACATGCATCAATGTGGAAAGATATAGGAATGATGGGTCAGCAGTTAGGGGGTTCGGTGCCTTCCTCAGGGGGGCCTCGGCAGTGCCCTGAAGGTAAACTGGCACCTCTCCAGTTACCACTCCACACTCTACCTGGTCCTTTGTGGAGACTTGAACTATGCTTTTTTTCCCCAAATGTCTGCTGTAAAAAAGCCTACTGGGTTAGAATTTTTGCTAAAACATGGAAACCACATCACATCACTACATAAATATAAAATAACTCTACTCTTGTAAGTGATGGAGTGGTAAAGTTGACATCCGCTGTCCCTCTCTTTGTAGACATGCCTCCGAGGATGCTAGGCCCTAAAAACCAGCTGATTAAAGTCATCGAGAACAACCGCACCTTCCTGGAATGTCCATTCTTTGGTTCCCCCCTGCCGGATTTACGCTGGTGAGCTTTTTTGAGTTTTTGAATTTTTTGTTTTGTTTACTTAAAGTTTTAGGGCCCCATTTCAACGATCTAAGCGCACGGCGTAAAGTGCATGGCGCAAGTGCGTTTAGGGCGTGTCCAAATCCACTTTTGCTAGTTTGATGTGAGAAGAAAGGCTCCGTGCGCCCAGTGCATGGTTCTAAAGGGTTGTACTTAGTGTCTTCATTAATCATAGGTGTGTTCTGGGCGCAACATGCAATGAACCAATCAGTGTGTCATCTCCCATTCCCTTTAAAAGCCAGGCGCGTTTGGACCTGGGTGCATTGCTATTATGATGGCAGATTTGCACCGTAATATTTTTATTCAGAATCTTTTGCATGTTTGTGTGCTGCTCCGCTACCCTGTGGGTGCAACAAGCATAGCGTGCACTCACTGTGCACAAGCCTAGTCAGTCACATTTTACTAATGTTATGTTAAAATAACAATGAAATGCTGTGTTACTGACTTTAGACCAGGTTTTTGCTGGTCAATGGCAGGATCACTTTCTGCTGCAAGATAGTAATACACCCAGAATGCACCTGAATCAACCCAGTCTCAAGCCAGTTTGTGAAATGGTCACGTTATTTTGATTTATTGATTTGTTTACATGTCATGATTTTCTCGTTTATTTCGTGTGCAAGTCACGATTTCCAAACGTGACCATTTCATCACGCCATTTCATCAACGGGGGCGCAAAGACGGGCACAGGTTCATTTGCTATTTAAACGACATGGACGTGAAAATACCAAAAACACTTGCGTCAGGATTTGTGTTGTGCTGCGTCGTGTGCAAGATAGGACCCTTAGTGCGTAACTTGTTGCTTTTTAAGGAACATTCGTTGCATTCAAGCCATTGCCAAATGAGTTGTTATAAAGTTCATTAAGACTATCATCTTCACAATACACTCACTGAATGGTTATGTTCAGAAGATTGTGGCGTCCGCCAACTTTGGCACCCAGAAACTTGAGTGAAGATAATGACCTCTTCAGAAGAGTCTGTTTTTTTATCCTTTGTGTCCTCCTTGGCTACTAGCAACTGTGTGATGGAGGGGGGGCTTAAAACCGAAACTACGCACTATAGCTTTAATTGTCTGAAGACCCAAATCCATTGTTTTTGGGCTAGCCCCTAGGTGTAAGAATTAGTACACCTATACTTTATTGAATTTCTAGTTCATATTTTATGGTGTTTTCTGTGTGTAGGTTTAAGAACGGACAGGGCAGTGGGCTGGATGGTGGTCATTACCGTGTTTACATCAATGGCACCCTAGAGATCAAACGCGCCCGAGCAGAGGACGAGGGCACCTACACATGTGTGGCCAACAGCATCCTGGGCTCGGCTGAGAACCAGGTCCGCCTGGAGGTCAAAGGTCAGACATTGTGCTGCTGCACTCAGACTTATACAGGGCATGCTGTTCAGACTCTGTATTCAAACTTGAAGGGAACCTGAAAACTATAAGTATATAATCTTGCAACTACAAAAAGAGAGGTTGCTGTTACATCATTGTGCCACCATTTAACAAGACATCATGTGCAACAATCAGCACTAACAGGGGTTTATGACTTATTACATGGATTCCCACTGAATGTCAGAATAGTGTGTGGAAGTGAAATATGTGAACTATGAAATGATTTCCTTTCCCTGTGCCAAACAGCCTGTTGGATATTCCAATCACTTGTGCCTTTAATTAAATGGCCTCATCTTCTGTAACAGTTACATTTGTATTCAAACTGCACACACAGCAGAAATATTCCCAGCTCGGCATGCAGGCTAGAACTGAACAGAAAACATTTCAAACGGGCAAACTAATCTGCCAAGGCAGTGAGATAACTTTTCATTTTTCATTCAATTGTGTTGACCCAAACGACAAGTAGAGATACTTCTGTTCAAAAAGCACCTCTAAATTAAATGTGTTTTAAAAGAATTTGCAGCCAAGATTATGATTCTTTTTTCCAATCCAGGATGGGAGCAGTTCTTATCTTGCAAAGACAGTAAGTGGACTGTTCTCATCCTGCACAGTCATTGTACGAAGGAGTTGAATGGCTGGTTGGATAAAGTATACGATTTTAACACTGATGCTATACCAATCACTTGAAAACCGATTTGCTTATACAAAAGAATTGTGTATGGACATAATTTTTGGAGATTGCACTGAAAGTGAAATTATCTTCCTGGGGCAGATTTTGTTCACTTACTTCAACGGAAAAAGACAGATTTTAGCAGCTGTGGTGATTAAACAGATGTTTATGTGACCTTGAAGTCATATGGAAGTATATTGGTGTGAGTGAGTGTTCCATGCGACCCTACAACATCACACACCTTTCACTGAATTTCCTGGATGCATTTGAATGCGCAAGTTCATGTAGTATGTACGTGTGTGTGTTCATCTTCAACCTCACTCCAACTCAGAGCCGACTCGTATAGTCCGAGCCCCGGAGCACCAGTCAGCCACCAGGGGCTCCAAGGCTCACTTTGACTGTAAGGTGAAGTCTGATCCCAGCCTGCCCATCACTGTGGCCTGGACTAAGGACGACAAGCCCCTTTACCTGGGATGGAGGTAACAGCACCTACACTGACCCTAAAACATCTCAGATGCTCCTTTCCTGCATCTGTAAAGTCTAAACACCAGTTAGCAAGTTCATGTTTTGACAGAGAAAAAATAAACCAATCCAAGCAAAGTTGTCATTTAAAAAAAAAAAAAATTCCTTCTGAAAAAAATGGTAGCGTTACTAGGTATAAATTCTTATTCGTGCCGCTTTCAAACAAACCGCCTAAAAATAAGAGATAAGATGTGTGCGTGTGTATTGGGTGGGGGGGGCTTCATGGAGTGAGTTTAAGCATAGGTCATATTTGTGCTACTCACCATTATGGCTGTATGATGTGCAATATCTGCTAGGGCACTGGTGCAATATTTTTCATTTGATATAGTATTGTGCAATTCTGCAATGGGACATTGTGCAATACATAAGTTATTGATCACAGCATGATTTCATGGGAAATATGCAATCTAGGTAAAATTAGGTTCAATATATTGCAGTGAGTTCTTTTTCTTCTGTGAGGGTGGGGGAAGGTAGGTTTATGGAATGCATTTGAGACTCATTTGAATGCATTTTGGATGAGATAATGTTATTTATGTTTAATGCATGTTTACTGTATGTTTGTGTGCAATGCGTCGACATTTTTTTTCTCTCACGAATTTCTCCTATAGTCAGATAAAGGCTTCTCTTATCGTATGTCTTATATATGGCAGGGTAAATATGGGGCAAGCATGTTGCCAAAATAAACAAATAATGAGCAGATAAGGAATTTATGTTCAAAGCTATAGTGCAATCAGTCAACTCTAAAGTTATGCCACACAACAGGAACATAACTTGTCTTGTCAGACAATAACAAAACACACTTTAGAATTTAATGACTAATTGATTTTATAAAGATCCAAAAGAGATATATAAACTTGAAAGATTGATGTATAACAACCAATCCTCTCTCTGTTTGACTCCCAGACTGAAGAAAGATGAGGAGTCACTAACGATCCCCAATGTGAATGAGGGCGATGAAGGAACGTACACCTGCACTGTTAAATCGGAGATAGACCAGGACTCAGCCTCAGCCCGCCTCACTGTGTTAGGTACACTCACATGCAGAACCGTGCTGGAGCAAACCACACGTTTAGAATACAGAAGGAGGTGGATGAAGAATTTCTCTGAACACAAATGTCACAGTATCTACATTTTTTTTTTTAAACATTTCTTTCCCATTGTGACACACACACACACAAACACACAAACACACATACACACACACAAACTGATATTTTTGTTGTTACGTTTTGTTGTTTTATATTTTCTTCTTCTTTAGATATTTACTGTAAATCTCTTCAGTTTCCCTTAACACTGTGCTATTTTTCAGCTCTTCATCAAATGGAAATCATGCATGTTTTATTGTACACTTAACTGAAATATTTTCCAAACTTAGCTTTAACTCTACTTACTCCAACTGATTCTGAACAATTTGCATGCAGCGTATGGAGATACTATAGTGCTGTGTAGGAAGTGCTGAAACTGTACTGTAGACTCAGTTTGAACATTTTGTGACCATTGTTTTGGCATTTGAGACTTTTTCATTAATGACAGCGCATCACAGGTGTAAGCTACTTACTATTTATTAAGAATACAAGTATAGTTGTCATTCAGAAGGTGTGTTTGTAACCCAAACCCTAAGGTCTGGCTTCACCACAGCTGCATTCTTGGGTGGAGAAAATAAACGCTTTTTTTACATTTTTGTTCTTTAAACCAATCACAATGGTCTTGGTCGGCGCTAAGCTCCAGATGCAGCGACGGTGGCTGTGCTATATATATAATAGTCTCTGGAAGGAACTTGTTTTGGTAGAACATTTGCACCACGTAAAAGAAAACGCCACATATATAATACATACATAATATTAACTGTAGTTAACTGTAGCTGATACATGGTTAAACGTCTCTTACCAGTGTAAGAGTGTGCACTTTGTTCACAAAAGTCCCACCAATTAGTCCAAAAAACTTCTCAGTTTCTCTCAGAGAGTAAACGGCGCAAACCTATTAATTGTATCTTTACAATCATGCCGTGAAAGAAGCAGGCAGACCTGCCTTGTTGCGCAATCCAAATGTTCTTCAAAACTTGCAATTTTCAGCGTGTAGCATGCTAGTTCGAAGTTTGAGAATGGCAACACACAGAGAGTGGATGGGTTTCAGGCAATTATCCTAGAAATGTACTTTTGCTGACGTTTGTGATTGGTTTAAAGACCGCTGCGCTCTGGAGGACAGAGACACACAGAGACACACCTTTAGAAATGGTTCAAAAATGCATTTTTTTGGTGAGTCTACTTTTATTTAATTTTTTATGAAAAAACACCTGGTTACTGTACATCTGTGTCTCAAATCAAATTGTCAGTGCAAACGTCTCAAATGTAAATCTGATGATTGCATTATTGTCTCAAACTGGAGCTGAGTGAAGCTAACTCATATTAATTCATTGTAAATAATTAATAATAAATAACCATTGTGCTCCCTTGCTGTCAAGTGGCTGTAGACTAACCTGCAAACTCTAACCTTTATACCCACTTCCTGGTCCTTGACCCCGCCCACAGATGAAGCCTCCCACCACCCCTCAGTGTCTAGTGCCTTGCCTCCAGGTAACACACCGCTCGGGTGGAAGTCTTTGTTTTCTTTTCTCTCCTGTGATTTTTTTCTTCTTCTTATTGTTTGTCATTATCTGAACTTGTACCTTTGCTCTATTTTGATATGTGTAATAATTATTACCATGTGCCAAAGATCATTTATTCTCCATGTGTGTTTGAGAGGAGAGACTGTTTTAAATACAGAATGGATTAGTACATGCATGCACCACAATCCATCCTGTCAAGCCATTTAATGTCATGGTAAGTATATGTTTGCCCTAATTGCTCATAAGATCCAGTTGGGAACCATATTTCCACTCATTCCATTTTCTTTGTTGATGTTATGAGTCATTGTCAACGCATTCTCACTCCCAACTCGTCACATACTGACGCTTGGTCAGTGGATCTCAGCGTCAGGTAACAATGCAAAAATCACCCTTTTAACGTTTTTATGGAACAGCAGCTCGACCGTGGCACTGTAAGATGATGTAGTATTAAGACAGACAACAGTAAAGAGTAGTATGAAATAAAAAAATCTGCATATGGAGGTTGTTTGGGGTGGTGGATGGGTCAAACAACACAGGGCTTTCTCCCAAGAGATCGGGGTTCATGTCACTGAAATTTAGATTTAACCCCACCCATGGTATTTTCCTAAACCTAACTGTCCCGTTTTATGCAGTGTGTCAGTTGATGCCTATGTAAATATAATGCTAAAGGAGACTTTTTGTGTCAATAACAAACGCTGAAGGCACCAGACCAAGCATCGCTTTTTGACACAATGGGAGGTAGACTGTGTTGTAGAAGTAGTTTGTCTCATTTCCCCTCTTTTCACTGGGCCATATATTTATAATTTCCTAAAAGGGTTAAACTCAACACTGAACTGGGAGGCGATTTGGAGGTGTTTTTGGATATTATAACAAAATCAGTGGTTTGTCTTTAAATTAAGATTGATTGAGAGACTACAAGAATTGATGACAATGTAACCCATGAGTAGTGTTTTGCAGCATGCCTATGGTGGTGTATATGTGTGTGTCTGCATGTGTTCTTCCCGGTGTAAGGTCAGGTTATTCCCTTTTTCTCTGCAGACCGTCCAGACCCTCCCTTTGATCTGGAACTGACAGAAGCTGCAGCCCGCAGCGTCCGCCTCACCTGGATCCCTGGAAACGATCACAGGAGCCCAATCACGCGTCAGTATACACACACTCCTCATTTACCTGCACTCGCACTGTTTCTGGACATCCAGGAAGGGAGTGTATTACATTATCATATTTCTCTTAATTTGTCTTCACAAGCATAGCCTGTAGGGGTGTGACGAGACGCTTACTCCACGAGACGAGACACATCACGAGATTGGGTTCACGAGAACAAGACGAGATGAGATTTTTAATTTTTTTTTAAAGAAATCCTCGATGAAATATATGAATGGAAAATAGTTTTTTTATTCAACTGAAAAATCACAAAATGCAAAACAATTTAGGTGCATTTTGAAATTTTTTTTTTACTATTTTAATGAATTATATGCAGTAAAAGACGTGCAAACACTGCAAAATGTTTTGTATAAACTCTACCAACTGGCTTCTGCCCTGACATCACATCGCCTCACGAGACAACTTTTCACCTTGACGGGTGATTATGGGGTATGCTGAAATAGAAATACTCATTACTGGAGAAATGATAGCCCACAATTATAATCCATCTGAGAAACATGGGGCCTGTTACTTAAAAGGCTTGTAAAATTAATGTAAAAGGCTCATTAAACTCGAAATGACATAATACAAGAATATGTGAAGCAATCCAAAAGATCCAAGAGAACCGGCTAAGAAGGCTTCAGGACCAGCACCAGATACTCTTTAGACTTCCACTGCACCAACAATAGGTGCTCTGCCTAGAGCTCTAACAATCAATTAATAATAATACATTTTTGCTGTATAATTAATTGTCTCAGAAATAATTGTGATTAGCAATATAATTGTCTCTTTCAGTCAAATTTTAAAAGATTAATTTTTTGTATTACTTTTTGAAACAAATTAAAGTTTTAATTGAATTCCAGGATACATCTTTTGGTTATCGATCACTGTCATGTGACCCAGATAATGTAAAAACACAAATACACAGCCTATAAAGTAAAAATAGCTTCTCTACTGTCATAAACCATTTATTTGTCATTTTTGTTGCTGTGAACGTATATAGGGTCAATAAGTCAAGTGCCACCAACTAACAATTGAAATAATAATAAAATAATCACTTATATAATTACAATTTGGTTTATCTGAACAAAGTCAACAATTACCAGTCTACCCTTTGGGACCTTAGCTAATTTTAGCAATTAATTGCGGTTAAACAAAGAAACCGTGATTATTTAAGAAAAATTGGCAACGTGTGTAATATGTAATAATTGTTACAGGCCTAGCTCTGCCTTCTCTCTGCAGAATACCTAGTCCAGTTCGAGGAGGATCGCTATGAGCCGGGCAGGTGGCAGGACCTGTCCACTTACCTTGGAGACCTCAACTCTGTCATCCTGCAGCTCGCCCCCTTTGTCAACTACCAGTTCAGGGTCATCGCCGTCAACTCAGTGGGCCCCAGTCAGCCCAGCCGCCCCTCACCCCGGTACAAGACCAGCGGAGCGGGTGAGGAGCACCACACACGCCACAATCACAATCACAGCGTTATAACATGTTCCCACGAGCAAATTATTTATTATAAAATGCTCATGCTATACTTTATCATACTTTATATAACACTGTAATTTATGACACTGTATTATGTTATTCCAATATAATAAAAATAATAACAACATGTTTATTCTGGTGTATGCTGTTCTAGTTTATGGTATCATATTACTTACTGACTTTGCTACTAACCAGTCACTTTGCTTGCGACGATATTAACGTATAATGTTTAGTTTGATTGTCTATGTATAGTTTTTACACTATATTTTATATATTTTTACCTTTCTCTAATTATCTGTGCTCATTTCTGTACTTATAGGCACAATATTGCATCTTATCTTCAAATAACGAATAAAATAGGAATAAAAAAGAAATGCTAAGCCCTATGAATGTCTCCGATGGGCTGGATGTGTAGTTTTAAGCAGCTCAAAGATTAAAGTACTACAGAGATAAAGCCTACTGGCCAGTCAGCTTCAGGTTTCTGAGACATGGGGTTTGTTGGAGTTGATTTTGTTCAACCTAAGTGAATTCTGTTATCTTAAAACAAGCTCCAGATGCCATTCCCAGAGGTCTTCGAGGATGGGGATCCAAGAAAGACAATATGGAGATCACCTGGGAGGTAAGACATGTACAAGGCAGGAAATTACAACTTGGAATACCCCTGCTGAATTCAGTGCCTGTTATACCATTCATTGTAAATAATGCCAATGAATGCATGTAGTCTTTATCATGGTTATAGATTGGACTGTGATAATGACTGTGAGAATATTTTTATATTTTGTAAGTGGGAAGAACAGGTGTTGTCCCTTGGCTCATTGGGTGTTTAGTACAGTTCATGTGTTCTTTTTTTAAAAGCAAAACACAATATTAAGAAAAAAACTGTCAGTCAGCGTGCATTTATTTTGTTTTCTCCAGCCTCTGCTTGATCTGGAGAGAAATGGCCCAAACCTGCACTACAACGTGTGGTGGAGGCGGAAGGATTTGGGAGAAGAGTGGAGTAATGTGACCACGGTGGGGTCCAAACATGTTGTCCACAACACAGAAACCTATGTGCCTTATGAGATTAAGATCCAGGCCAGGAATGAGTTTGGACAAGGACCTGAGTCTAATATGGTCATTGGATACTCTGGAGAGGACAGTAAGTAGACACACTGGATATCAGTTTGTGATAAGTCAATACTTACATACATTTTTGGAGTAAAGCTGGTAGATATGTTGTGTGGCTGACACAATGTCATCGATGAATCTTTGCACTTTGATTTAAAAGCCATCTGTCACAGTTCAGGGAATTGTGACTCAAATGCAGAGAATAGGTGATACAACAGGTGAAACACATCAGGGCGGGGCAGAACAATCAGACAGGAGGGAAAACACAGGAAGTAAAACTAGACAGGACGATGGGCGAAAACCGAGATGTCAAAATCGAACAGGAAACAGAACATACACTTACTGGAAAACACAAGACAGGAAGTACAACTGGACAAGACAAGGGAGGAAACTAGGACATGAAACAGAAAACGGGACAAATACCAGAGAACAGACGCGTACACAATAATCCCGAAATCATATCCAAACAGGAAACAAAAACCCACTGTACAGAAACAAACAATAGGGAAATACAGGAAACAACCACAACACCATCAGTGCAATTGACGGCAAAGCAACAAGAGCACCAGTGAGGGAATCTGTTGTTAGTATTCCTGCATAAACAGAAGTGAACCTTTTAAACAGACTGTGTTCCTTTCCGTGTGTTTAGAGCCCACAGACGCCCCCTCTGACCTACGGGTGTCAAAGGTTGACAGCACCAAGGCGAACATACACTGGAAGCCTGTGGACCTGAGCTCTGTCTTGGGAGAGTTCAAGGAGTACAGAGTGAGTGTATTTTGTTATGATACTGAACCTAAAAATAGACCCTTTATCTTAGTTTCTAATCATTTCTCTGGTTTAATCTCACGCTCCTTGATTGAACTTTGGATCAAATAACACCTTTCCTTCCCCTTATACCTCCCAGTTGTACTACTGGCGCGAGTCCAGTCTGGTTCCGACTTTGGCGGTAAGTAAGGAGAAGAAGACCAAAGGTTTCTACAGCATCATGGCCGAGCCGTCTGGCATCTTGGGCGACCTGGTGCCCTACTCTAAATACAAGATGTTCATGGTTGTGGCCAACAACCTCTATGAGGGCCCCCCCCAGCAACACAGTGGAAATCACCACCAAGGAGGGAGGTGAGGAGTTGGCCATCGCAGCTAAACAAAAATATTACACCAAGAGAGGCTGACATGACATCTCATGTTTGACAAACATGTTCTCACAGACACACTTTTTAATATGCAGAACCATGCCAGCACACAGATATGTCTAAAGGGGCATTTTGACTCCAGTTTGCGGGTGTACTGCTGCTGCTTTCTTTGTCATGTCGTTACTGAAGCCAGAAAATCTAAAAGGCTAGGAACTTGTCAATCAAACACGATCTATTTAACATTTATTTTGAATGAAACTACAGGTCACACTTTAAATGGGGCAATTCTTTCTACAGCTAACCGAGAATAAAAGACAGCAGTTTATACGCAACATGCATTCCTATTCCATATTCCCACAGGACAAATTACATCAAGGTTTTAATGAGACAAAGGGTAACAGGGACAAATGAGCTCTTTAATCTCTTTGTCTTACACCTCGGTACCATGTATTTATGGCCAGATGGCAGAAGCCTGTATTCACAGACAATGGGTGACTATGGTTACATTTGCTTTTGAGATCATAATGTCTAGAAAAAGTATTAACCAAACATGTTGAGAGATAATTTGACACTACTGGATGTCTATGGAGCTAGAGTAGATTGGGCAGCTTAGTTTCTTATCTCTCTCCTAACTCGGGTTGTTTTCTCTCTTTGTGCATCTGTGTTTTTGTAGTGCCAGATGCTCCGAAGTTCTTCCGGATTAACCGGAGAAGTTTTGACACCATCCACCTAGAATGGGACAAACCTCTGGAGCCCAACGGCATTCTGATTGGATACCAGCTCAAGTACCAAACAGGTGGGCTGCTTTGATTCTTCAAACAAGTATTCACACATACATACAAGCTTTCCATCCTTTAGACTTCTACCCTTACTTAGTGATGATTTGCTAAACAGTATAACCTTTATAAGCAGGGCTGCCATATCTCTCGCATTGACCGTAAGAGTCACACAATCAACACTTTTACGCAAAACACCATTTGGATTTTGATGCACGTGTATTTGTGCTGTTATTGTTTCTGCCGGTACTGGTACTTGGAAATGACCACCATATAAAATTTAAAATTGTTTCACTAAAATTACTCAAAGGGAAAGTCAGCTCAAATGATTATGATTAAAACACATTGAAAATGTCTTCATTTTTAAACTTAAATTAAAATTTCAATAAATGGTTTCCTCCAGAGGTTTGTGGAGCTGTTTTAACGGATTCATGTTCAGAATGAGCCAGACTGTGACTATGTCAAATTTAAACATTTTACAGTACAGTTTTTTTAAATGTTAAATGTATGCTATGCAATGCTAAGCAGTTTTGTCTTTTTCTTTGCTGTTTTTCTCACTTTTTGCTCGCAGGTTTCTCTATAGCGTTATCTAAGGACAGACTTTACAGATAGAGTAGGACTAGACCACACTCTATAATTTACAAAGATCCAACAATTCCAGTAATACTCCGAAGAGCGAGCCTTTAGTGCCACAGTGGCAAGGAAAAACGTCCTTTTAGGGAGAAACCTCGGACAGACCCAGGCTCTTGGTAGGCGATGTCTGACAGGGTGTGATGAACATTGGCAATAATAGTCACAAATAAAGATAATGGAACTTTGACTAGAAATAGTAGTTGTAGTAGTTCATGGCAAGCAGGGCACTGCAGGGCATCACAGGACCTGGCAGGGCACAGCAGAGCATATCAGGGTGTAACCTGATGTAGCAGGGCGTAGCGGGGCATAGCAGCCCTGTTACACCCTGCTGGAACATCGGAACTGCTACAACCATGATTTTGGAGCCTCCCTGATCCAAGGAAAACTGCCGGGCAAAAAAAAGACATACAGACTCCGGGGCATAAGCTCCCCAGAGCTAAGTTAGAAACAAGCATTTCTGGGGCATGGATGTACCCAGATGGAAAGAGAGAGGAGAGAAAGCTCAGTGTGTCAAAGGACGTAATTAAGAGAGATAGGTTAAGGTGAGGAGGCTGGTCGGGCTAGAACTCTCCCCAACTGGATCGGGATATACTGGCCTGCCTCCATCTACTTTGATGATATTATTGATTATATGTTAGATTAATGTGACGACTACGAAGAGATGCAGGTTTCTGCTTCTTTTTGCCGTCTCAACCATGATGATAGTGTGAAAAACTTGGAAAACCTCCATTGCTACCTTGTTATCCTGTTCCCAAATAGGCGTATGTGTTCAGTGCTGTGAAGCAATTTGTTACAGTACATCGCAAGACCTAATAACACGCGATACTTCGTGACTCAGTGGCCGAAAGTTGCAAGGGTGGTATTTCCGCTCACAGGTGCTCGTGGGGAGCAAGACGGTCACCATTCTCGAAAAAAGAAAAGTTGTTAGGTTAAGGTAAATTAAGCTAAAACAAATCTGCATAGTTCCCCTATAAAGGGGAAGTCAGGGAAGTCAGAGTTTTTGCTCTGTTTTATAGATTTTATTAGGTATACAACATGTTATTTTAGTTGTGCTGCTTTACAAGAAAGACACAAAAGGGCAGCAAAGTGAATGGACTCACAATCAGAGAAGCTTGAACCAAATCAGATTAACCCTGTTATCTGAACCTCTTATTTAGAAGTGACAATGAAGGTGAATGCTCTCAAAATGTACGTCGTTATCAGCCACTGTATTGTGAAAGTACTGCGCATACTGTATGCTCACAACTGCAGTATATAAAGTAGGTCAATAATTTTGGGTAATAAATGGATGTGGTTGGTCAAAAGAAATAAGAGTGAGAAGGAAGCTCATAGTTCACTTGCTGTCACTCTGCTGCAGAGTCAGACTCCCCCATCAGATGATTTGGGAACAATTCTGATAGAAAGCCAACCCATCAGTCCTTTTCTGTCATTCTTTTGTGTGTTTGCAGTCAATGGCTCCAGGGTGGGTCATCCCAAGTTGGAGACTTTCTCTCCTAATGTGACAGAGTTCACCCTGCGCCTGCCGGACCGATCTACACGCTATAAGTTCTACCTGTCAGCGCTCACCCAGGTGGGAGCAGGGGAGGTCTTTGCTGAAGAGTCCCCACACTTTGCCAATGAAGGTAAGTGTTTCCATATTTGACAACTTGTCTGTCAAAGAGTTGTTCCAAAAAACATTACTCTTGTCAAGAGTGAAAATACATCTGGAACACCAAAACTTACCAAGGTTTACAAAGGTTCACCTAACTATTGTACTTGATCTAATTTTATTAAAAACACATGTCTGTTGCAGTAACATATCCGTAAAGCTACAGTGTCCAGGGGTCTCATTTATAAAACTGTGCTTGGGATCCTTACTAAAAGTGTACGTATGCCCCCAGAAGGCAAAAATGGCGTACGCCAAAAAAGATTCAGATTTACAGTATAAAACTGTGCATACACACACCTGTAATCAATGTTCCGTTTATATATCACAGATTACCCACAAGTGTGCATACCTGAATCAGCCTCTTATCACGCCCTCTAGACCATTTTTAACCATAAATAGTAAATGCAAAGCACCTCATGTATGCTGATTTCTGTTAATGACCATGGCAGTTAGTCTTTCGTTATGCCGCACAGTGTAGGAAAAACTTAAAATCTATATACCTATGTTAATAATACTGTCCTAAATAGCTGACATTACGGCACTCAAGGACAGCTTCTTTATACCAGATCTATATGATAAGACTTAAAGGATCTAAATATTATATATTAGTGATGAAGTAGCATTATATGTAATATTTATTTTGCTGTCTGCCCTTTTCCTCTGGGCGGTAAGACAGCACAGATTAACGGATTTTGATTTAAGATTTCAGTTGGTTTTTAAAAGGTGGTTATGGAACAATAATCACTCAGTACAAGTACAAATAACACTGCTGGATGACATGGAGGGAAAAAAGGAGACTTAGACATTAGATAAAATAAAATAAAATAGATACTTATACTTAAAATATTACGACTAATCATTATTCCCACATTTAATTTCTGCAGCCTGACATCAGTTTACCTCCTCAACATCTGCGTTGTCAATTCCCATTGTCTCCAAAATGTGTGTACGCATGGATCAGAGTTTGCGTGGAGGGCCACATATTCTACCGTTGAGTTTGTTTTTCATAAATCACAACCTTTGCGTGGGAAGTGGCGTACGCACATTTTTAGCCCTGTTTGTGCATACGCCATGCTTATAAATGAGACCCCTGCTGTTTTACAAAACTACTGCACCTTTTGTAAAAATTACGCTAAATATATGTGAGCCGCTTTTAAAGCCACAGACAGGGTAAGGTAGTCAGAAAGAGCTGAGAGACATTAAAAAATAATATAGATCTTATTCTATATAATGTATCATACACACTCTTATTCTTATTTTAATCATATTTCATGGAAAAGATACAGGTTTTTAGAAGTTTAACAGGATAATTTCTAACTCAGTTTATTGTTACTGGAAATGTCCCTGACACACAGTGGGTCTAGTGTTGTTTCTCAATATGGCAATGGCCCCTAAACCTTTACTCCGCTGCAGTGTCTTTTACTATGGAATTACACCTGCAGCCTTTTTGTGTGTGTGTGTGTGTGTGTGTGTGTGTGTGTGTGTGTGTGTGTGTGTGTGTGTGTGCGCGCATGTGTGAGCATGCATGTGTGTGTCTGAGTCCATGAGAGAGAGCGAGAGACACAGAAAGTGAGTGAGGTTGTAACCCTTTAGTAAACACAGGCATCTTTGTAAGTGTATCAGATGGAGAAATAACTGGTCTTTCTCTAAGGCATGACATTATCCAACAACACCAACATTGTGTGACACACACACACACACACACACACACACACACACACACACACACACACACACACACACACACAGCTGGATCAGAGGATGATCAGAATCCACCAGTGACTTTCTAGCCACTCGTGTATACATTCAAGCTACAGCAATATGGTGATATTTGACAGTCATGAATACAAGTTTACACCTGACAGGATGTTTTGAAGCCATCCAGTGGTAACAAGCCATTATTCTATACATACATGCGTATTTTTGCAATTTTTATTTCCACTCCAAAATACAGTGGTGGAAAATTTTCAATATGTCACTGTGAGCAATTTTCATAATTTCTTCATCAGTAGAAGTTTGTCAGAGGCAGATAACTGTAAACCCTAAACACATTGCATGGTATGCCATAAGAGATAAATGTGAATATCTGTTGAAGCGACCTTCCAGCTGCTGTCGTGCTTGTTGTCCCTCTCTGTCTTTCTCACAGCTCTTCCTCTCTCCTGTCTCCACTTGTCTTTTTGTTGGCAGAAAACTTTACTGACTCTACAAGTCTAGGTAATGGGGAATGAGAAGCGCAAGCGTGCCTGTCACCTTCCCCCCCACGCCCATCCTCCATATCTATCTCTCTATCTGTTATGTTAACACTAAGCAGCAGTGCAGTCCACCTTCATTGTATTATCCACTGAAGTGCAGCTCTACCACCCCCTGCAGCTCACTCTGGTAGGCAACAGAGGGAGTTGCTAAATTAGTTTTTACTTCATTGGGGAAAACATAAATTTACCTCATGTTCTTGTATTTTACATAATCAGTAAATTATCGTTACAAGAACATACAGTATGTACAATACTCGTATGGTACCCCACAGGAAGCTATCCATGGCTAGCAGGTTAGCAGAGTCTAGGCTATCATATATATTTATGTTGACAATAATAGCTTGAAGGAACAATCCATAATCCAAGTTCTGCAATGACTATATGATCATCATTTCCCTCAGTTATTATGGAGATTGATCTGTTGACATGCAAGCTCATTATATACAGTATACTATATACACACACAGTATACATTCCATTTCAACAGAGAAAAAAGCTGGACCTTTAGTTGGGTTATCCAACTATTGTTTCAAATTCATGATTGTAAAAGCAAAAGCAACACTGCAAACAGATTTAAAGTTATAGGATAATACAAATCATAGTTATTTCTGTAATCGATTATGCAATTGATATTGTTTCCAATTTAGATTAGTTTAAATTCATCTTAAAATGTCAAATAATCATAATGTACCCCATGAGGACTGTTTTTCTCAGTCTGTCTAAGCAACAGACTAAGAAAACTGTAAAACCCAAATCAAAAGTGATATGAAACAGACCAGGTAGAAAGCTCTAAGTAAAAACAGGCCATGCTGTGTTTCTGCTACTGGACTGAACTGCTGTCTACGCTGTCTTTTCTTTCTTTTCTCATCTCTCCATCTTTCCTCTGTGTGTAAAGCTGCTGTGGGCTGTCAGGGATTGAAGAAGCCCACTCAACATGCTCAGGTCAACATTGCCTTTGAAAACAGTTTAGTTTCTTCTGTGATTCACACATTTAGTGAGTGAAATATAAAGAACCAATTTGGCATCATATTCTCAATTGTCCTAATGATCAGGACAAATACCCTGATAGCGACTGTAATATCCTCCTTCAAGCCATTTATATTTATGTTGACCTTTAACGTCCAATTTTTGAACCAATCCCTGATGGCGCACCATTACAATGCAGTCTCACAGCATCACTGCCTCTTCCTGTCTGCCATGAGACGCAAGTAAACCTCGTGTAGCAACGAATGGGTTTTGATCCGTTTTTCAGTCATTGTCATCGTATAAAATGTGGTGATGACACTGCTGTTTTGGGAGTGTGTGTGGGATGGGAGGAGATGCATGTCCTTGCATCAAGACGGGTGGAAACATTTTGACGAATGGTGCGACTGGATGAGTGTGCTCAGGATGATAAACGAACAAAACTCCAGCAGCAGTTGGCTTGCGCATTCACTCACTGGCTTGATCATCTTGCTTCTGAGCTTTTTCAAAAGTCATCCCACTCTAGCAGCTTTATCCATTGCTTCTGTTCACCTGGTCAGCTGTACATACAGTACTGGAGATTACAGGTAAGGTGGCTTGAAGCTTTGGGCTGAGCTGGCCCACCTCACTGGGCTGTAATGGCTCTTGAACATGCTGATGTTTCCATCATACCGTCTTTCTCTTGCACGGTGGTTTGAGGGGCATGCTTGGCATCCAGCCTGGTGATACAAGCATGCTGGCTGGGGTTTGGAGTTGTTGTGTGATGGAACTGTTTTTGGGTGGGGGTATTAGTAGTGGGACCCTTAACTGGCTGGAGATGACCTCAACGTTAAGGTACAGTAGGATCGAGCAACATTTTAAGTGGGAAAGAATGTGGCTGGTTTCCAACCTGAGTGGGGCTGGACCCCCACAAGAGGGCACCATAGTGTCACAAAAGTAAAAACAACAGATATGACCAGGTCTGGGTGTATTTCTTTAAGTTAAATCTGGTTCTATCTAATCAAACAATGTGTGAACAATACTAAGAACCTGAGTGTATTGCCAACTTTGAGTACCTGATCACTGTTCCATACACTGTATTACTGACACATGTTGGTTCGTCCTCAAAATGTATTGGGGTCTAACCCCCCCAACTGCTGCCGCAACTGCGCTGATATTTATAGCAGGACCTCCAAATAGCCTACATATCTTTGACATAAATACTCAGAAACAGATAAACATCTTACGGGTGATGGCTTAGCATCAAGAAAACAAAATGAGGCAGTAACAACTGTAATGAGACACTGGATGAAATGTGACATAACATGTGATGTGTTGTTTTTTTCCCATCAGTGACGTGTGTGTGAAAGAGATGCCTGTACATGCAGGGTTCAAAATTAGCACCATTTACTAGCCAAATGGTGTTAAAATCCGATGGGGTTGGTACTGTAGATTTGCTTCACACACCAGCCCAAAAAACAATGGTAATCTATTAAGTGGCTGGTCAAATTTTAACATTCTCTAGCCATTTGGCTGGTGGACAACAATTTAAACACTGTGTACCCAGGGGTGAAGAAGGTCTGTAAAAAGATCCTTATTAGGGCACTGAGAAAATTATTTTACATTTCAATAAAGTTGGGGAGACTTGTGGAAGACCGATTTGAAAAAAGAAGTGTCAAAACGGAAGCAGAGGTTGAGATATACTGTAATGCTAGATTGATCCTGCATATCCCATAATGCAACATACGTGTGACCCATGTATTCCAAACTCCCCCAGGTGTTAGTATACATTTCAAGTCTTAATGTCCAAGTTGAGGTAACTCCATCATCATCACCGAGGTAAACCCTGATGACATCAACAGGGGTTATCAGATCACACAATGAGTAAATGATCCTCTATTTACTGTAATTGAACCAGATTCAGAAAACTTTATTGTCCGTCAAGACGCAAAATTATCCTAGACGTGGCCTCAAAATACAGTGTAAAAACAACTATAAAAACATACATGCATCAAGCCGCAAGATTCTTACCTAATAGCGCCCAACACTCTGGAAAACTAAAATATTACATGTTGGTGTTGTGTCTTGGCACAAGGTTTCATCATAATAATTACCCAGAATCACCCAGTGGGGTGCCCCTTTAAATGATGACTTGATCAAATAAAAATGTGGTTACCAGTTTCTGGTTCTCACAATCTAGCCCTTATATAAATATAAATGAATTGCCCTTCAAAGGAACCCAGTGTGAGAGGCATGTTGTAATATCAGCATCAGTCCTCTTGGTGGCAGTGGAATCTAAGTCTTGCAGGAACAACAATGAAGTGTGTGTGGAGATGAAGGCTTATAATGACTAAGTGACGCACGCGTGTGCTCTGCGCAGTGATACATGCTGCTCGTGAGCTTTCAGCTCGGGGCTTCATTGACTCTCCTGTGTGTGTCACTGTGTGTCTACCTGTGTGATGCCCTGCTGCCATGTCTTTAACCCTCTGCTCTCTCCCACCCATTCCCTTGTAGTCGAGCTTACAGATGCCTCCCTGGCTTCAGCTTTCTCTCCTACTCCTCCTCCTCTTGCTCCTCTTCCTCCTACTACCATCGCTCCTACAACAATTAGTACCTCAACTTCTACGACTTCTACTACAGCTTCTACTACTACTACTACTACCACCACCACTACAACTGAGGCTACCACTATCGGCACACCTCCTCAGCTGGTCACCATCAGGCAAAGTGATCAGAATGATTTGGGTACATGCTATTGTCCCATTGTGGCTTTTACTGAATTTCTAGTGTAATCCTAAATGGCACTCATGGCCTTCTCCCACCTGACAATACAGGAAACCACATCAGGGCTGCATTCCAATAAGCTGTCATGTACCTACTGTACACAAAGTGGGGAATTACTTCAGAATATTGGAATGTAGCTGGAAACTATCCTCCTGGTCAGGAAGTGAGAATACAAACTTTTTTTTAATTCATTGGATGTTGATAACTGTAAAGTTCTTGGACACGTTAGAATGATGAGGGTTGTGATATTGGCCAGGCCTGCCGTCAGGAAAGAATCAAAGGGTACAGATGACCCCTGCCCAAGGCCCAGGGGGGCCCATGAAAAGGTACTGGGATGGGGCTTGAGTGGTTTGGATGAGTGAAAATTGTATTCCCCTGTCCATAATTCCTGACGGCAGGCCTGATATTGGCAGTGTTCAGTTTTTAGAGTTAATTAGTTGACTCTAAATCAGAAGTAAGCATTGAAACTAGGTGTTTCATGAATTGAAAATTCCTCAGTTTACTTCTGGTTTTGAGCAGACCATGATCTGGATTGATCCCGATCAAAACGGTCATTCTTGTATGAAGGCTTTCTTAGTGCTAGAACCATTCATAGGTCTAAATGGAGCCCTGTGTATGGTTGTTAACTGCAATCTCTGCCCCCTGCCCCTGGCCTTTAACCCTTTAACCCTGACTGTAGGGGCCAGTGGGCGGGAGATCTGGAATCTGACGGTGGAGCCTAACAGTAACTACGCTAACGTCAGCTGGAGACACAACTTCCAGGCCGGCAGCAGCGAGTTTGTGCTAGAGCTCACACTGGACAGTAAGACACCAGACCAAGGAGGTATTGAAACCAAAAGCCAGATCTGAACGTGATTAAACAGCCAGAGTAGGAAGAAGATAATAAATAAAAAGAGCGGGAGCATACAGTGCAATATAATTAAGAGATCAGGCAAAACTGAACTAAAATTTATGGATTCATTGGGACGCTACTTGAGCAGCTCTCATTTTAAAGCCGCACTATCAATTGAATATTAACAATGGGTCAAATGTATAATGCTGTTTTCTGGTGGTGCTGATGAATTCACAGAGAGTCAACACCAATTCTGTAGTTCCCTTTAGCCACAGAGAGTTTTAGCATCTGACACCTTAGGTATTCAGGCCCTCAAATCTACTGTTTGGTTTGCTCTCCCCGCTTCGGCAATGCTGTTTATAGGGCTGTATTTGCCACACACAATAACAATATCAACTTTAAAAAGCAACAGTCAAATTTGCGAGATTTTTAGGTTGTTGTAGATTTTTGCCCCCAAGTGGCAAAAACAACTTTAATAAAACAGCTTTGAAAGAGCTGATATTTTATAATTTCACATTTAGCAACTTCCAAATCCAATGTTTAAACACAGATTTTAACCTTAGCTTATGCTGGAAATGGGTTAATGACTTTGAAAGACACTTTGACCTGCAACAGCACTCGGTCCCACCCTGTAAATACTGTTCTGTTAATCTTTATTCACACAAATGTATCGCTAGATTGAACTGTAGTTTTCTGGCGAAACTATATTTTTTCCCTGCATCTCTGAATGTAATGCAATCCAGTTAGCAGTAGAATTTGACCACGATTACAGCCCGATTAATGGCCTTCTAATTAAATAATTGATGCCTTATTTTTTCGTACAGACGTCAATTACACCTCAATGGCATGTTTTTATGAGCCCAAAATCCCTTGCTCAAAGTGTATGCTGAAATGTGTCCTTGTCACACTGATTTCCAAAACAACTTTAATGGAGTGCTCTTTTGGGAAACCTAAAAGGATGAGGCTAGAGCATAAAGGGCAAACGGCATTAAAGAAGGGCAAGAAAACTTTAGGACAAAAAAAGGGATCTTGTTTTTGGTAAACTACTGGAGAAAAAAAACTGTGCCATCACAGTTTAAAAAAACAGAAGATATATCTCTCTCACTGGAGATAACCTTTAGCAGCAGCTGCTCCGGTGGCCTGTTAAAATCACTGTAAATCACCCTTTTTATTGAGGGATGTGATATTTGAGGTCCGCTGTCTGAATTTGTTAAAAAGCAGAAGGCAAACCATACAACAGTCTGTGTTTCTGTGTTTCTTTCTCTCTTGTACTCCTTCTCTCTCTCTATATGTTGGAAAATGTTGATTATCATCATGTCACTACTACCTTCCTGTGCAGTGCACCATCATGATGGTTTCTTCTCATCACTCTGCCTGGCTTTGAATGGCTCTTGTTGGACCAGCACTGTGAATGGGCTGTGCAGCTTGCTTTGTCTGAAATGCCGTACTGTCAAATTATCACTTTTTTTGGTCATCCACGCTTCCATTATCACTTGCTTTTGCTTTGCATTGGTTGTTAAGCACTCTTGAAGTCTGCTTTCATAAAACCCATGACATTTCATTTTCTGGAGTCCCAATGTTGGTTGTGATTGGATAGTCTAGTGATTATAGGCACTCTGTTATGTCTTTACCAATTTAACAGTCTGGGATCTTTGATCAAGAAGGGAAGGGAGGATGTATTTTTCATGTACTTAGGCAGTGGCTTTAATTCTTAATGATGTCTGTATGGGAACAGACAGAGAAAGGGAGAGAGGGAGGGGATGATGAGGCTGATCTAATGGTCCCCCGCCACACCCATCCCCACCCATCCCCTGCTCTCCAAGGTCAGAAGTGAAAGCTTTTACTCAAAGTGAAGAGTGGCAGGGAGCCCCTGATACTCCCCATCCCCCTTCTGTCTTCTTATATGTGTATGTATACACAGCAACATATTTTTTTCTAACCTTGATATTTTCAAATAACTGCTTGCATTTAATCCAAGTGTAACCAAAGTTGTTTGAACCAGACTTGACTATGAGGCAGTCGTTTCACATGATGAACACACAAAATTGGTATGGCCACTTTGTAGTACTGTCGTGTACATTATTTAATTATTTTTGTGTCCATAATACATGATTTGCCTTTCAAAAGGTACAGTATGCTAATAATATAATTCAGGATATTTTGTAAAAATGATCACATAGTGGCCCCAGCATTTATTTACCTCAACTCCATAGATATTTGAAATGGGTTAGAGATCCAAGAAATTTCACATATTTCTAATCTCCCATTTAATAAAAATATTTTAAATATTTTGGTAGACGCCTCTATGTTTTCTGATCTGCTCTGTTTTAAATCGCTGCTAATGCCAATTGAACACTTCCACCACATCCATTTGCTGAACTTATATTTCACATTGAAATCCTTCCAGCAGCTCAAATAATCCCTAATTTTTTATTCTAGATCTGTAGACAGTGTTGGGTTTTACTGACAGTAGCTTAACAACAATCCCAACAGTGACCAAGGGCAAGCGAGTGTATGAAAACGGCATTTATACTGAAAAGAGAAAGTGAGAGCAGCAGAGTGGCGAGTGTAATACTGATGAAATTAGTGCTGTGGAAATGTACATTATTCTCAATGTTTTTTACCCTGCCCTTAGTTGAGAAGTGACCCTGTTCTCCTTGTACATAAATACAGAGAAATTTATTTGATCATCAGGCAATAGCATTCTTTAAACATGAAGTAGTGCTGCTGAACATACGGAGGTGGACTGTCACATTGGTTACCTCCTTGTTTACAGATCAAGATAATTGCTGAGTTTACTTTTTAGCTAAATGTTGTTTCTTTTGTTGAACCATCACCAAACCACAGCTGAACTGTACTCAGGTTATTTTTTACAAGTTATGGATGTTAAAATGGAATTTTTTAAGGATATAGATGGAATCAGGAAACACACACAGCGGAAATCACGCCATATTAATCATTTTAACCAATTTCATTTCTGCTCTTTTCTGTAATTATTGTGAAAATGTGTCAGGTATGCACATTTGTGTTGGACACATAAGCTACAGCACATACTGCAGAGTGTAAGTCATTCCAAACGTCTATAGACAGTGCTGCATAGCAATAGCCTGATCTACAGCCGCAATGTAGCAACAGATGGGATTCATCAAATGAAAGTCTGATAAAACATGTAATTTTCATGAGTCTCAGGTAAAAGACATTTGAATCCTTTTTGCATTAAACATAAAAACATAAAGATCCCCATATTGTACTTTAATACCTTACATCAGCCTTGGCCTTACTACATTGACCAAGTCTGTGAAAAGGACTGGCATGTCTTCTCCTGTGATGCATTCAATGTTTTTTTTGGCTGGTTTTAGGACGGTGTTAATAGCATGGCATTGGAATGACTTCTGCTGGATGATGTCAACCTAGTGCAAAGGTTGATAGCATGGTGCATGATGTCACCACCTGGTGCTGCCCTCTCCTCTCACTGCAACCTCCGAGTCATGCTCATAGCTCGGCTGTGTCATGACCGACGCGTCTTTCCGCAGTAAAGATGCAGGTTGTTGTCGTCGTCGCTGTTTTTTGTTTTGACCTCATGGAGATAAGTGTGGGCCAGTGAATAATTGAGACAAACAATGCTTTGCCACCTTCGCCTTCTTCTGTAATGGTCAATTTTCATTATACTCGTTTGAAATGTCATGGACAGCTGCTAATTCATGGGACAGTTAAGTTGCGTGACACTTTGATGTCCACGGTGTAGTGGTTTTCCTGTAGGAACACCTGCACCTTCTGCCCCTCTTCTCCTTCACTCCCCATTTGCAAATTAGTTTTCTCTGCAGAGTTATGCCCTTGAGAGAAACTGTAGCCATAAAAGATGAAAAATGAACCAGAATGTGTCAGCTGGACTGAGCTACACACATTAGCTAGTACTAAACTACGTCACGCGTATGCTTCTACACTGTAAAGAAGTAAATGGATCTTTATGACGGGGATGGGCACTGCATTGTTATCAGTCTCAATTCACTCCAGTAACCCTGCTCTCATTCAGAGAACAGTCTCCATGTAAAGCATTGTGATGCCCTTCCCTTTGCTAGGAAGCACAGCCTTTACTGTGGAACCAAGGCCACACCCCGTGGAGTGTGATTGGTCCCTTTCTTGTGTCTTCAAGGCAACAAGACGGTGAAACATGTACCGCGGGTGAAACCCCCCATTACATTGGTGGATCTGATCGCAGGTGCCGTGTACCAACTGAGGGTTTATTCTGATGATTACAACAGCGTCAGCAGCAAATCTGTCACCTTTAAGACCAAACCAGGTGAGACCTCACCTGGCCAGGTGGAACCGGGGGTTCCAGCCAGGTGGGCTACTCTGGGGGCAAGTCTGTCAGTAGTAGTATCTACAGTAACTCAGTCATAGCTGGGTGAGTTATTATGGTTTTGTTTGATTCCATGCATGTACTCCCATAGGTAAACTCAAGTCAGTCAGGATAAGACATTTCACAACCCTTTTATTTGGATGTCATCAAACTTCAACTTGTCTTTATGATCAGTATGTAATTTATGAGTGGAAGTAAAAGTTGCATTTCTGTGAGATGGAACTCTGAAAGTTATCAGTCCCCCGTGAATTTCTGTGAATGCTCATAGATTGTTCACAAATATACCTCTAGCTTCTTCTTTGTTTAGTTTGCATGGACATTATGAGTATGTATAATAATATGTATAAGCTATATATACTGTAGTGCCGCTTAAAGTGCCCATATTATGAAAAAAAAACACTTTTTACTGGGATTTGGGGTTATTTGGTTATTTTGTCTCTGGTGCTTCCAAGCGCATACAAACTTGGAAAAAAAACTATCCATGCTGTTATGAGTGAGGTACAGGTTTCTGAATGCCCTCTGCCTTCAGTCTCTGGGTGAGCTGTTCAAAATTTGCATGACTTTCTACGTCACTAGCTGTGACGAGGTGGCTAACTAGAGCGCATGCTAGCTCGTTCTTAATGGCAAAACACTGCTACAACCCACACTTGTTCACTATAATCTACAAAAGAACTACAACCATGTCCCTTTTCTGCAGATATTCAGTGTCCCTCGTCTAGAAGAAGTCTCCCAGCTAATTCTGCCTTGGACTGACCAAAGTTGGAGAAAGATTTATCTAGCTGATGTGATCTTACCTAGCTACTGCGCATGTGCGACTCCCAACAAAGATAGTATAGAAGTGAGATGTCTCACTCTGTAACTAAAACAGAGACCTAAACACACAGAGTGAAGTTAGGATCTGTAGCAATGCACAATGTATAACAAAAATATGCTGTTTTTTGAAAATGAAACCATGTAAACTTATTCTGTTACAACCTCAAAATACAATATGAAACCTGAAAATTAGCATAATATGGGCCCTTTAAGATATTTATGATCTGGAGATATACTCTGGTGATTATGTTTTTAAATTAAAATCTATTACATTTCAGAGTTCTGGCAGCTGTCAAAGAATGTGAGCTCTTTCAGGTTGTACTAAAATCTTTCTGGAAGCAACATTTACTTGTACACCACAACCCTCCTTACCCACTCTTTTCTGATTTAAATTCACAAACTGTAATTTGAAAGAAGACACACATCATTGTTATAGATGTGATCCTTTCGTATGGCATCATGGTGAATATAAGCTTGTTGTTGACTTCTTCTGCGCGCGCTGTTTGAAGAGAACAGATTGTACACAGGAAAGCACTCACTGTTTCCACTCTTCTCTCTTTTGTCCTGTGCAACCCTGTGTGCATGTTCTGTGTATGTCTCCAGCCTACATAGACCAGGTGGACATCGCCACTCAAGGCTGGTTCATTGGCTTGATGTGTGCCATCGCCCTCATCATACTAATCCTCCTCATCGTCTGCTTCATCAAGAGGAGTCGCGGGGGGCAAATACCCAGGTAAGGCCCGGCTGAGGTTTTCATAGCCTTTACAGGACTAATATTAGCTCCACAGAGCTGTCTGAGGTTAACAGGATGAACTGGAACTACATCAGTGGATAAAAGTGGATGGAGCCACTGGTTCCTCAATATTCCCCACTGTCAATTTACATTTAAAGGTTTTCTTTTAATAGCAAACACATTGTTTCTTAAGCTCTCAGAACATTCTGTTCTTATGAACCATTTGCACATACAGTATATCTACTAAAAGTAATGCACTGTATGTATTCCACGTGTTTATTACTGTATGAACTACACTGACTGCAGCTGAATCAGACCACCCAGGTCCACATTGGGAGAAGGTTGGGTGGATGTTTGGTCATGTTATGATCATTTTAGTTTTTTTTATGACAAAACAAGGAAATTTAATTATAAAAAGGTAAAAAAAAAATAGAAAGTATATTTTTGATCATTGTTGGTGCTTATTTATTAGAACGTAATCAGAACAGGTGAAAGTGCTTGAAATGTAACAATTGTGCAACTTTGTGTGAGAATAGCAGGTGCAGAAAGACAACATAGCACTTACATTTAAATACACTCGAGTCAAGTAAACCCGAACACCTCATATGTAATAGTTACGATTTATATTCTTCACAGAAAATGAGCAAACTCAATTTTTTAACTCAAAACTGAGTTAGAAGAAATATTTAATAGCATAATTTTTCTATTAGCAAAAATGGAAAACGGGTCCCACAGACCCGAACACCATACAACAGTTAGGGGGCCAATGTTTTAATCCAAACCACAATCTTTTTTCGACACATGGCAATCACATTCTGTTGGCTGAACTTAACATTAACAGCCTCTGAACCTCACTGTGCTCTGTACTTGGCCCACAGTGACCTTTGTCAGAAAAATTTAACTGTAAAGACTGCTCCCTAAACTATGTCACTCCCCGATGTAAGCCGAGTGCAGATGTGAGTTGTGCGTGCTCAGATTTAAAAGGTTTACGGCATAACGTGTCATACGGATATTTGTGAAATCCATGAAATAATAAACTTTTCTCATTGCAAACAATAACAGAAGATGGAAATCATTTCAAAAAACGTTTTAGCTATCTATGATTGATTGATTGCTAACGTTAGCTCAAAACACCATTCAATTGACAACCTTTGTTGTGTCTGATTGCTAACTTGTAGCAAGCAGTGAACGAACTTGGTTAAGTAGGTCAATTTTTACTGTATTGAAATTACAGAAGTCTCTTGTTAGCATCTTGTATGCTGCTTGTTGCAAAGTGACACATGCGCTACTCAAATCTGCACTCGACTTACATCGGGGAGTGACAAACTTAACTGACGGGGGCGTCATGTCACCAGCCAGTGAATGACGGTAGCGTATTGTTGTGCATAAGTTAGGTTTTGTAGGATGACATACAATCCTGCTCATGAGAATCCATTAACTATATGAATGGAGCATGTTATGGCAACTCTCTATACTAGAGTTCTAGCAAAGTCAGAACCCTTTTCCACTGTAATCCAGGAACAACACATCCCATTGTATTCACAAAAGTGCCAATTACATTATTATAATTATTATAATTATTAATTGCCAATACAGCAACATAATGTAAATACTCTCTGATTTCTTACCAAGCTCAATAGTTTGCTCTGAATATATTCAGATGGAAGTGAGTTGAACAATCAGGATTTTGCCAGCAAGGTATCAAAAAGGTAGTGCATAGTTGGGTGTGTTTAAGTTGCTGGTGTTGGTTATGGAACAGCTTTTGAAATACAGTTATATTTGGTGTGACATGACAAGTTTTAGTCATATAGTTTAATATACAGTGGGTACGGAAAGTATTCAGACCCCTTTAAATTTTTCACTCTTTGTTTCATTGCAGCCTTTTTCCAAAAATCAAAAAAGTTCATTTTATTTCTCAGTAATGTACACTCAGCAACCCATCTTGACAGAAAAAAACAGAAATTTAGAAATTTTTGCATATTTATTAAAAAACAAAAACTGAAATATCACATGGTCATAAGTATTCAGACCCTTTGTTCAGTATTTAGTAGAAGCACCCTTTTGATCTAATACAGCCATGAGTCGTTTTGGGAAAGATGCAACAAGTTTCTCACATCTGGATTTGGGTATCCTCTGCCATTCCTCCTTGCAGATCCTCTCCAGTTCTGTCAGGTTGGATGGTAAACGTTGGTGGACAGTCATTTTCAGGTCTCTCCAGAGATGCTCAATTGGGTTTAAGTCAGGGCTCTGGCTGGGCCATTCAAGAACAGCCACAGAGTTGTTGTGAAGCCACTCCTTCGTTATTTTAGCGGTGTGCTTAGGGTCATTGTCTTGTTGGAAGGTAAACCTTCGGCCCAGTCTGAGGTCCAGAGCACTCTGGAAAAGGTTTTCGTCCAGGATATCCCTGTACTTGGCCGCATTCATCTTTCCCTCGATTGCAACCAGTCGTCCTGTCCCTGCAGCTGAAAAACACCCCCACAGCATGATGCTGCCACCACCATGCTTCATTGTTGAGACTGTATTGGACAGGTGATGAGCAGTGCCTGGTTTTCTCCACACATACCGCTTAGAATTAAGGCCAAAAAGTTCTATCTTGGTCTCATCAGACCAGAGGATTTTATTTATCACCATCTTGGAGTCCTTCAGGTGTTTTTTAGCAAACTCCATGCGGGCTTTCATGTGTCTTGCACTGAGGAGAGGCTTCCTTCGGGCCACTCTGCCATAAAGCCCCGACTGGTGGATTGCTGCAGTGATGGTTGACTTACTACAACTTTCTCCCATCTCCCGACTGCATCTCTGGAGCTTAGCCACAGTGACCATTGGGTTCTTCTTTGCCTCTCTCACCAAGGCTCTTCTCCCCCGATAGCTCAGTTTGGCCGGACGGCCAGCTCTAGGAAGGGTTCTGGTCGTCCCAAACGTCTTCCATTTGAGGATTATGGAGGCCACTGTGCTCTTAGGAACCTTAAGTGCAGCAGAAATTTTTTTGTAACCTTGACCAGATCTGTGCCTTGCCACAATTCTGTCTCTGAGCTCTTCAGGCAGTTCCTTTGACCTCATGATTGTCATTTGCTCTGACATGCACTGTGAGCTGTAAGGTCTTATATAGACAGGTGTGTGGCTTTCCTAATCAAGTCCAATCAGTATAATCAAACACAGCTGGACTCCAATGAAGGTGTAGAACCATCTCAAGGATGATCAGAAGAAATAGACAGCACCTGAGTTACATATGAGGGTCACGGCAAAGGGTCTGAATACATATGACCATGTGATATTTCAGTTTTTGTTTTTTAATAAATATGCAAAAATTTCTAAATTTCTGTTTTTTTCTGTCAAGATGGGTTGCTGAGTGTACATTACTGAGAAATAAAATGAACTTTTTTGATTTTTGGAAAAAGGCTGCAATGAAACAAAGAGTGAAAAATTTAAAGGGGTCTGAATACTTTCCGTACCCACTGTATGTTTCATACGTTGGTCCATTACAAGACAATGCACGCTCTTTCATTCATTTGGTTACTGACATATGTTTTGAAATATTTATGTGCTAAGTTTATTTACTACTTTATAACTATTGCAGTATCAGTATTTGTTCTTCTTTTGGAAGTGGAACTGTGCAAGTGCAAAGTGGTTGCAAAAACACAAAAGAGAAATGCAGCAACTGGCTGCTATAGACACAGACACACAGTGTAACACTGCATTTGTGTACTTTGTTGAATAGTGGATCTAATACCACACTGGCAATCCATTTATGACCCAAAACAATTACTAAAATGTACAACAACTGTGTTCTCCTTGTCCAGGCGAATAATTGAAATATCTTTATGCTACATTAAAGCTGATCATTATGTGACACTGTAATGGCTTGGTACAACAGTGGAGTCGTGATAATGTTTGCAGTTTCTATGATGTCTAGGTGCTGGTTGCGTGACTGGTTTCACAAAATATCTAGGTAGGTGCTGAACTGTGGTGCTGTAAAACTTTCAACTAACCCTAATGAGCTCAGTCAACTAAGGGTTGTAACAGAAAAGAGACAAGCAGGAAAAAGACTAATGAGAGGAGTCCACACAGACACTGGGAGCAAAGCATGTTTTCCGTACAGACTGAAGCCCTAACATACCTTACAGACCCAACCCATTGTCAAATAACTTCTACTAAACAGGCATTTTTAAAAGGTGGACTGTGTTCCTAATGCATACTACATGAATTACTGTGATAGCAGCTCCATAAATGCACATAAACACATTTTTACTTTGAGAAAGTTTCAAATTTTAAAGAACAGCAAGATTTTTATATATATACTGTATTTATATGGCATATTAGGACGTAAATATGGAATTGGGACACAGTTTAATAAATGAAAGCTGAAGAGATATGGAACTAAATGTCCAGATGAGGACTAACAGAAGGATTTTATGTTAAATCTAACTAACGTGGAAAGCCCTCAACATGTAGACGGTTTGAGTGTCTAATCTAACCATAACATCAGTGGAGCTCTTGGCAAAATGCTGAACATGTTACTTTTGTTTTTCTCTCCTCAGTCCGTGAGAAAAAAGATCTCCCCTTGGACCCAGTAGATCAGAAAGAGGACGGATCCTTTGATTACCAGTAAGTATGCACCACAACCTGAATGACACCCGCACCATCAGTGGCTCGCTTTGTTTGTACGCTGTGCTATGAAATGATTTAAAAGTTCTTCAGCGGTCAAGGGAATTTGTGTTAGACATGAGCTTAGGTTGTTTAACTGCTTTGTAACCTGTATGAAGAGTATATTAAGTACTATAGCAGAGATACAGCTGCAGTACAGTACAAGTTGAACTGCTGAAAGCTTTCACCTGATGACAAATGAAAACACAAAGACATTTCAATCAGTTAAAGCAATAGGCATGTATGTGTTGAAGGTTACATTGTTTAGATTCACCATGGGACTGAAGAACACTGAACAACAAAATTGCAAAGGCCTTGTATTTACTGACACTGCAGGAACACTTAGAGCTCTTGTTGGCAAATGTTTGAATATTAAATTATGCATGGAGTCCATGTCTAGCTCCCTCTATTTATTGTAGAGGATATGAGATTATCTAAATGATGGCAAAAAACATAGTTTTTTATTCTATTATTGGTGCCAAATGCAGCATTGTCATCAGCAAGTCATGCAAGCCCAGAGGAGGGTTTCTATCTCAGAAATATTGCTCTAATGAAAGATGTTTTAGTGATCAGAAATGCCCGCCTGGATCAATTAGTCCGAGGTGTGCTGTTAGGAATGGTAATGCTGGTTATAATGATTAATACTTCCTATGCTAACGCCAGAGGTGGGTTGTAACGAGTTACATTTACTCCGTTACATTTACTTGAGTAAGTTTTTGAAAATATTGTACTTCTAGGAGTAGTTTTAAATCACTATACTTTTACTTGTACTTGAGTAGATTAGTGAAGAAGAAACTGTACTCTTACTCCGCTACATCAGGCTACAATGAGCTCGTTACTTTTCTTTTTACCTCTTTGGTATTCTACGCGTCATTGTTTTTACCCCAGCGTACGTCTCATTTTAATGTTTTATTTAGGTAGAGTCTTCCGCTGAAGGCTCTACCACGTGACTGTGTTTCACCAACCAAACGTCTTTGTGCAGTCACTTGACCATACTCAATCTCAGCGGCGGGACAGGTTAGCTTAACAGTCTTAGCAAATCAGAATCAACTGTCACCAAGGCAACGCAGATCAGGAGGACGACCCCCACCCCCCCCTCCCCCACGGCCTCATAGTGAAACCATGGTTACCTTTTAGGAAAAGTGTGAAACAGCAGCTACATTATGTGGCTTCTTCTGTGTCGACCAAAACAAACGGACATGTGAGCATTCAACAACTCAACATCTAACTTGAGGAAACGTAGCGGTAGTTTTAGTTTTTGCTGTGGATAGGTGGGTGTTTGTCTTTTAGGTTACATACAGTATGTTTTGCACATGCAGTATCCATCCAAATTTGATCTTTAAGTCTCTTCACTTAAGCTATTTTGTAATTAATAAATACATTTTAATTTATTTTATTGATTGGATGAACTATAATTTGCCTAAAGATGATTATTTTGTATTTTTCGTCTGGTTGATGCTTGTGTTAAGAAATACATCAGACGTTACTTAACAGTTACTCACTACTTGAGTAGTTTTTTCATCAAGTACTTTTTTACTCTAACTCAAGTAATTATTTGGATGACTACTTTTACTTTTACTTGAGTCATATTATTCTAAAGTAACAGTACTTTTACTTGAGTACAATTTTTGGCTACTACCCACCTCTGGCTAACGCAGATACATCTGAGTTGCAAAGAATGAGTCAATTCAGTTTCAATTCAGTTTTATTTATACTATCAAATCATAACTAGTTATCTCAGGACACTTTACAGAGAGAGTAGGTCTAGACCACATTCTATAATTTACAAAGACCCAACGATTCTAGTAATTCTCCCAAGAGCAAGCATTTAGTGGCGAGGAAGAACTTCCTTTTAGGGAGAAACCTCGGACAGACCTTGGCTCTTGGTAGGCGGTGTCTGATGATGCCGGTTGGGGGTGTGATGAACACTGGCAATAATAGTCATAATAAAGATAATGGAACAGTGACTAGAAATAGTAGTTGTAGTAGTTGTGTAGCAGGGCATCACAGGACGTAGCAGGATGTAGCAGGGCACTGTCATTAGTTACAGTTACTAGTCACTTCTCTGAGAGTTCCTAGGGAGTTAAAGGCCGCTTTAATTCTTTAATTCCATCAACACACAGCTACATAATTTTAGTGTTGCTGTGGTACAATGTGGGACACACAACTGTCACATTGCTTTGTGTGTACCCATTTCACTATGATGAAAACAGTGGAACAATAAAATACAATAAACAGGATTTGATAGGCCTATTTATAATGTTCAGTGACAGTCTAACATTGTTTGACTGCTTCTTGAGTGATTTAATCAGTTGATTGATTCTTCTTGATGCTTGTCTGCTTCAATGATCAAGCCAAAAAGTGATAAACTCATTTAAATTCATCATTTATGTGAAAAAGTAGTTTGTTACATTTCTAATTACGGCCAAAAGTACTGGAATTACAATGAAATGTTACTCCTAACACTGATGATGAGCAAACATAAAGGTCTTAACGCAGCAGTCCAGGAATTACTTTTAGCCTTAATTAGCTTAATGGCTATGGTGTGATAGCTCTGTATTGTGTGATTGGCTAAAAATGGGATCCGAGAGAAAGGGATATATGACTTGTTAACAACAGCCGTAATCAACGTTATCCAACATCTTAACCATTCCAAAGTAGTGTTGTCTAACTCAAAGAGAAGAAATATGTTGTTTACCTTCTGGCATTTATGTAGACAGAAAGCTTTTAAAGAAGAAACTACGTGAAAATGTTGATGGGGACAGAGATATTTCACACTTAAATATTTTTTTCACATTTGTCTGCATTAGCGTGGATGAAAAATGTCTTGCTTAAGGCACCATGCCGCCTGCTAGCCAACATTCCAGTTACAATGTGAACACCATCTTTGTAAATGTGGACAGCTCCTAAACCTTGCCTAATGTGAAGTACGCACATGTGTGTTGTGCAGGGGACTTACATATAATTGAACATATACAGTTAGGCATAGTTGTTTATTGTGAGTACTGTATGTTCTGTTGGTAAGTGATGTGTCTTTTGCTCCCTCCAGGTCCCACTGATCTCTGTGGCTTCATTCTTCTTCATGAAGAATGTCTTTTCTGTATCTATCCACTTTGACTAAAAACCTGTTGAATTTAACCGGCTTTCTAAATCTGTTGCAAGACGTACAGTACATGTTCTAACTCCGCTGTGTGAGAGTGGCACTAAGACTTGTATCTCTGATTGTAGACACTTTGGATTGAGAAAAGGCCTCGGAATCTTAATATGAGTTTGTGTCTACTGAAAACACAACATACTGACATATCATAACAGCAAGGATACTGGCTTTTATTATATTCAGACTATCTGTGGTTTACATATCCAAAGCAGTAGGGAATGTCTTATCAGTGTTTAGCTCTGCTTTGGCGTAAAATGTTTCTGCTAAAAGTATGAAATCATTCAGTTAGTTGTCAACCTATAATTTAATCGGCAACTATTTAGAAAATTGATTAATCAGTTCATGTTTTATGTATAAAAGTAAAACTTCTCTGGATCAGCTAGTTAAATGTGAATATATTCTAGTTTCTTCTCTCCACTGTGACAGTAAACTGAATATCTTTTGAATTGTGGACAGAACAAGACAGTTGAGGATGTCATCTTGGGCTTTGGGAAACACTGATCCACATTTTTCACAATTTTCAACATTTTAGAGACCAAACTACGCAATTAATCGAGAAAATACAGACTACCGACCGATTGACTATGAAAATAATCATTAGTGACAGCACTTTTATGGCATTGTAATTCAAAAGATGGCTCTAAATGAGTGTGCGTGTATAATCACCTGCGTGGTGCTGTGCTGTCGAGCCTAATACTGTGTGATTCATCCTTCTCCAGTGTGTTTTTGTAATCAGTAATGCATCTAACATTAATACCCGTCCCCTCTCCTACAGTTCAGGTCATTGCTCTGCTCTGATTCTGACAGGCTCCATCTCTGCTGCTACACTCAGCTCTGTGTGTGTTTGTGTGCTTGCAAGTATTTACATGCATGTATCATGTGGAGCTTGTCCTCCTTCCTTCCTCTGTCTTTCTCTACACTTCCTCTTTCTTGCTGTCTCCCCTGTTTCCTCACGTCTCGTCCCTCTCTCTCCCCCATGCTGAAATGGGTCATCTGTCCCTGACAGGAACGAAAACGAAAACGAGAACAGGTACTTGGTTTCGGCACGGCATCTCACTTGGCCTGTGCATGTCGGGGGCGGCAGATGTTTCCCCTGGGCTGGGGACAACGTTGGCTGGATAAGGCGTAGCTTATTTTGGGACAGCAAACAGGACAATCTACCCGATGAATGCGCTGCTGGCTCTTTGATCAGGCTTCAACGAGTGCAGCAGATTTCCTTTCTGATGTACCTGGCCTGCTGTCGTTTAAGCACCACATGATAGAGACAGAGGACACCTAATAGCTGAAACCATAGTGATAAAATATGATTAGCAGAGAGAGGGACAGGATGCATCATAGTGCCAGACTTTGGTTCCTTCACGGGTGTCAAACTCTCAATCCAATAATCAACCAAACTACCCAATCTTCAGAGAAAGAAAGCACAGCACTGTGCATTAGTCACACACTATGCATGTTTATTGCAACTGGTCCCCCAAAAAATATGGAAGTAAATAAACACACCAGAAAAAAAACATCTAACTCTTATGATTGTAACACATTTAAACTGTTAACAATACCAACCAGATGGCCGCAGCTATGTTACAGGCTTTTTTTTTTAACATTGTTATTGTTAGACAAGACAGTGGTACTGTCGGTTAGAACAGCCTTTGATAGAGGTTAGAACCACAAATGGTTGAATGTTACATTCCTGTTAACAGACTAAACAATCAAGAGGCAATGGGTTGATCAGTCAGCTTAAAATGTATCTAGACAAGCCAAGCTATTTTTTCCCCAGTCTTTATGCTAAGCTAGGCTACGTCATGAGGTTGAACTCATCTCATAGTGTAAAAAATATGTAAAAGTGTTCCCTAAAAAGCCTGGTTGTCTGGTGATAAGTCATAGTGAAGATAGAATGAACAATAAAGTGATTTTTTTTTTTTTGGCTCTGGTTTGGACAAAAGACAATTTTTTTTTTTTTTTTTTTTAATTGCGTGCTTTGTACAAAGAAAAGAACAATCATTCACAGTAGGTCAATATGAATTGGGATTATATTTCAGGTGAGATCGGAATGTTGAAAACCAAATATCACATGCCTCTGGTTAATCACAGCCTTGGTCAGCCGAAGACTCACGTGGAAATAGCACATTAGCAAATCAAACCTTAAATTAAAACACCGACCATGGCCCCCTGCCTACAGTAAAAAGTTCCTTTTATTCTCTTTATTGTATGGCTCCAAGCTGCTTTTTAATTGAGCTCAATATTTGAGCAATATTACACAACTCCATCAATCTTATAATGTAATATTATGCAGTGTTGCATACGGATCAGTCAATGCAGAGAGAGCTTATCTGGAACTTATCCCTGTAAATAAAAGAGCAAAGAAGCATCCATCCCCATGCCCACGTCAGGCTCACCATAGCTCAGCTGCTCCAGCAGTACAGGTCTGATCCCAGGAAGCAGCTCCAGTCCACAGTATGGGAGGCCTTGCCCTTGTTCTGTTCTTGCTAAGGCACTTGTTTTCCACCCTTCTAGAGGTTAATTGCATTGTTTCCTTTGCTGGCTGACATTTAAAAAGCATCCACCACCAGGTGCATGGAGCAAGAGATCGCGAGGGAAATCAATTTGAGTTGTAGAGAGGGCAGGGAGGCCAGACCATTGATGTTTGGCACAGTTTGACACCCTTAAGGAACTGATTCAGGCAACAAACAAGTGGAGAACACATTTGGAGGACAAAAGATTAAACCAACACTTCAAAGATCAAGACAAATAAAAGGTATGACCATGAATCTTGTAGGAAAAAAAACTTTACAAAGTAAAAGCACCAGAAAGGACACACATTAGTATAGCTTCTCCTGTTCTCTCCATCTTGTTCTGCATTCTGTCTTCTTTCAGAGGAGCTTCACTAGTTGTAGTGTACAGGAGAAGAATTAAGAAAAAACAAACAAAAAAACCAAAAAAACTTGTTTGTCCCCCCACATGAAACACATATTTTCTAGTGTAGTTGCTAAAGGTGCTCTAAGCGATGTCACGCGTGTTTTAGGCTACAACATTTGTTGTCATACAGCAAACATCTCATCACTATCTGCTAGCAGCCTGTCACCAAAACACACTTTAAAAAAAAGGTCTCTGTAGACAGTCCAGGGTCTACAAACAGCAACAAAAACAAACTGTGCCCACCTGTTATGCTTAATGGAGGACCCAAATGCAGAGACGAGGCAGGCAGGCAGGCAAAAGAAGGTAATTACGATTTAACCAAAGGTGTCCAAAAACAGGATACAAAAAGCAAGAAAAACAACTAAAGTTGACACAAAGTCAAAAGTCCAAAAACTAAAAAAATCCAAAAAGGGAACAGGAAAAAAACAAAAACTGACACTGGGTAGAACTCACGGGTAAATACTGATCACAGGGAAGAGTCCAAACGAAGGAAACGTCGACAGAAGAAGGCCAACAGCAAACAACACAAAACGATCTGACAAGAGACAAAGGGAACACAGAGGTTAAATACAAAAGTTAATGAGCAAACAAGCAGCAAAAAGCTTTTGGGTGAGGCAAGGACAACAATCACGGAGGTGGGAGAACAGAAGACAGGTAGTAAAACTAGACAGGACAGAGACCCAGACTATCAAACTAAAACAAGAAACGGAACAAAGAAGCAGGATAAAAACCATAACACCCACCTGCACCACGAAGCATATACAAACAGTGTTCCAGCGTTCCAGCCAATAACTGACAGGGGGTGGGGGTGGGGGTGGGGGGCATAAGTGCGCGGAAGCACAGAAGGGAGGGGGACCGGACAGGATGAGGAGGAGGGAGGGGCAAGCTAGTCTTGTTTTGTTTGAAAATACTTCCAACTTCAACAAGAAGTAACGTCACCCAACATCGCTTAGAGCACCTTTAAAGAACACATTGTATTTACTACAATATGGGTCTTACTTTTCGAAGTTGGCCATCAGCATTGCACAACCCAAGTTCATTGTTGAGATCTGGGAATGCTTCAACATTGCTTAAAAGTCAGGCAGGTCAGGAAACACGGGCCCTCAGACCATCATACAGGTGGTAAACAGACCTCCATGTCAGCCAGATTTGTTTTGGAAGAGAAAAGGTTAAGAGTAAGAATTTCCATCACATTTTACAGACCCACTTTCTGCTTCAACTGTTAATTAGGGAATATCAGTGACATTTCAGATGAGCTCGCTTTCAGTTTTACCTCCACATAAAAGTGGTTTAGATAAATTTCAATTTCATTTCAAAAATTACGAACTTGAAACTTGGTTTTGAATATCCATAGCGGCCTCCGTACTTCCAGGCGCTTGTTGTGTTGCAGCCATGGAGCACAGTATGCAACTCTCTAGTGTTGCTTTAGTTTAGGTTGAAAATACCTGGAAATTAGGGTTGAGCGGTACTATGGTATAAAAATACCAACGGTTTCAGTTTCAATACCGTCATTAAGTCTTTGCACAGAGTGACCTGGTCTCGAAGAAGAATACGACTTCTGCAGTTCGGCAGCATTTCTAGTTCCGACCTAATGAGAAGGGAGAGGTGTTTCAGTATTAGTGTTTGGTATTCAGTTTCTGAACGCTGTAGGCACAAGCCAACAGTTTGGTGATGCCGTCTGAGCCTTACATCATCATTTTTAATTAGTCACGGTAAAATAGAGAGGAAATTTGGCAGTATCAAAATTTGGATACTGCCCAACTCTACGGGAAATGATTGAATTAAATGAAATGATCCTCTTTTCTGTGAAATAAGCATGTGATCCATTTCAACTCCACCCCTCCAAGAATCGGAATCAATAAGAACCGGTATCGAAAGAAAGAATTGGGATTGAAATCAGAATTGAAATTAAATTAAAACGATGCCTAACCCTAGATAAACTGTTAATTACCCTAATGTCAGACAGAAACATGGATACTGTACAATTGCTACATGAATCATGAGGTGTGTAATCTAATGTATTGTATTTTGGATGCTGGGCTGTGACCATGTGTCTGACTGCTCGTGTTTCTTGCCACCTCAGACTTTGTTGTAGTGAGGTCCCTGTGTTCCCATATCTCAGCAATTGGTGACGTTAGTGTATGTAACTATTAGCAATTATGGCCAAAACCAGAAAAACAAGACCCAAGTTGTAACAAACTAGGAAAAGGAGGCCCTGACACGTGCTATGCTGCCCTTCTCTCATGACAACATCACTCATTTCTTTCAAAGCTCAAACTTTATTTGTTTGAAGCCATTAGGTTTAGGGTGATTTTAATGAATTTACCTCCTCCCTTAACAAAGATATATACATGTTAATGTCCTCATCTCCATTATATCAGTATCTGTGTATTTAGCATGTCTGGTTGTCAATATGTGTCATCACTGTCTTTCTGTTTTACCCTTCTCATTTTATGTCTGTGTCCTTTGTCTCTTTTTGGCTTTTCTTTTCCTCATTGGTCCAAAGGTCTCTTGAAAGGTATGAAAGGAAAAGAGTCTCCACCTGAGTCCTCTTGATCCTGCTCTAAGAAAATCTCATCTTCTATTGCTCATTTGCAGTGCACGTTAATTGATCTGTTAGAGACAATGTACTAAAATCTGTCAAATGAAAGCATTTCAAAGCATGGGTAGTCCAGTCTTTGGTAATATCGAACCCATTCAATGTCTCCAAATTACCAAAACACAGAGACTTCCTGACCCTTGAGTCATGTCAGTCTGCCATTTTCATAAGATTCCATAAGATTTAACGAGCGCTGCACATGAGCAAGTTTACGTTCTATTATACAATGAAGGTTATCTAAAACCCACTACCATTTTTCAACTTACTTCCCCCACCTTTGCTCATCTAGTCAAAAAAATCTGCTAATCAGAAAATTGAATCACCCTGACACTGCCCTGTTCATTCTGAAGACATTTTGAATTCACTGAAACTCCCCACACACACAAATTACAGGCCTTCTGGCCACTCTTCCGACTACACCTTGGATAAACCTTTAACAAAAAAAAGTATATATATATTTTGAAGCTGCACTTTCATATGTCTGTTTCATATGTAGTTTTGCCTATTTAAAGCTAATGTACTTGCACTTACTACTTGTTGGAGTTTGCACCTTCAGGGTTGGCACTTAATTGGAAGTCACTTTGGATAAAAGTGTTGGCTACATGAAATGTAATGTAAAGTAATTTTAGTGACCACACTTTGCATTCACGCTTCAGACTCGTTAACAGCAAAAGCTGCTAATACCTTTTCAAAAAGGATCTTCTTGACTAGTTAACATTCTAATGGATTAAAAGATGACAACCTTTCTCTTACATTTATGTTCAACTCCCACTCTTCATCTCTTCACTTTGTTACATGTTAGCATGTGTTCTTAAAGCGCCTATTGTTTCACTATCTCTGCTTCTCTTACTGTCTCTCGCTCTTCTCTAAAATATATATTTTTTGTGGATTGATCAAATAAATACTGGATATTGACTTCGATCAGTCGAATGCTGGATTTGAAGTGTGTCGGACTGTAATCGTGCTGCATCTGCTGTGGACCGTTTGTGCTCTTGAATATTAACATTTCTAAACATGTATCAAGTGATGTCTGTGCTTCCTGAAGCGTTTTAGCATGGAGCATGGTGATTCTGAGAAGCTACAATGTAGATCATGTCCTCGACAAGGGAATCTGAATACAGAAATAAATGCATAAAACCGACCTGAGCAGAGAAATAAAAAAAAAAATCTCACTTTTGCATCCTTTAAGTGCATTTACCTACTGTTATGCTACTGGCTTGATCTGAGACAAGAAAGCTAATGCTAGTCTGTATCTTTCTTCTTGTGCATGAAATTATCTTCCCCCCTTAAATCGGAGTTAGGAGACATGCAGCCATGCTCTGAACTGAGGTGCAATGACGTTTTCATGCTCAGATCTCATGTCAGAATATGGCCACCATTTAGCATGTGTATGCAAATGTCTTATGGGAATTTTTGACGACAGTATTACTCTCTTTTAATCACCCCTGTCTCCTTCCAAACACTGTCTTTACTTATTTGCTCAGCCAAATACGTTTATTATATACAGATATCACAGATTATTTAAGCGTCCCACATGTTGTTAGGTTGGGGGGGTTAAAGCTAGAGAAGGATAAAAACAAATGAAATACGTAGCCGGTGATCAATTCCTTCAGTATGAATGTTTTGGCAGTGAACAGTAATTTTTCAGGAGACAGGGTTGCTTTTAGGCGAATACTGTGTTCTGCAAAATCGACTTTTAACTTAAGATCAATGATCAATGAGCATCTTTGGCATAAAATGCAAACGCAGCTATCTTTTTAAAGGGTAGGGTTGGATTTTCTCAAGTCTATCTTGATTCAGTACTCACATTTCATAATATGTTTTCCATTTCTTCAGTTTGTTCAGATCATGATGCAGCGGGTATCTTCCAAAGTTACATTCTTTTTAGTATAAGAGCGATACATCCTGGTAACTGCATGTATGTTTTTTGCTGGGACAAAACACCAGCAATAAACTTGCGCCCACTTAGCAGGAAGAATATATCCACTGCATTTATTATATTAGCTTTGGTTTAACTTAAGGGGGTTTGTCCCCATCAATCACAGTGTAATCTCTCTACGAAAGAATCCCTGTATGGTCAGTATGGCTACTAAGGGACATTAATACAGAGAACTCTTCCAAATGACATATAGCATGTGAGTACTATATTCATATAGACTTGAAATTATTCAAACTTATCCTTTTAGGGAAAAGAAATGAATCGTAATCTAAAATCTAGTCTGACAAGACCTTGAGTGACTTGAACATTCAATCACTTTTCACCAAGAGTTTGTGAAGTTGAAACTATGGAATTAACATCATTTCTTTACCTGCCAACCCAATAACCTTTCACTTTCCCCTTATAACCTGTGCCAATGGGGACGACTGGGGCCCGGCCTCCTGCTAACACTGTAACAACATCCAGCCTCCCATTTCAACCTTTAACTCTGCTCTCCGTGCGCCTCTGCAGCAGCGACGAGGACAACAAGCCCCTCCAGGGCAGCCAGATGTCGCTGGACGGCAACGTGAAGGAGAGCGACGACAGCCTGGTGGACTACGGCGAAGGCGGAGACGGCCAGTTCAACGAGGATGGCTCTTTCATCGGCCAGTACACGGTGAAGAAGGACAAGGACGAAACGGAAGGCAACGAGAGCTCTGAGGCCACGTCTCCCGTCAACGCCATCTACTCGCTGGCGTAGCACCGTAGCAACACGGGGGACAGAGTGGCAGCCTCGGATCTGAGGGTGTTACGCTAAAAACCACAACACCATACACAAACACACACACACAGGAATATATTAATACATGAAACACATCTTACACATAAGGAAGGCAGCAGGGCCTGTCAAGAGACTGTGTAGCCTTTCCTGTGCTTGGTTTCCTCTGCGCTCTGCCTGCCCTAACACAGACATGAAGTGTGCCTTCGGGGCAGCTTTCAGTAATTGGAGGCATCAACAAGCGTTGTTTAGAGATTTTTTTCTTTGGTTCGTTTCTGCTCTGAACATTTTCAGCATCCCTGTTCTCCTTCCTGATACGTCCCTCTTACCTCTGTGTAGCATCCCAGTAAAGTACACACAAGAGGTCCCTGACACACACTCACACACACACACGCACACACACACACACACACACACTGGCCCCTTCCTGTAACATATCAGCTTCTAACCATCGAACTCAACAGGATGCCGGCAGATATGTTTATCATATTGATATTTACGCAATGAAAGATTTTAGTTTTTCCACAGCTGGTAGACGAGTCATTAAATCTTAATGAGTGCTGTATTCAGTCCTGGCACACATTTTAGTGCCCTGCAAAACTATGCACTGTCACCTCCTCCATAGCATTTTAGGTTTAATCTGGTTAGTAAAAGTACACATGTTGGGTTTCTTTCATACCACATTCAGGCTAAGTCACATGCTTTTATTCACTTTGCCTTGATAGACATGTTTTTCTTACCTCTAATCCAATGTTGTAGTGCAGATGTTCAAAATGGCCGTCACAAGAAAGGCTATTTCTGCCACAGGCAGCAAGCTCTGCTATAGTATGGTGTTAATGGTTGTTGTTTTTAAAAAAAGATCAATATTATTTTGGAGCATGATAGTAGAACTCATGGAACTTAGTGCAAGAGAAATTGAAGGCAACAGAGGAACGTTAGTTTTGCTTAAGAAACACAAGTAGACCACAGCCCAAAAACTCCCTAGTTAGCATGCAGGCTAATGCTGCATTCATGTCAAATGGGAACAGTTACATGTTGACAGTTGTACTTTTATTTGTTGTTTATTATTTGTCAAACCTTTGAAAGTATGTTTTATACCAAAACAGACTTTGCGACGTCAATCCAACATGGTGGTCACAATCGTCAATCTACATGTATTTTCTCAATTGTGACACCAAAATTATGTTTGGGGTCCCAACCACAAAGTTCCTAGTTAGTTTTTAGCTCTTGTAACTGAGATGTGTCTTCAAGTTGGAAGCTAACTTAAACGTTCTTTCCCATGGGACAGGAATGCAGCACAAGAGGCTGGGATCCCAAGGGTGTGTTCAAACTACATGCCTTGCGTTTTCCCCAAAATATTCACCACTGGCTTTTTATCTTTTTAGTCTGTGCTTATTGGCCTTATACAGCCAATATATAGGCACTATCTGTCAGCTAGTAACACGCCCACCAACCTCTAGTTCTTTTTGTTACTTCCCTCCAGACTCTCGCTTCTTTCTGGTCCCTGTATGCTGATGAATGGTGGTCTTAATGCCTCGGAATAGGCTCAAGTTGAAACATTTTTAACTCCCATGGACACAAATCACATTCACATTGACTTTATATGCAAACACACCGTTCAGTCTGAACCCACCTTTGCAGGGGATCTACACTTCTTTCCCTCCCTCTAGTTTTTATAAACTCAATTCATTTGTTGATGCAGATGAAAAAAAGACAGTGTTGAATACTTGAATTAAATGAAAAAAGATTTGCAGCATGAAAATATATACATTCAATTCACAGCCACCTTTGAAATGAAACGTATCAGCTTATTTTTTGGGAGTTTTTGCAGAGGAAGAAAGAAAAAAAAAACTGTTTGAGTAAAAAAGTTTTAGAGGTATGTATGCTCAGTATTTCACTTGACCTATGCCCATATTTGTCATGTAGCCATTCTGTTAGCAGCCTGATGGACGGACAGTCTGTCCTTTATTTGATACTACATGATCACGGAGTGCTCTTTTCTTTCACCACTCATACTCTACTTACCTGTTACTCAACGGCACTATTAAACCCTCCAATGCTAAATCAAAAAGATCTTCACTGCAGTTAGCATCTGGAGTTCACATTGTATTTCAAATATTTATTTTATATTTCTATTTATTACATTATGTGGATAGTATTAATATTAGTCCTTAATTTATTTGTTATGTTATATACACATTTAAATACACATTTTTGACCAACTTATTTTGTTGTTTCACACTGGAAATAGCCAGAATAAAGATGTCAGTTTTTGTTCATCATGAGAGGCATTAAACACAACAGTATGTTCGGAATATTTGTGATATTTGTAGCAGCTGGCTTTTCTGCTGTAAACAAAACCGCATATTTGTCATGGTACATGAAAAAAAGTCACGTTTATCTGTTCATTGTGCTGCTCTTCTCGTACTCATGTTGTATTACAGTTAACCTGTGTTTTTATTCAGATTTATGTAACATAACCTTTCCACCACCAAATCAATAATGTTGCTTATTATTTATTTGACCTATCTTCTGTACATGTAGGTCATGAAGAAAGTTCTCTTATATTTGTAAATATTTCAAAGTTGATTTCCCCAGAAAAATGCTTTATTGGGAAAAAAAGGAAACAAAAAGTCACAAATCTTTATCCACCAAGCAAAAGTGACAGGTGCATCTTTAGTCTGTCATGCACCTTTGTAATGTAGCTTTGACTAACATTTGCACTCTGAAAAAGTAACAAGAATCATCCTTCACTCTATGTTGCCCTTTGCTTTGTGATATATTCAAACTGTGGCAAGTCTATCAGTCACTTGTTTGATGGTTTGGATTCTATATTGTGAAAGAGGAAAACGTTAGATTATCTGTCTATATGTTGTAAATAAGACGTAAGTGCTCCTGGAATATACCATTTGTAGCATTGTCACACACAAACTGCTAGTAGGCCTAAAAGCATGCATTTGCTGACTTATTGGAACAAACTCCCCTTCTTTAAACTGTTATTTATTTGTCATCTGAGAATGCATTGACTCCTTCCTAGGATGCCTTTCACCTAACATGCCTATTGATGCATAGCTAGTCCCATTTTAGGGGCCACCTTAAAGTCGTCTAAAAACAGGTGGAGAACGCTAAAAACAAAAGATGTTACATAACCTTACGTAATGTCACAATGTGTCATTGGAGAAAAAGTTAGAAATGGTGTGATATGGGTGCCTGGGTAGGTCACATGGTAGAGCGCACACCCATATTAAGAGGTCCAGGCCTCGACACAGCAACCTCGGGTTTAACTCCGACCTATGGCCCTTTGCTGCATGTGATTTCCCTTCGCTCACCCATTTCAAGCCTAAGCTGTCCTGTCGAAAATAAAGGCATAAAAATGCCAAAGAAGTTAACTTGTCACATATTCAGGTGAGATCACTTAGAGACAACAAACAGTTTAGCAGGTGAAAGGGCAGACATATTCATATAAATCTATAATACCAACACTTAGTCACTGTAAGTCATTATTTACACCCTGCAGTGGCTTGAGTCAACCTATCCAATATATAGCATAAGTAGACAAGGACTGACTTAATGCATAATTATACATGAGACTGGCCCACAATCAACTAACCAAATTTGGGCAAAGAAGTCATTTTGAGGAGCCTTTTAATTAGGACAGACCTTGTCGATACATTGTGACATATTTAATTTGCTGGCTTCAAAGGAGGAGGCCCCTAAAATGGAACACACCATATGTCCAGGTGACGGGCGGCCATTTTGAAAACAGTTCTGGCCTGGTATTTCTTAGCCCTTTCAAAAGTGAAGAGATGTCTGATTCCCCAAAAATCACAACCTCTCTGTCTCCAATTCCCTCTTCCAAAAATGTTCCTTTTTGTCTCTCTGCAGAAACTCAAAGCAATATCCTCTGAGTTTTAATCAGCTGGGTGTTATATCTGACGCCATTGTTTTACAGTTTGTTCACTCTAATGTTAGGTTGAGCACCGAGCACAGACATCTTGTAAAAAACAGGAGACTGCTGCGGAAATGGAAGAAAACAGGAAGAAAAAGCACTGAGAGATCAAACGTACAGGTCCGAACTTTCCTCTTCCCCCCTAAAGTGGATCACAGTGGGAAAATGTTGGAAACTGGCTATCTAACAAAGAAAAGAGAATTATGCATAGTTGCTGATACACAGTGCTTTTTTTCTTGTCTTTTTATTTATGCACGTTGACTCTCTTTTTAATGTCTGCATTGTCTCGGCTCGACTTTAATGGGGGGAAAGAAAATGTTGATGTGCAGTTTTTACAGCGTTGTGTTTGTTTTTCATTTCAAAATGCTGCATTGTGTACATAGAACTGGCGCACATACAAGATTTGCACCTGGATTTTTTCACCGATTGATCACATGCTGTTTGGCTTTTTTTTAATGAATTCTCATATTAGCATCTTCTTGTTTATACCATGTGTATCAGAGCAGCTCGTCAAAGTCTTGCTTCGATGCGCAACATAACAGCTTTTGTAAGGTACATACTCAACAGAAAATGGCATAAATATATTCCCCATGTATGCGTGTATGATGAGATGTTGCAACTTCTGCTAGCGACGCCTTCTTTATAGTAAAGCTATCTCCTTTTCTTTACTTACTGTTGGCTGGTCTCTCTTTTCATCTCTGAGCCTTTGTCATGTTTGCGAAACAGACGCAACATTTTTTTGTAGTTTCAAAGACTAAACAAGAAAATAAGCAAACCTTGCGATACCTTGTGCTTTGTCTGAACTTGTGTTAGTTGAACTGCTGTAGACATAGTAAAAAGCCCTTCAGGGAAGTTGGCTAAAAAGAGGAATTAAAAAAATCATCTTTTTGAAACTGATCTTAATGTTTTAATTCAAAAATGAGGAAAAATCCAACCTTTAAGAACACCAATTTTCTTTGTGAATGAATAATGTATCGTAGATAAATACATTTTCTTCCTTAAAATACAGGGGGCATGAGTATACGCAGCCCTATGTTAAATTATTAAAGGCCAGTTATTCCATGGATCCAGGATACTATGCATCCTAATAAAGTTCCCTTGCCCCCCCACATCATCACATACCCTTCACCATACCTAGAGATAGGCATGGTTTTATTTCAGTTAGCCTAATAGCTGGTTTGATGCATTGAATGGAAAGTATCCTATGCCGATCTCTAGGTATGGTGAAGGGTATGTGATGATGGGGGGGGGGATTTTAATTCCAAAGGCCAAGGGAACTTTATCAGGATGCATCATATCCTGGATCCATGGAATAACTGGCCATTAATAATACAAATGTGCCTGCCTCTATTGGAATTTAACATGGGGATGTGTATACTCACGCTCCCTGTATTTAAAAGAGGAACATTTATTTATTTACAATACATTATTCATTCACAAAGACAATTAGTGTCCTTTAAAGGTTGGATTTTTCCTCATTTTTTAATTAAGGCAATGTGATCAATTTTCAAAAGATGAGCAGCACTGTAGTATTGTACAATGTACAAGTAGTGTTTCCATCTCAACAGAATGAATCAGACGTGTCATTTATATTTTTTTGGGGCTGAGAAGTGAATATTTTATCACACATACACCTGACTTGTTTGAAATGAAACTAAAGCACACCCAATGTTTAGCACACCTTTTCTTCTGTGATTACTCTAATGTTTACATTTGACAACTTGAGCCAGCTGGCTAGCTAGCCCAGGCTAGCAGAGTCAGCAGAAGATTGGCAACCTCCCATATCAGACGTCTGTACATCACGTTTGGATGATGGTGAGTACTTCCATCTGATGTACTGTCTAAAAGCCTGCATTATAAAACTTTAATATTTTCCACAGATTTTTCTGTATAAAGGTTTTTACAACCTGAGACACCACACTAATCATTCATACAGTTATGTATCAGCCCACAAACCAGACCTTTATAGTCTGTTGATTTATTATTTTAGAATAAAGTGGATTACACCATTCCCATTAAACTGCCATGAACGCTGAGCTCATTTTACATAGATGACATGCACAAAACCAGCTCAACGATTAATAAATCGCACTCTGTTTGAAAATCTAGTTGTGGCTATGACAGAGTGGTCCCTTTGGTGGTGACATGTTTTATTGAAGATGGCCTGATCCATTCTGTCTTGACCCTCTCTAGGATGGTAAATATTAATGTCTCAGCCCTCCATAGTCAGCCATTACTACCGCCTTGTACATCAGCGGGTAAAAGCCATTAGCAACCCAATACATGGGCTGGCAGAGACGAGTGGACTGATGCAGCCGTAGCCCAGCGTCTCAGAGGAAGTGTGGGTAATTATTATATCTTCCTTCCTTGTTTCTGCAGCAATCCAGCCAAAGGTTAATAAAACACATTGAGATATCTCTGTGATCTGAGTTGACAATGGAGAGCAGGGATGTATTTGTTGTTACATTTTGTGTGTGTGTGTGTGTGTGTATGTGTGTGCGTGCATGCATGCGTGTGTGTGCGTGCATGCGTGCACACACACTTCAGGTTTCTAAATTGAGTAACAAGATGATATTTATTCTATTAATTAAATTCAGAGTGAAATGTCAAAGTCAAATGTAAATTGTGTTATCTTCTCCTGGATGGCATTATGCAGCCTTTGGTTCTCTGGACTCTACATCAGCCTCTGAGTGAAGATTAAAAAAAAAAAAAAATTGTAAAGAATACCAGAGCCTAACCCTGGGGAATTCAACATGCCATAAGGATCCACTCATGATCACCACTTGCAACAACATCATCATGAACAGAAAGACCACTGTACCATATTTTATTTGACTTTGTTTTCTTTTAGCACTTCATAATTGGCTGCATGCCTATGAACTGAGCAGTGCAGCTATCTTAGATTGTTTCATGTGAATAATGTCTAGAGCCCCGAATGTGTGATACTACATAAAATATATTCTGCCTCCTTGTTTCTCTGGATAACCCACAGAACTATCTAAACAGTTTTAAATGAAACAGTTTATTCAGCAGAAAAGGAACAATGAATGAATGAATGTGACTCAGGGAAAACAACAGTGGTCCCAGGTTGACGCTCCCATCTAGTCTGGATTAGTCAGTGGCATTGCCAGACCTCCACAGATCTCAACAGTGCTTCGGGGTAGGTCTGACCACCTCACCTACATTCTGGAATAGAAATGAAATAAAAATGTTGTTTGAATTTTTTTAAACCAATCCCGATGGTCTTGGGCAGCGCTAAGCTCCGGACCCAGCAACGGTGGCCCTGCAAAATGGTCTTTAGAAGGAACTTGTTTAGGTGGAACATTTGTACCCTGCAAAAAAAATCAAACCACATCAAATATTTAATGAAGTGAAGTGTTCACACAATACAGTAATGTAAACTATTTAAATTATTGGATACATTGTTAAAGTGCCCATATTCTGCTCATTTTCAGGTTCATAATTGTATTTTGAAGTTGTTCAAGAATAGTTTGTTTCATTTTCTAAAAACACCAAATTTATGTTGTACTGCACATTGCTGCAGATCCTGTTTTCACCCTGTGTGTTTGGGTCTCTGTTTTAGCTACAGAATGAGACATCTCACTTCTTTACTATCTTTGTTGGGAGCTGCACATGCTCAGTGGCTAGGTAAGATCATATCAGCTAGATAACTCTTTCTCCAACTTTGGTCAGTACAAGGCAGGATTAGCTGGGAGACAAGGGCCACTTGTTGAATACCTGCAGAACAGGGACACGAAGTAGTTCTTTTGGAGATTATGGTCAACTAGTGTGTGTTGTAGCAGTGTTTTGCCATTGAGAATGAGCTACCAGGCTAGCGCTAGCATGTGCTACAGTTAGTCACCTCGTCTCAGCTAGTGACGTAAGAAGCCGTGCAGATGTTGAACAACACCAGTAATTCCCTGAAAAAGTGACTTTTTTATAATATGGGCACTTCCAGTGTATTGCCTTATTGCACAATCCAAATTTTCTTCAATACCTACCATTTTCATTGTGTAACTTGTCGAAGTTTGTTGTTTTTTCTTGAGGCGTACAGAGTTCGAGAACGCAACACAGTGAGCGGGAGGCGATGGACATCCAGCGCATGAGTTACACGCCAGATGTCATGCAATTATCCTGAAAATATACTTCTGTTGATCCATGGAAGTATATTTCCAGGACAAGGCCTGAAGTTGGGCTTTACCCTCTCCTTTTGCTCTCTGTGTGTTGTCGTTCTCAAAATCCCATCACTACAGGAAACAACAACAAACTTCCAACTAGCAAGCTACAAGCTGAAAATGGCAAGATTTTAAGAAAATTGTGATTTGTGCGTCAATGCAGGCCTGCTTAGAAGTAATACTGTATGTTGTTTATGTGAGTTCATTGAGCTTTGCCTTGGTCATGGCCTTGTGTATTCCCTGCCTCAGTAATCAATCCCTGAAATTCAAGTCCTCGTAAAGTGAGTCACTACTGACAGATCTATTGAAAGCAATTTGAAACCTAAAGTGTATACTGAAATCACCTAGTTAATATTTCCATTGTCAGCAAATAATCAATACAATCATTTCAGAATTACCATACAACAATCTAACAACAGTGTTTCACTTCATAGGACATTATAGATCCACGTTGGGCTAGAAAAGATGACCAAAATCTTTCCAGTTTAATACTTCTGCTACCCCTTTGTACCTGCACAAGCTGCTAATTTACTATATGTATTTATTTTATCCTGTCTATATTACAGGTTAATAATTAATTTTTCATAATTATCTTTTTTTCTTCTTTTTTTTCAACATGTCAAGTCAACATGTACAGAGTATCATACATTTTTAACTTCTCATGGTCCCGCTGCCGGGAGTTGTTTAGGAGAAAACGTTTCTTCAGTGATAAATTGCAAGCATTAAATCTTCATAAACACGCACATGCAGCACATCATTAGAAAGCTTAAAGTCTCACGATTCCATCAAGCCCACACACAAAGCATAAGGTGACTTACACAGAAAGATTCTGCGCCGTTTCTGTCTAAAGTCGCGTTGCATCCCTACCTGTTTCCTCGTGTCTTCACAGCGGTGAAAAGATCGTCATAAACTTTTTTTTCCTACTTCGCCAACAGTTCAAAGAATAAGTGCATCCAATCCTTTTAATCCAAAACCAGCTGGTCCCCTCACAATCTTGTAGATTCTGGCCGAGTTTCCTCATAAACAAAGCTGAACAGTCTATCACTTTTGGATTTTGATCTGAAAAGCCTGAAACCTAAGGAATTGAGTGACAGTTTTTTTCAGCCAATCCGTCGACGGTAATTTGAGTTATCACAAAAGGGAGCAAATGAACTCGCACGATTTACAGAGGGAGGGACTTGGGAAAGACAGACAGTAGTCCCTACCAGTTAGAAGTAAAGGTTATGAAACCAGCCTCCCTGTGTAGCCAATAAGAAGACAAGTTGATTGATACCAAACATGACCAGAAAATGTTAACCCTGTGATGGCTCCAGCTGTGTCAAAGCAAAAATATGGCCTTCTCATGGCATTTCACCATTTCATCAAATTATAATAACTTATTTCTATAAATTTATTCATGTAGTTATTTCAGGTATATGTGAGAGTGATGTAGATGTGTTTTTTAATTTGAGAAGTTTTGTATTTAGCACTTTTTGGGCTTTTTTTCTGAAAGGAAATAAGAAAAACGCACAGACAATCCATTTTATAAGTCATTTTTTTCTGGATTTTTTCTGTTTTAAGTTGAGACATGTGGCTAGGGTTCTATTTTTGTATGTAGCCCATGTAATATGCTTACAGTAGTGTTTTTTAATCATTTTACAGTTGATTTACTTGGACGGAAATAGAAATTCTCTATTCTAACCTCTTTATATCTGTGTCAGTAAGGCCTAGTGTCACACTGACACTAGAAACAAAACATTGAGAGTGTTAACTTCCCAATGACCTCAGGGTCATCCCAGAGGGCCAAAGTATGTGGAAACTGCATCACTTTTTTTGGGGTAAAAATTTAGGCGAGGAAGCATGTATTTTCAAGTGGTTTATTAAGGCATTCTCATGAAAAGGTCCGTATGATATTGTACAACATTGTTTGCACACCAATACGTATGATATCCTATGGAACTAGGACGTTTTTTAAACCGCTACAAAGCTTCGCGACCCGGGCTACAGACTCAGGCTATCACCAGTAGTTGGTGGTTCAGTTATCCGAAAATAGGTGATTTTGAGCTGGGTACAGAGCACTGTGATCTGCCGGTTGTTTCGGGCGGACGTTACGGATACATTCAGTCCACAAAATATGAGCGTTTTGCCAATTTAGTCAATCCATCCTTTCCAAGATGTATCAAATATGTCCGTCATTGGTTTTAGAACAAATGTCCAACCTGTTCTCACTCTGAACGCGTAAAACACGGACGTTTGGACAGTGGCTGTCCGCGTCTGATGCGACGAAAAAAGCACCTTAAAAAGAGACCTATAGCGTCAATAACAACGACAAAAGCACCTGACCAAGCATCCGTATTTTACGAGATGGGAGTGAGAATGGGTTGAAATGTCAGTTTTACCATGACAATCATTCCGTGTATCCCATTGAACCAGTTTATTAGTGTGGGATTGAGCCTTTCTACTGTCAACAAGCATTAACTTGAACTGTTTTGAAGAGCCTATAATATAGCTGGTGTGGTTTTCTACCCAAACACATGTCCTGAAAGCAAAAGCCAATCTCAACTCCCAAAACCTTTTCCATACTGTCTAAAACACATAAAAAGGGATTCATCCTGTCCGTCCCACAGCCTCTCCAGCTGATCTGTTAAAAAGCATCTGACCTTGTTTTTCTGATGAAACTCTCTCCACGACAGCGGGTTTGTTGATTCCCATTGCTGTCATTTAAATTTTCACATTTACCATTTAAGGTATGGTATCAATATACTACACTCATTTATATTTTTTTCCTATATTCTAACTTCTGTGCTAATTTATGTTTTGTTTCAATTTCAATTTCAATTTCAATTTATTTATAGTATCAATTCACAATAAGAGTTATCTCAAGACACTTTACAAATAGAGTAGGTCTAGACCACACTCCAGAATTTACAAGGACCCAACAGTTTCCTCCAGAGCAAGCAACAGTGCGACAGTGGCGAGGAGTTTCCATTTTACTTGCATGTTTTGATTGGTGGAACAAGATTTTTTATTGTATTGGTGAATAACATCTGATAATAACGCTGTTAAGTTTCTGGTGAAGAGTAACTCTGCTTCATTGGAGACCCTAATAAATGAAATTAACTCACTAACTCAAACAGCAGGAAATAGTGGGGACTATTTTCAGCGGTGGATTAAACCACATTTAGTACAGGGAGTATTTGTGGCAGCAGGTTATGGTGATGAAGGAAGATGTCAGCCAGTGTAACAGTGTGGCTCACTGATGAGTCAATGAGACAGTGGCGCTCTATGGCACAGAGGAAGAATATATTGGATACACACCAGGGTTATTATGGTAAACTTAAACAACACAAAAATAAGCACTGAAACGTTTTTCAGTAAACTGAAACTAAAGAAAAAAGTAAAACTTTTAATAAAACCTAATCTGAAACTATATTTCCAGGTTAAAACTAATACAAATAAATAAATTCCAAAAATAACTGTACAACTAAAGTTAATAAGTGTTACCAAGTGTTAAAAACGTCAAAAAAAGCATCTAAAGTGTTGAAAATTGGGACAAAAAAGTAAGAAAAAGTTTAAAACCTCAATAAAAAGCCTCAACAAAAGTGTTGATTTTCAATTATGACAGGAAGACAACCCAAGGGTTAAACATTGAACATCATGGTTTTTGTCCAAACTGACACATTAAACCTGACCCTGACAAAACCCAACTAAAACTATTGTAAAACCATAAATATATATACATGTATAAAAACTAAAACTAAACCTTCATAGAAGAACTGAAACTAAAATAATGTCTCTCATAGGAATGACTGGTGTTGTGTACTGTAGTCTGATGTACAACAGCATGTTGGACAAACTATTTCCGTCCTTGAGGTCACAGATGCTTTGGCGCCTCCACCGGGACAATAAACAGTGACAGATGCTCTGCAGTCAGCACAAGCCTCACGCCAGTTATCCAATCAAATCAGCTACCTGTCCTGGGACCACACACATACACACATTTGCACACACTACCGGTGGGACCACTGACTTAATCTGGTGAAGTGCTAAGGTCGGTTCCCCAGTTTCCAGATATGAATCTCTTTAAGACAGAATCCTATTTGAGTTATTTGAGGTTAGTAGGTGAGGTCATTCTCAAAAATCTCCTCTCTGTCCTGAAAATAATATTTATGCTCTAATTTTGCAAATGCATTCTCCTGGCAAACATTTGCATCCCACACTGATGGCCATATTGACAATGAATGGGCTCTCACCACCCATTGTCATTGGATTGAATGGATTCAGTGGGGAGAACAAAATCATGTTCAGGCTTTTCCTTCACAGGCCATTTTCTGGAAGCCAAAAAATTTACCTCAGCCAGATAGTCTCTAAAAAGACAAATGACATGTAGGAATCCTGCAGAGACGCTTGATTTATTATGAGGTCCTCTGGCTGAGAAACTACTATTGAATGCATAGAAAATATGGGATAGCACTTAGGGATGCACCTATTGTGAAATACTGATGCCAATGTTTTTTCCCCTTTTGTGACAAAGAAATGACTAAAAAACTGAACTGTTTTAAAGTAATTCATCCCTTCATTATCTTTGAAGGAGCACAAATACAATCATTAAATGTGAATATAAATTGTTTTAGGTTAATTGCAGCTGCATGTTGCAACATTTTTAAATATAATCTCATCTTAAATATGTGGTTCAAATGTAATTAGCAGTGCAATACATCTTGAACAAAAAATATGATTATGTGGGATTACAGAAACCTCATATAGAACCTGGCTCTTAGTTGACAGTCATCTGGAAGAGAGAGAGAGAGACATATACATTAAAGAATTATAGCAGTGCGTATAATGGAACGACATAATGAAGTGGCAATTATAGTATAAATACAATACATTACAAGAACTATGACTAATAACAGTAGTAGTGCAGGGCGTAGCAGGGCACCAAACAGGACCTACAGCAGCTGCTACCTTGATCCAGGTGCTAACACAAGCTGAGGAATTTGGAGAGGGAAGAAAGCATTAGGACTCCAGGCAAGAAGCTAAGTCAGAAACATGCATTAATTGGACATGATCACACACAGATCGAGAGAGAGAAGAGCTAAGTGTGTCATGCTGTGGGACTCTGCATTGTTTTTGTTGTTTCGGGGTGTAGTGCGGAGACACTCAGGTTTTATTGTGTCACAGAAAAGGCTGGTTTTATGATCCCTTAATGAAGTGCTGTATCAAGTGGGCTGGATAATCTGGACCTCTCTTTTCTAAAACTATCTGTTAATATTATCTCAGCCCCCATTACTGCTCTGTGTAATCTATTTGTCTCATCTTCAGAACCCTAAAGACAGGAAAGATGTCATTCCCCTCTTCAAAGGGGGTATACACCCTTGATCTCAGTGCTATATACAAATATCTATTCTACCCATTTATTTCCAAAGTCTTGGAAAGCATAGTTAACAAACAGATTAACAACCATCTTAAATCTCACTGTACCCTTTCTGCTATGCAGTCAGGCTTAGGTCAGGCTTTTAATGACATCATAGCTACTATTGATGAAAAGCATTACTGTGCAGCTGTCTATATTGACCTGTATACCATTGTATTATAATTACTAGACTCAATATTTTCCTATTTTTTTCCAGTATTCAAAATTCCTCTAGGGTATGAAAGGCAGCTAAAAGAACTAGGCCTTTTCATCTTCGATAAAGGCACATCTGCTGAGGCCATCCTGAATTTATTTCAACAGTAAGGGCAAAAACGTGGTATACACAAAGATCCTGACTACAATGATATATGGGTAAGTACACGTACATAGACGTTTCGTCTATAGGGGGGGGGGGGGGGGGTGCTGCTCTGTTCCCCCCCGTGACTGAAGCGCTCACACATACGCAAAAAAGTGGCGTGTGGATTTTTACCAGCCACTTTTTTGCCTCATAAAAGTGAAAAACAGGAATTGAAGTGTCTCTACAAGCCTGCTTGTGGACATTGCACTTTTGCTGTTGTGGGGGGGGCTTGGAAACACAATTATACAGTTTGACAAACTTATCACTGCACCTACAATATTGTAGCTGCCGTCAATTTAGGTCATCCTGTCCATCTCATCTGCGGTTTTTCCTGCATCCACCGTGTGTGTTTGTGTTTATGTATGTGTGCGCGTCAGTCACGGGGGGGAAAAGTTAATTTTTTTCCATCATTTACACTTTCAAAATAACAGGAAACAAACAAAAATGGCGTCTGCAAACGTTTGGGCACCCTGCAGAGTTAATACCTTGTAACTCCGCCCCTTTGGCAAGTATCACAGCTTGGAAACGCTTCTTTTTTGACAGCCAAGAGTCTTTCAATTCTTGTTTGAGGTATCTTTGCCCATTCTTCCTCCCAAAAGTCTTCTAGTTCTTTGAGATTTCTGGGCTGTCTGTCACGCACTGCTCTTTTAAGGTATATCCATAGATTTTCAATTATGTTGAGGTCAGGAGATTGTGAAGGCCATGGCAAAACCTTCAGTTTACGTCTCTTGATGTAATCCATCGTGGATTTTAAGGTGTGTTTAGGGTCATTATCCATTTTTAGAAGCCATCCTCTCTTTAACTTCACTATAGAATTGCAGAAAGTTGCTGATGTTTTCAATCCTGTCGGCTCGCTGCAGCGGGGGGAGGGGCGCTGCTCTGTTCCCCCCCGTGACTGACGCGCGCACACATACATAAACACAAACACACACGGTAGATGCAGGAAAAACCGCAGATGAGATGTACAGGATGACCTAAATTGACGGCAGCTACAATATTGTAGGTGCAGCGATAAGTTTGTCAAACTGTATAATTGTGTTTCCAAGCCCCCCCGTATTGATAAGCAGAGAAATGGCAAGGCCTCCACCATATGGTTGAGATAAGGTTAAGATCCAGGTCTGTTTCCACATCTGATTAAAAAAGTATACCTTAAACCTTCCCATGCCCTTTTTTTCCAGTATCCAAAATTCCTCTACTGTATGAAAGGCACCTAAAAGAACTAGGCCTTTTCATCTTGGATAAAGGCACATCTGCTGAGGCCATCCAGAATTCATGTTATTACAATGGATTTCAACAGTAAGGGCAGAAACGAGGTCAAATCAACGATCCTGACTAGCTCAAAACATCTATGTACGTGTACTTACCCGTACCGTTTTTCCCAAGTCACATTTCAATAAAACTTTCTGTCTTCTTTTTAGTATCCAAAACTCATCTATGCTATGAAAGGCAGCAAAAAGAAGTTGACACTTTTACCTTGGATGAAGGCACATCTGGATTCAAAGTAATTAGAATGGATTATAACACTAAGGCCACAAATGTGCTTCACACAACCATCCTGTATAGCTCCAAGCGTCTACTTACGTGTACTTACGTGGACCATGTTTCTGCCCTAGCCCAGTTTTTCTCAGCTACGCAAACACCAGTTAAGTAGCAATTCAAATGTATTCATGATGTCAAATAATAACAGCAACATCTCCGAATACTTTGGGAGAGATGGCAGCAGGTTCTAAATACTTGAACTTACCTGGACCACATATCTGACTTCTTCATGTTTAGTTCATCTATGCAAACTGAAAGTTACTGAAAGCAGTAATGAAAGACAACACATAGTCTAGAGTTTGGAGACAGGACTAATGATATTTGAAGGGGGCACCCAGATTTGAACTGGGGACCTCTTGATCTGCAGTCAAATGCTCTACCACTGAGCTATACCCCCCATACAATGAGCTCAGAATAGGCTTATTGATGAGCAAAAGAAATGGCAAGGTCTCCTCCATATGGTTAAGCTACAGTGGGCCTCGAAAATTTGTGCAGCACAGGTAAAAATTTGTATTAATGTGCATAAAGAAGCCAAGAAAAATGTAAAAAATCTCCAAAGGCATAAAATGACATATTAGACATTTGTATAACATGTCACAAAAAGTTAGATTTTATTTCCATCATTTACACTTTCAAAATAACAGGAAACAAACAAAAATGGCGTCTGCAAACGTTTGGGCACCCTGCAGAGTTAATACCTTGTACCTCCGCCCCTTTGGCAAGTATCACAGCTTGGAAACGCTTCTTTTTTGCCAGCCAAGAGTCTTTCAATTCTTGTTTGAGGTATCTTTGCCATTTCTTCCTCCCAAAAGTCTTCTAGTTCTTTGAGATTTCTGGGCTGTCTGTCACGCACTGCTCTTTTAAGGTATATCCATAGATTTTCAATTATGTTGAGGTCAGGAGATTGTGAAGGCCATGGCAAAACCTTCAGTTTACGTCTCTTGATGTAATCCATCGTGGATTTTAAGGTGGATTAGGGTCATTATCCATTTTTAGAAACCATCCTCTCTTTAACTTCACTATAGAATTGCAGAAAGTTGCTGATGTTTTCCTCCTGTCGGCTCGCTGCAGCGGGGGGGGGCGGGCGCTGTTGTTCCCCCCCCGTGACTGACGCCAGCGCACACATACATAAACACAAACACACACGGTAGATGCAGGAAAAACCGCAGATGAGATGTACAGGATGACCTAAATTGACGGCAGCTACAATATTGTAGGTGCAGCGATAAGTTTGTCAAACTGTATAATTGTGTTTCCAAGCCCCCCCCCGTATTGATAAGCAGAGAAATGGCAAGGCCTCCACCATATGGTTGAGATAAGGTTAAGATCCAGGTCTGTTTCCACATCTGATTAAAAAGTATACCTTAAACCTTCCCATGCCCTTTTTTCCAGTATCCAAAATTCCTCTACTGTATGAAAGGCACCTAAAAGAACTAGGCCTTTTCATCTTGGATAAAGGCACATCTGCTGAGGCCATCCAGAATTCATGTTATTACAATGGATTTCAACAGTAAGGGCAGAAACGAGGTCAAATCAACGATCCTGACTAGCTCAAAACATCTATGTACGTGTACTTACCCGCACCGTTTTTCCCAAGTCACATTTCAATAAAACTTTCTGTCTTCTTTTTAGTATCCAAAACTCATCTATGCTATGAAAGGCAGCAAAAAGAAGTTGACACTTTTACCTTGGATGAAGGCACATCTGGATTCAAAGTAATTAGAATGGATTATAACACTAAGGCCACAAATGTGCTTCACACAACCATCCTGTATAGCTCCAAGCGTCTATTCATGATGTAAATAATAACGTGGACCATGTTTCTGCCCCTAGCCCAGTTTTTTGAACTCAGCTACGCAAACACCAGTTAAGTAGCAATTCAAATGTATTCATGATGTCAAATAATAACAGCAACATCTCCGAATACTTTGGGAGATGGCAGCAGGTTCTAAATACTTGAACTTACCTGGACCACATATCTGACTTCTTCATGTTTAGTTCATCTATGCAAACTGAAAGTTACTGAAAGCAGTAATGAAAGACAACACATAGTCTAGAGTTTGGAGACAGGACTAATGATATTTGAAGGGGGCACCCAGATTTGAACTGGGGACCTCTTGATTAGACTGCAGTCAAATGCTCTACCACTGAGCTATACCCCCATACAATGAGCTCAGAATAGGCTTATTGATGAGCAAAGAAATGGCAAGGTCTCCTCCATATGGTTAAGCTACAGTGGGCCTCGAAAATTTGTGCATCACAGGTAAAAATTTGTATTAATGTGCATAAAGAAGCCAAGAAAAATGTAAACCAAAAGGCATAAAATGACATTTAGACATTTGTATAACATGTCACAAAAAGGTTTTATTATCATTTACATTTTAACAGAAACCATCCTCTGCTTTAACCACTATAGAATTGCAGAAAGTTGCTGATGTTTTCAATCCTTGTTTGAGGTATCTTTGCCATTTCTTCCTCCCAAAAGTCTTCTAGTTCTTTGAGGGGGATTTCTGGGCTGTCTGTCCCCACTGACTTTTAAGGTATATCCATAAACACAAACACACACGGTAGATGCAGGAAAAACCTCTTGATGAGATGTACAGTGGATTACCTCATTATCCATTTTTAGAAACCATCCTCTCTTTATTCACTATAGAATTGCAGAAAGTTGCCGGCTCGCTGCAGCGGGGAGGGGCTGTATGTTCCCCCCGTGACTTCAAGGCATAAACACAAACACACATAGATGCAGGAAAAATGGCAAGATGTACAGGATGACCACCAAATGGTGCAGCTTATATTGTAGGTGCAGCGATAAGTTTGTCAAACTGTATAATTGTGTTTCCAAGCCCCCCCGTATTGATAAGCAGAGAAATGGCAAGGCCTCCACCATATGGTTGAGATAAGGTTAAGATCCAGGTCTGTTTCCACATCTGATTAAAAAAGTATACCTTAAACCTTCCCATGCCCTTTTTTCCAGTATCCAAAATTCCTCTACTGTATGAAAGGCACCTAAAAGAACTAGGCCTTTTCATCTTGGATAAAGGCACATCTGCTGAGGCCATCCAGAATTCATGTTATTACAATGGATTTCAACAGTAAGGGCAGAAACGAGGTCAAATCAACGATCCTGACTAGCTCAAAACATCTATGTACGTGTACTTACCCGCACCCGCCGTTTTTCCCAAGTCACATTTCAATAAAACTTTCTGTCTTCTTTTTAGTATCCAAAACTCATCTATGCTATGAAAGGCAGCAAAAAGAAGTTGACACTTTTACCTTGGATGAAGGCACATCTGGATTCAAAGTAATTAGAATGGATTATAACACTAAGGCCACAAATGTGCTTCACACAACCATCCTGTATAGCTCCAAGCGTCTACTTACGTGTACTTACGTGGACCATGTTTCTGCCCTAGCCCAGTTTTTCTCAGCTACGCAAACACCAGTTAAGTAGCAATTCAAATGTATTCATGATGTCAAATAATAACAGCAACATCTCCGAATACTTTGGGAGAGATGGCAGCAGGTTCTAAATACTTGAACTTACCTGGACCACATATCTGACTTCTTCATGTTTAGTTCATCTATGCAAACTGAAAGTTACTGAAAGCAGTAATGAAAGACAACACATAGTCTAGAGTTTGGAGACAGGACTAATGATATTTGAAGGGGGCACCCAGATTTGAACTGGGGACCTCTTGATCTGCAGTCAAATGCTCTACCACTGAGCTATACCCCCATACAATGAGCTCAGAATAGGCTTATTGATGAGCAAAGAAATGGCAAGGTCTCCTCCATATGGTTAAGCTACAGTGGGCCTCGAAAATTTGTGCATCACAGGTAAAAATTTGTATTAATGTGCATAAAGAAGCCAAGAAAAATGTAAAAAATCTCCAAAGGCATAAAATGACATATTAGACATTTGTATAACATGTCACAAAAAGTTAGATTTTATTTCCATCATTTACACTTTCAAAATAACAGGAAACAAACAAAAATGGCGTCTGCAAACGTTTGGGCACCCTGCAGAGTTAATACCTTGTACCTCCGCCCCTTTGGCAAGTATCACAGCTTGGAAACGCTTCTTTTTTGCCAGCCAAGAGTCTTTCAATTCTTGTTTGAGGTATCTTTGCCATTTTCCTCCCAAAAGTCTTCTAGTTCTTTGAGATTTCTGGGCTGTCTGTCACGCACTGCTCTTTTAAGGTATATCCATAGATTTTCAATTATGTTGAGGTCAGGAGATTGTGAAGGCCATGGCAAAACCTTCAGTTTACGTCTCTTGATGTAATCCATCGTGGATTTTAGGTGGATTAGGGTCATTATCCATTTTTAGAAACCATCCTCTCTTTAACTTCACTATAGAATTGCAGAAAGTTGCTGATGTTTTCCTCCTGTCGGCTCGCTGCAGCGGGGGGGAGGGGCGCTGCTCTGTTCCCCCCGTGACTGACGCGCGCACACATACATAAACACAAACACACACACGGTAGATGCAGGAAAAACCGCAGATGAGATGTACAGGATGACCTAAATTGACGGCAGCTACAATATTGTAGGTGCAGCGATAAGTTTGTCAAACTGTATAATTGTGTTTCCAAGCCCCCCCGTATTGATAAGCAGCCCCAGATAAGGTTGTGATAAGCAGAGAAATGGCAAGGCCTCCACCATATGGTCCACCATGGTTGAGATAAGGTTAAGATCCAGGTCTGTTTCCACATCTGATTAAAAAAGTATACCTTAAACCTTCCCATGCCCTTTTTTCCAGTATCCAAAATTCCTCTACTGTATGAAAGGCACCTAAAAGAACTAGGCCTTTTCATCTTGGATAAAGGCACATCTGCTGAGGCCATCCAGAATTCATGTTATTACAATGGATTTCAACAGTAAGGGCAGAAACGAGGTCAAATCAACGATCCTGACTAGCTCAAAACATCTATGTACGTGTACTTACCCGCACTACCGTTTTTCCCAAGTCACATTTCAATAAAACTTTCTGTCTTCTTTTTAGTATCCAAAACTCATCTATGCTATGAAAGGCAGCAAAAAGAAGTTGACACTTTTACCTTGGATGAAGGCACATCTGGATTCAAAGTAATTAGAATGGATTATAACACTAAGGCCACAAATGTGCTTCACACAACCATCCTGTATAGCTCCAAGCGTCTACTTACGTGTACTTACGTGGACCATGTTTCTGCCCTAGCCCAGTTTTTCTCAGCTACGCAAACACCAGTTAAGTAGCAATTCAAATGTATTCATGATGTCAAATAATAACAGCAACATCTCCGAATACTTTGGGAGAGATGGCAGCAGGTTCTAAATACTTGAACTTACCTGGACCACATATCTGACTTCTTCATGTTTAGTTCATCTATGCAAACTGAAAGTTACTGAAAGCAGTAATGAAAGACAACACATAGTCTAGAGTTTGGAGACAGGACTAATGATATTTGAAGGGGGCACCCAGATTTGAACTGGGGACCTCTTGATCTGCAGTCAAATGCTCTACCACTGAGCTATACCCCCATACAATGAGCTCAGAATAGGCTTATTGATGAGCAAAGAAATGGCAAGGTCTCCTCCATATGGTTAAGCTACAGTGGGCCTCGAAAATTTGTGCATCACAGGTAAAAATTTGTATTAATGTGCATAAAGAAGCCAAGAAAAATGTAAAAAATCTCCAAAAGGCATAAAATGACATATTAGACATTTGTATAACATGTCACAAAAAGTTAGATTTTATTTCCATCATTTACACTTTCAAAATAACAGGAAACAAACAAAAATGGCGTCTGCAAACGTTTGGGCACCCTGCAGAGTTAATACCTTGTACCTCCGCCCCTTTGGCAAGTATCACAGCTTGGAAACGCTTCTTTTTTGCCAGCCAAGAGTCTTTCAATTCTTGTTTGAGGTATCTTTGCCATTTCTTCCTCCCAAAAGTCTTCTAGTTCTTTGAGATTTCTGGGCTGTCTGTCACGCACTGCTCTTTTTAAGGTATATCCATAGATTTTCAATTATGTTGAGGTCAGGAGATTGTGAAGGCCATGGCAAAACCTTCAGTTTACGTCTCTTGATGTAATCCATCGTGGATTTTAAGTGTGATTAGGGTCATTATCCATTTTTAGAAACCATCCTCTCTTTAACTTCACTATAGAATTGCAGAAAGTTGCTGATGTTTTCCTCCCTGTCGGCTCGCTGCAGCGGGGGGGGGAGGGGCGCTGCTCTGTTCCCCCCCGTGACTGACGCGCGCACACATACATAAACACAAACACACACGGTAGATGCAGGAAAAACCGCAGATGAGATGTACAGGATGACCTAAATTGACGGCAGCTACAATATTGTAGGTGCAGCGATAAGTTTGTCAAACTGTATAATTGTGTTTCCAAGCCCCCCCGTATTGATAAGCAGAGAAATGGCAAGGCCTCCACCATATGGTTGAGATAAGGTTAAGATCCAGGTCTGTTTCCACATCTGATTAAAAAAGTATACCTTAAACCTTCCCATGCCCTTTTTTCCAGTATCCAAAATTCCAGTATCCAAAATTCCTCTACTGTATGAAAGGCACCTAAAAGAACTAGGCCTTTTCATCTTGGATAAAGGCACATCTGCTGAGGCCATCCAGAATTCATGTTATTACAATGGATTTCAACAGTAAGGGCAGAAACGAGGTCAAATCAACGATCCTGACTAGCTCAAAACATCTATGTGTACTTACCCGCACCGTTTTTCCCAAGTCACATTTCAATAAAACTTTCTGTCTTCTTTTTAGTATCCAAAACTCATCTATGCTATGAAAGGCAGCAAAAAGAAGTTGACACTTTTACCTTGGATGAAGGCACATCTGGATTCAAAGTAATTAGAATGGATTATAACACTAAGGCCACAAATGTGCTTCACACAACCATCCTGTATAGCTCCAAGCGTCTACTTACGTGTACTTACGTGGACCATGTTTCTGCCCTAGCCCAGTTTTTCTCAGCTACGCAAACACCAGTTAAGTAGCAATTCAAATGTATTCATGATGTCAAATAATAACAGCAACATCTCCGAATACTTTGGGAGAGATGGCAGCAGGTTCTAAATACTTGAACTTACCTGGACCACATATCTGACTTCTTCATGTTTAGTTCATCTATGCAAACTGAAAGTTACTGAAAGCAGTAATGAAAGACAACACATAGTCTAGAGTTTGGAGACAGGACTAATGATATTTGAAGGGGGCACCCAGATTTGAACTGGGGACCTCTTGATCTGCAGTCAAATGCTCTACCACTGAGCTATACCCCCATACAATGAGCTCAGAATAGGCTTATTGATGAGCAAAGAAATGGCAAGGTCTCCTCCATATGGTTAAGCTACAGTGGGCCTCGAAAATTTGTGCATCACAGGTAAAAATTTGTATTAATGTGCATAAAGAAGCCAAGAAAAATGTAAAAATCTCCAAAAGGCATAAAATGACATATTAGACATTTGTATAACATGTCACAAAAGTTAGATTTTATTTCCATCATTTACACTTTCAAAATAACAGGAAACAAACAAAAATGGCGTCTGCAAACGTTTGGGCACCCTGCAGAGTTAATACCTTGTACCTCCGCCCCTTTGGCAAGTATCACAGCTTGGAAACGCTTCTTTTTTTTGCCAGCCAAGAGTCTTTCAATTCTTGTTTGAGGTATCTTTGCCATTTCTTCCTCCCAAAAGTCTTCTAGTTCTTTGAGATTTCTGGGCTGTCTGTCACGCACTGCTCTTTTAAGGTATATCCATAGATTTTCAATTATGTTGAGGTCAGGAGATTGTGAAGGCCATGGCAAAACCTTCAGTTTACGTCTCTTGATGTAATCCATCGTGGATTTTAGTGGATTTAGGGTCATTATCCATTTTTAGAAACCATCCTCTCTTTAACTTCACTATAGAATTGCAGAAAGTTGCTGATGTTTTCCCTGTCGGCTCGCTGCAGCGGGGGGAGGGGGGAGGGGCGCTGCTCTGTTCCCCCCCCCGTGACTGACGCGCGCACACATACATAAACACAAACACACACGGTAGATGCAGGAAAAACCGCAGATGAGATGTACAGGATGACCTAAATTGACGGCAGCTACAATATTGTAGGTGCAGCGATAAGTTTGTCAAACTGTATAATTGTGTTTCCAAGCCCCCCGTATTGATAAGCAGAGAAATGGCAAGGCCTCCACCATATGGTTGAGATAAGGTTAAGATCCAGGTCTGTTTCCACATCTGATTAAAAAAGTATACCTTAAACCTTCCCATGCCCTTTTTTCCAGTATCCAAAATTCCTCTACTGTATGAAAGGCACCTAAAAGAACTAGGCCTTTTCATCTTGGATAAAGGCACATCTGCTGAGGCCATCCAGAATTCATGTTATTACAATGGATTTCAACAGTAAGGGCAGAAACGAGGTCAAATCAACGATCCTGACTAGCTCAAAACATCTATGTACGTGTACTTACCCGCACCGTTTTTCCCAAGTCACATTTCAATAAAACTTTCTGTCTTCTTTTTAGTATCCAAAACTCATCTATGCTATGAAAGGCAGCAAAAAGAAGTTGACACTTTTACCTTGGATGAAGGCACATCTGGATTCAAAGTAATTAGAATGGATTATAACACTAAGGCCACAAATGTGCTTCACACAACCATCCTGTATAGCTCCAAGCGTCTACTTACGTGTACTTACGTGGACCATGTTTCTGCCCTAGCCCAGTTTTTCTCAGCTACGCAAACACCAGTTAAGTAGCAATTCAAATGTATTCATGATGTCAAATAATAACAGCAACATCTCCGAATACTTTGGGAGAGATGGCAGCAGGTTCTAAATACTTGAACTTACCTGGACCACATATCTGACTTCTTCATGTTTAGTTCATCTATGCAAACTGAAAGTTACTGAAAGCAGTAATGAAAGACAACACATAGTCTAGAGTTTGGAGACAGGACTAATGATATTTGAAGGGGGCACCCAGATTTGAACTGGGGACCTCTTGATCTGCAGTCAAATGCTCTACCACTGAGCTATACCCCCATACAATGAGCTCAGAATAGGCTTATTGATGAGCAAAGAAATGGCAAGGTCTCCTCCATATGGTTAAGCTACAGTGGGCCTCGAAAATTTGTGCATCACAGGTAAAAATTTGTATTAATGTGCATAAAGAAGCCAAGAAAAATGTAAAAAATCTCCAAAAGGCATAAAATGACATATTAGACATTTGTATAACATGTCACAAAAAGTTAGATTTTATTTCCATCATTTACACTTTCAAAATAACAGGAAACAAACAAAAATGGCGTCTGCAAACGTTTGGGCACCCTGCAGAGTTAATACCTTGTACCTCCGCCCCTTTGGCAAGTATCACAGCTTGGAACGCTTCTTTTTGCCAGCCAAGAGTCTTTCAATTCTTGTTTGAGGTATCTTTGCCATTTCTTCCTCCCAAAAGTCTTCTAGTTCTTTGAGATTTCTGGGCTGTCTGTCACGCACTGCTCTTTTAAGGTATATCCATAGATTTTCAATTATGTTGAGGTCAGGAGATTGTGAAGGCCATGGCAAAACCTTCAGTTTACGTCTCTTGATGTAATCCATCGTGGATTTTAGTGGTTTAGGGTCATTATCCATTTTTAGAAGCCATCCTCTCTTTAACTTCACTATAGAATTGCAGAAAGTTGCTGATGTTTTCAATCCTGTCGGCTCGCTGCAGCGGGGGGAGGGGCGCTGCTCTGTTCCCCCCCGTGACTGACGCGCGCACACATACATAAACACAAACACACACGGTAGATGCAGGAAAAACCGCAGATGAGATGTACAGGATGACCTAAATTGACGGCAGCTACAATATTGTAGGTGCAGCGATAAGTTTGTCAAACTGTATAATTGTGTTTCCAAGCCCCCCCCCCGTATTGATAAGCAGAGAAATGGCAAGGCCTCCACCATATGGTTGAGATAAGGTTAAGATCCAGGTCTGTTTCCAAGGTTGTTTCCACATCTGATTAAAAAGTATACCTTAAACCTTCCCATGCCCTTTTTTCCAGTATCCAAAATTCCTCTACTGTATGAAAGGCACCTAAAAGAACTAGGCCTTTTCATCTTGGATAAAGGCACATCTGCTGAGGCCATCCAGAATTCATGTTATTACAATGGATTTCAACAGTAAGGGCAGAAACGAGGTCAAATCAACGATCCTGACTAGCTCAAAACATCTATGTACGTGTACTACTTACCCGCACCGTTTTTCCCAAGTCACATTTCAATAAAACTTTCTGTCTTCTTTTTAGTATCCAAAACTCATCTATGCTATGAAAGGCAGCAAAAAGAAGTTGACACTTTTACCTTGGATGAAGGCACATCTGGATTCAAAGTAATTAGAATGGATTATAACACTAAGGCCACAAATGTGCTTCACACAACCATCCTGTATAGCTCCAAGCGTCTACTTACGTGTACTTACGTGGACCATGTTTCTGCCCTAGCCCAGTTTTTCTCAGCTACGCAAACACCAGTTAAGTAGCAATTCAAATGTATTCATGATGTCAAATAATAACAGCAACATCTCCGAATACTTTGGGAGAGATGGCAGCAGGTTCTAAATACTTGAACTTACCTGGACCACATATCTGACTTCTTCATGTTTAGTTCATCTATGCAAACTGAAAGTTACTGAAAGCAGTAATGAAAGACAACACATAGTCTAGAGTTTGGAGACAGGACTAATGATATTTGAAGGGGGCACCCAGATTTGAACTGGGGACCTCTTGATCTGCAGTCAAATGCTCTACCACTGAGCTATACCCCCATACAATGAGCTCAGAATAGGCTTATTGATGAGCAAAGAAATGGCAAGGTCTCCTCCATATGGTTAAGCTACAGTGGGCCTCGAAAATTTGTGCATCACAGGTAAAAATTTGTATTAATGTGCATAAAGAAGCCAAGAAAAATGTAAAAAATCTCCAAAAGGCATAAAATGACATATTAGACATTTGTATAACATGTCACAAAAAGTTAGATTTTATTTCCATCATTTACACTTTCAAAATAACAGGAAACAAACAAAAATGGCGTCTGCAAACGTTTGGGCACCCTGCAGAGTTAATACCTTGTACCTCCGCCCCTTTGGCAAGTATCACAGCTTGGAACGCTTCTTTTGCCAGCCAAGAGTCTTTCAATTCTTGTTTGAGGTATCTTTGCCATTTCTTCCTCCCAAAAGTCTTCTAGTTCTTTGAGATTTCTGGGCTGTCTGTCACGCACTGCTCTTTTAAGGTATATCCATAGATTTTCAATTATGTTGAGGTCAGGAGATTGTGAAGGCCATGGCAAAACCTTCAGTTTACGTCTCTTGATGTAATCCATCGTGGATTTTAAGGTGGTTTAGGGTCATTATCCATTTTTAGAAACCATCCTCTCTTTAACTTCACTATAGAATTGCAGAAAGTTGCTGATGTTTTCAATCCTGTCGGCTCGCTGCAGCGGGGGGGGGGGGGCGCTGCTCTGTTCCCCCCGTGACTGACGCGCGCACACATACATAAACACAAACACACACGGTAGATGCAGGAAAAACCGCAGATGAGATGTACAGGATGACCTAAATTGACGGCAGCTACAATATTGTAGGTGCAGCGATAAGTTTGTCAAACTGTATAATTGTGTTTCCAAGCCCCCCCGTATTGATAAGCAGAGAAATGGCAAGGCCTCCACCATATGGTTGAGATAAGGTTAAGATCCAGGTCTGTTTCCACATCTGATTAAAAAAGTATACCTTAAACCTTCCCATGCCCTTTTTTCCAGTATCCAAAATTCCTCTACTGTATGAAAGGCACCTAAAAGAACTAGGCCTTTTCATCTTGGATAAAGGCACATCTGCTGAGGCCATCCAGAATTCATGTTATTACAATGGATTTCAACAGTAAGGGCAGAAACGAGGTCAAATCAACGATCCTGACTAGCTCAAAACATCTATGTACGTGTACTTACCCGTACCGTTTTTCCCAAGTCACATTTCAATAAAACTTTCTGTCTTCTTTTTAGTATCCAAAACTCATCTATGCTATGAAAGGCAGCAAAAAGAAGTTGACACTTTTACCTTGGATGAAGGCACATCTGGATTCAAAGTAATTAGAATGGATTATAACACTAAGGCCACAAATGTGCTTCACACAACCATCCTGTATAGCTCCAAGCGTCTACTTACGTGTACTTACGTGGACCATGTTTCTGCCCTAGCCCAGTTTTTCTCAGCTACGCAAACACCAGTTAAGTAGCAATTCAAATGTATTCATGATGTCAAATAATAACAGCAACATCTCCGAATACTTTGGGAGAGATGGCAGCAGGTTCTAAATACTTGAACTTACCTGGACCACATATCTGACTTCTTCATGTTTAGTTCATCTATGCAAACTGAAAGTTACTGAAAGACAACACATAGTCTAGAGTTTGGAGACAGGACTAATGATATTTGAAGGGGGCACCCAGATTTGAACTGGGGACCTCTTGATCTGCAGTCAAATGCTCTACCACTGAGCTATACCCCCATACAATGAGCTCAGAATAGGCTTATTGATGAGCAAAGAAATGGCAAGGTCTCCTCCATATGGTTAAGCTACAGTGGGCCTCGAAAATTTGTGCAGCACAGGTAAAAATTTGTATTAATGTGCATAAAGAAGCCAAGAAAAATGTAAAAAATCTCCAAAAGGCATAAAATGACATATTAGACATTTGTATAACATGTCACAAAAAGTTAGATTTTATTTCCATCATTTACACTTTCAAAATAACAGGAAACAAACAAAAATGGCGTCTGCAAACGTTTGGGCACCCTGCAGAGTTAATACCTTGTACCTCCGCCCCTTTGGCAAGTATCACAGCTTGGAAACGCTTCTTTTTTGCCAGCCAAGAGTCTTTCAATTCTTGTTTGAGGTATCTTTGCCATTTCTTCCTCCCAAAAGTCTTCTAGTTCTTTGAGATTTCTGGGCTGTCTGTCACGCACTGCTCTTTTAAGGTATATCCATAGATTTTCAATTATGTTGAGGTCAGGAGATTGTGAAGGCCATGGCAAAACCTTCAGTTTACGTCTCTTGATGTAATCCATCGTGGATTAGTGGATTAGGGTCATTATCCATTTTAGAAACCATCCTCTCTTTAACTTCACTATAGAATTGCAGAAAGTTGCTGATGTTTTCCTCCCTGTCGGCTCGCTGCAGCGGGGGGAGGGGCGCTGCTCTGTTCCCCCCCGTGACTGACGCGCGCACACATACATAAACACAAACACACGGTAGATGCAGGAAAAACCGCAGATGAGATGTACAGGATGACCTAAATTGACGGCAGCTACAATATTGTAGGTGCAGCGATAAGTTTGTCAAACTGTATAATTGTGTTTCCAAGCCCCCCCGTATTGATAAGCAGAGAAATGGCAAGGCCTCCACCATATGGTTGAGATAAGGTTAAGATCCAGGTCTGTTTCCACATCTGATTAAAAAGTATACCTTAAACCTTCCCATGCCCTTTTTTTCCAGTATCCAAAATTCCTCTACTGTATGAAAGGCACCTAAAAGAACTAGGCCTTTTCATCTTGGATAAAGGCACATCTGCTGAGGCCATCCAGAATTCATGTTATTACAATGGATTTCAACAGTAAGGGCAGAAACGAGGTCAAATCAACGATCCTGACTAGCTCAAAACATCTATGTACGTGTACTTACCCGCACTGCCGTTTTCCCAAGTCACATTTCAATAAAACTTTCTGTCTTCTTTTTAGTATCCAAAACTCATCTATGCTATGAAAGGCAGCAAAAAGAAGTTGACACTTTTACCTTGGATGAAGGCACATCTGGATTCAAAGTAATTAGAATGGATTATAACACTAAGGCCACAAATGTGCTTCACACAACCATCCTGTATAGCTCCAAGCGTCTACTTACGTGTACTTACGTGGACCATGTTTCTGCCCTAGCCCAGTTTTTCTCAGCTACGCAAACACCAGTTAAGTAGCAATTCAAATGTATTCATGATGTCAAATAATAACAGCAACATCTCCGAATACTTTGGGAGAGATGGCAGCAGGTTCTAAATACTTGAACTTACCTGGACCACATATCTGACTTCTTCATGTTTAGTTCATCTATGCAAACTGAAAGTAGTAATGAAAGACAACACATAGTCTAGAGTTTGGAGACAGGACTAATGATATTTGAAGGGGGCACCCAGATTTGAACTGGGGACCTCTTGATCTGCAGTCAAATGCTCTACCACTGAGCTATACCCCCATACAATGAGCTCAGAATAGGCTTATTGATGAGCAAAGAAATGGCAAGGTCTCCTCCATATGGTTAAGCTACAGTGGGCCTCGAAAATTTGTGCATCACAGGTAAAAATTTGTATTAATGTGCATAAAGAAGCCAAGAAAAATGTAAAAAATCTCCAAAAGGCATAAAATGACATATTAGACATTTGTATAACATGTCACAAAAAGTTAGATTTTATTTCCATCATTTACACTTTCAAAATAACAGGAAACAAACAAAAATGGCGTCTGCAAACGTTTGGGCACCCTGCAGAGTTAATACCTTGTACCTCCGCCCCTTTGGCAAGTATCACAGCTTGGAAACGCTTCTTTTTTGCCAGCCAAGAGTCTTTCAATTCTTGTTTGAGGTATCTTTGCCATTTCTTCCTCCCAAAAGTCTTCTAGTTCTTTGAGATTTCTGGGCTGTCTGTCACGCACTGCTCTTTTAAGGTATATCCATAGATTTTCAATTATGTTGAGGTCAGGAGATTGTGAAGGCCATGGCAAAACCTTCAGTTTACGTCTCTTGATGTAATCCATCGTGGATTAGTGGATTAGGGTCATTATCCATTTTTAGAAACCATCCTCTCTTTAACTTCACTATAGAATTGCAGAAAGTTGCTGATGTTTTCCTCCCTGTCGGCTCGCTGCAGCGGGGGGAGGGGGGGAGGGGCGCTGCTCTGTTCCCCCCCGTGACTGACGCGCGCACACATACATAAACACAAACACACACGGTAGATGCAGGAAAAACCGCAGATGAGATGTACAGGATGACCTAAATTGACGGCAGCTACAATATTGTAGGTGCAGCGATAAGTTTGTCAAACTGTATAATTGTGTTTCCAAGCCCCCCCCGTATTGATAAGCAGAGAAATGGCAAGGCCTCCACCATATGGTTGAGATAAGGTTAAGATCCAGGTCTGTTTCCACATCTGATTAAAAAAGTATACCTTAAACCTTCCCATGCCCTTTTTTCCAGTATCCAAAATTCCTCTACTGTATGAAAGGCACCTAAAAGAACTAGGCCTTTTCATCTTGGATAAAGGCACATCTGCTGAGGCCATCCAGAATTCATGTTATTACAATGGATTTCAACAGTAAGGGCAGAAACGAGGTCAAATCAACGATCCTGACTAGCTCAAAACATCTATGTACGTGTACTTACCCGTACCGTTTTTCCCAAGTCACATTTCAATAAAACTTTCTGTCTTCTTTTTAGTATCCAAAACTCATCTATGCTATGAAAGGCAGCAAAAAGAAGTTGACACTTTTACCTTGGATGAAGGCACATCTGGATTCAAAGTAATTAGAATGGATTATAACACTAAGGCCACAAATGTGCTTCACACAACCATCCTGTATAGCTCCAAGCGTCTACTTACGTGTACTTACGTGGACCATGTTTCTGCCCTAGCCCAGTTTTTTCTCAGCTACGCAAACACCAGTTAAGTAGCAATTCAAATGTATTCATGATGTCAAATAATAACAGCAACATCTCCGAATACTTTGGGAGAGATGGCAGCAGGTTCTAAATACTTGAACTTACCTGGACCACATATCTGACTTCTTCATGTTTAGTTCATCTATGCAAACTGAAAGTTACTGAAAGCAGTAATGAAAGACAACACATAGTCTAGAGTTTGGAGACAGGACTAATGATATTTGAAGGGGGCACCCAGATTTGAACTGGGGACCTCTTGATCTGCAGTCAAATGCTCTACCACTGAGCTATACCCCCATACAATGAGCTCAGAATAGGCTTATTGATGAGCAAAGAAATGGCAAGGTCTCCTCCATATGGTTAAGCTACAGTGGGCCTCGAAAATTTGTGCATCACAGGTAAAAATTTGTATTAATGTGCATAAAGAAGCCAAGAAAAATGTAAAAAAATCTCCAAAAGGCATAAAATGACATATTAGACATTTGTATAACATGTCACAAAAAGTTAGATTTTATTTCCATCATTTACACTTTCAAAATAACAGGAAACAAACAAAAATGGCGTCTGCAAACGTTTGGGCACCCTGCAGAGTTAATACCTTGTACCTCCGCCCCTTGGCAAGTATCACAGCTTGGAAACGCTTCTTTTTTGCCAGCCAAGAGTCTTTCAATTCTTGTTTGAGGTATCTTTGCCATTTCTTCCTCCCAAAAGTCTTCTAGTTCTTTGAGATTTCTGGGCTGTCTGTCACGCACTGCTCTTTTAAGGTATATCCATAGATTTTCAATTATGTTGAGGTCAGGAGATTGTGAAGGCCATGGCAAAACCTTCAGTTTACGTCTCTTGATGTAATCCATCGTGGATTTTAGGTGGATTAGGGTCATTATCCATTTTTAGAAGCCATCCTCTCTTTAACTTCACTATAGAATTGCAGAAAGTTGCTGATGTTTTCAATCCTGTCGGCTCGCTGCAGCGGGGGGAGGGGCGCTGCTCTGTTCCCCCCCGTGACTGACGCGCGCACACATACATAAACACAAACACACACGGTAGATGCAGGAAAAACCGCAGATGAGATGTACAGGATGACCTAAATTGACGGCAGCTACAATATTGTAGGTGCAGCGATAAGTTTGTCAAACTGTATAATTGTGTTTCCAAGCCCCCCCCCGTATTGATAAGCAGAGAAATGGCAAGGCCTCCACCATATGGTTGAGATAAGGTTAAGATCCAGGTCTGTTTCACATCTGATTAAAAAAGTATACCTTAAACCTTCCCATGCCCTTTTTTCCAGTATCCAAAATTCCTCTACTGTATGAAAGGCACCTAAAAGAACTAGGCCTTTTCATCTTGGATAAAGGCACATCTGCTGAGGCCATCCAGAATTCATGTTATTACAATGGATTTCAACAGTAAGGGCAGAAACGAGGTCAAATCAACGATCCTGACTAGCTCAAAACATCTATGTGCGTGTACTTACCCGTACCGTTTTCCCCAAGTCACATTTCAATAAAACTTTCTGTCTTCTTTTTAGTATCCAAAACTCATCTATGCTATGAAAGGCAGCAAAAGAAGTTGACACTTTTACCTTGGATGAAGGCACATCTGGATTCAAAGTAATTAGAATGGATTATAACACTAAGGCCACAAATGTGCTTCACAAACCATCCTGTATAGCTCCAAGCGTCTACTTACGTGTACTTACGTGGACCATGTTTCTGCCCTAGCCCAGTTTTTCTCAGCTACGCAAACACCAGTTAAGTAGCAATTCAAATGTATTCATGATGTCAAATAATAACAGCAACATCTCCGAATACTTTGGGAGAGATGGCAGCAGGTTCTAAATACTTGAACTTACCTGGACCACATATCTGACTTCTTCATGTTTAGTTCATCTATGCAAACTGAAAGTTACTGAAATGAAAGACAACACATAGTCTAGAGTTTGGAGACAGGACTAATGATATTTGAAGGGGGCACCCAGATTTGAACTGGGGACCTCTTGATCTGCAGTCAAATGCTCTACCACTGAGCTATACCCCCATACAATGAGCTCAGAATAGGCTTATTGATGAGCAAAGAAATGGCAAGGTCTCCTCTCCATATGGTTAAGCTACAGTGGGCCTCGAAAATTTGTGCATCACAGGTAAAAATTTGTATTAATGTGCATAAAGAAGCCAAGAAAAATGTAAAAAATCTCCAAAAGGCATAAAATGACATATTAGACATTTGTATAACATGTCACAAAAAGTTAGATTTTATTTCCATCATTTACACTTTCAAAATAACAGGAAACAAACAAAAATGGCGTCTGCAAACGTTTGGGCACCCTGCAGAGTTAATACCTTGTACCTCCGCCCCTTTGGCAAGTATCACAGCTTGGAAACGCTTCTTTTTGCCAGCCAAGAGTCTTTCAATTCTTGTTTGAGGTATCTTTGCCATTTCTTCCTCCCAAAAGTCTTCTAGTTCTTTGAGATTTCTGGGCTGTCTGTCACGCACTGCTCTTTTAAGGTATATCCATAGATTTTCAATTATGTTGAGGTCAGGAGATTGTGAAGGCCATGGCAAAACCTTCAGTTTACGTCTCTTGATGTAATCCATCGTGGATTTTAAGGTGTGTTTAGGGTCATTATCCATTTTTAGAAACCATCCTCTCTTTAACTTCACTATAGAATTGCAGAAAGTTGCTGATGTTTTCAATCCTGTCGGCTCGCTGCAGCGGGGGGAGGGGCGCTGCTCTGTTCCCCCCCGTGACTGACGCCCCCGTGACTGCACACATACATAAACACAAACACACACGGTAGATGCAGGAAAAACCGCAGATGAGATGTACAGGATGACCTAAATTGGCGGCAGCTACAATATTGTAGGTGCAGCGATAAGTTTGTCAAACTGTATAATTGTGTTTCCAAGCCCCCCCGTATTGATAAGCAGAGAAATGGCAAGGCCTCCACCATATGGTTGAGATAAGGTTAAGATCCAGGTCTGTTTCCACATCTGATTAAAAAAGTATACCTTAAACCTTCCCATGCCCTTTTTTCCAGTATCCAAAATTCCTCTACTGTATGAAAGGCACCTAAAAGAACTAGGCCTTTTCATCTTGGATAAAGGCACATCTGCTGAGGCCATCCAGAATTCATGTTATTACAATGGATTTCAACAGTAAGGGCAGAAACGAGGTCAAATCAACGATCCTGACTAGCTCAAAACATCTATGTACGTGTACTTACCCGTGCCGTTTTCCCAAGTCACATTTCAATAAAACTTTCTGTCTTCTTTTAGTATCCAAAACTCATCTATGCTATGAAAGGCAGCAAAAAAGAAGTTGACACTTTTACCTTGGATGAAGGCACATCTGGATTCAAAGTAATTAGAATGGATTATAACACTAAGGCCACAAATGTGCTTCACACAACCATCCTGTATAGCTCCAAGCGTCTACTTACGTGTACTTACGTGGACCATGTTTCTGCCCTAGCCCAGTTTTTTCTCAGCTACGCAAACACCAGTTAAGTAGCAATTCAAATGTATTCATGATGTCAAATAATAACAGCAACATCTCCGAATACTTTGGGAGAGATGGCAGCAGGTTCTAAATACTTGAAGTTACCTGGACCACATATCTGACTTCTTCATGTTTAGTTCATCTATGCAAACTGAAAGCAGTAATGAAAGACAACACATAGTCTAGAGTTTGGAGACAGGACTAATGATATTTGAAGGGGGCACCCAGATTTGAACTGGGGACCTCTTGATCTGCAGTCAAATGCTCTACCACTGAGCTATACCCCCATACAATGAGCTCAGAATAGGCTTATTGATGAGCAAAGAAATGGCAAGGTCTCCTCCATATGGTTAAGCTACAGTGGGCCTCGAAAATTTGTGCATCACAGGTAAAAATTTGTATTAATGTGCATAAAGAAGCCAAGAAAAATGTAAAAAATCTCCAAAAGGCATAAAATGACATATTAGACATTTGTATAACATGTCACAAAAAGTTAGATTTTATTTCCATCATTTACACTTTCAAAATAACAGGAAACAAACAAAAATGGCGTCTGCAAACGTTTGGGCACCCTGCAGAGTTAATACCTTGTACCTCCGCCCCTTTGGCAAGTATCACAGCTTGGAACGCTTCTTTTTGCCAGCCAAGAGTCTTTCAATTCTTGTTTGAGGTATCTTTGCCATTTCTTCCTCCTCCCAAAAGTCTTCTAGTTCTTTGAGATTTCTGGGCTGTCTGTCACGCACTGCTCTTTTAAGGTATATCCATAGATTTTCAATTATGTTGAGGTCAGGAGATTGTGAAGGCCATGGCAAAACCTTCAGTTTACGTCTCTTGATGTAATCCATCGTGGATTTTGGATTTAGGGTCATTATCCATTTTTAGAAACCATCCTCTCTTTAACTTCACTATAGAATTGCAGAAAGTTGCTGATGTTTTCCTCCCTGTCGGCTCGCTGCAGCGGGGGGAGGGGCGCTGCTCTGTTCCCCCCGTGACTGACGCAAATAATATTAGCACACATACATAAACACAAACACACACGGTAGATGCAGGAAAAACCGCAGATGAGATGTACAGGATGACCCCCCAAAAATCTCAAAGTAAATTGACGGCAGCTACAATATTGTAGGTGCAGCGATAAGTTTGTCAAACTGTATAATTGTGTTTCCAAGCCCCCCCCTGTTCCCCCCGACTGACTGTCAAACTTCAGGATGACTAAATAATTGTGATAAGTTTGTCAAACTGTATAATTGTGTTTCCCCCCGTATTGATAAGCAGAGAAATGGCAAGGCCTCCACCATATGGTTGAGATAAGGTTAAGATCCAGGTCTGTTTCCACATCTGATTAAAAAAGTATACCTTAAACCTTCCCATGCCCTTTTTTCCAGTATCCAAAATTCCTCTACTGTATGAAAGGCACCTAAAAGAACTAGGCCTTTTCATCTTGGATAAAGGCACATCTGCTGAGGCCATCCAGAATTCATGTTATTACAATGGATTTCAACAGTAAGGGCAGAAACGAGGTCAAATCAACGATCCTGACTAGCTCAAAACATCTATGTACGTGTACTTACCCGTACCGTTTTTCCCAAGTCACATTTCAATAAAACTTTCTGTCTTCTTTTTAGTATCCAAAACTCATCTATGCTATGAAAGGCAGCAAAAAGAAGTTGACACTTTTACCTTGGATGAAGGCACATCTGGATTCAAAGTAATTAGAATGGATTATAACACTAAGGCCACAAATGTGCTTCACACAACCATCCTGTATAGCTCCAAGCGTCTACTTACGTGTACTTACGTGGACCATGTTTCTGCCCTAGCCCAGTTTTTCTCAGCTACGCAAACACCAGTTAAGTAGCAATTCAAATGTATTCATGATGTCAAATAATAACAGCAACATCTCCGAATACTTTGGGAGAGATGGCAGCAGGTTCTAAATACTTGAACTTACCTGGACCACATATCTGACTTCTTCATGTTTAGTTCATCTATGCAAACTGAAAGTTACTGAAAGCAGTAATGAAAGACAACACATAGTCTAGAGTTTGGAGACAGGACTAATGATATTTGAAGGGGGCACCCAGATTTGAACTGGGGACCTCTTGATCTGCAGTCAAATGCTCTACCACTGAGCTATACCCCCATACAATGAGCTCAGAATAGGCTTATTGATGAGCAAAGAAATGGCAAGGTCTCCTCCATATGGTTAAGCTACAGTGGGCCTCGAAAATTTGTGCATCACAGGTAAAAATTTGTATTAATGTGCATAAAGAAGCCAAGAAAAATGTAAAAATCTCCAAAAGGCATAAAATGACATATTAGACATTTGTATAACATGTCACAAAAAGTTAGATTTTATTTCCATCATTTACACTTTCAAAATAACAGGAAACAAACAAAAATGGCGTCTGCAAACGTTTGGGCACCCTGCAGAGTTAATACCTTGTACCTCCGCCCCTTTGGCAAGTATCACAGCTTGGAAACGCTTCTTTTTTGCCAGCCAAGAGTCTTTCAATTCTTGTTTGAGGTATCTTTGCCATTTCTTCCTCCCAAAAGTCTTCTAGTTCTTTGAGATTTCTGGGCTGTCTGTCACGCACTGCTCTTTTAAGGTATATCCATAGATTTTCAATTATGTTGAGGTCAGGAGATTGTGAAGGCCATGGCAAAACCTTCAGTTTACGTCTCTTGATGTAATCCATCGTGGATTTTTAGTGGATTAGGGTCATTATCCATTTTTAGAAACCATCCTCTCTTTAACTTCACTATAGAATTGCAGAAAGTTGCTGATGTTTTCCTCCTGTCGGCTCGCTGCAGCGGGGGGGGGGGGGGCGCTGCTCTGTTCCCCCCGTGACTGACGCGCACACATACATAAACACAAACACACACGGTAGATGCAGGAAAAACCGCAGATGAGATGTACAGGATGACCTAAATTGACGGCAGCTACAATATTGTAGGTGCAGCGATAAGTTTGTCAAACTGTATAATTGTGTTTCCAAGCCCCCCCCCCCTATTGATAAGCAGAGAAATGGCAAGGCCTCCACCATATGGTTGAGATAAGGTTAAGATCCAGGTCTGTTTCCACATCTGATTAAAAAGTATACCTTAAACCTTCCCATGCCCTTTTTTCCAGTATCCAAAATTCCTCTACTGTATGAAAGGCACCTAAAAGAACTAGGCCTTTTCATCTTGGATAAAGGCACATCTGCTGAGGCCATCCAGAATTCATGTTATTACAATGGATTTCAACAGTAAGGGCAGAAACGAGGTCAAATCAACGATCCTGACTAGCTCAAAACATCTATGTACGTGTACTTACCCGTACCGTTTTCCCAAGTCACATTTCAATAAAACTTTCTGTCTTCTTTTTAGTATCCAAAACTCATCTATGCTATGAAAGGCAGCAAAAAAGTTGACACTTTTACCTTGGATGAAGGCACATCTGGATTCAAAGTAATTAGAATGGATTATAACACTAAGGCCACAAATGTGCTTCACACAACCATCCTGTATAGCTCCAAGCGTCTACTTACGTGTACTTACGTGGACCATGTTTCTGCCCTAGCCCAGTTTTTCTCAGCTACGCAAACACCAGTTAAGTAGCAATTCAAATGTATTCATGATGTCAAATAATAACAGCAACATCTCCGAATACTTTGGGAGAGATGGCAGCAGGTTCTAAATACTTGAACTTACCTGGACCACATATCTGACTTCTTCATGTTTAGTTCATCTATGCAAACTGAAAGTTACTGAAAGCAGTAATGAAAGACAACACATAGTCTAGAGTTTGGAGACAGGACTAATGATATTTGAAGGGGCACCCAGATTTGAACTGGGGACCTCTTGATCTGCAGTCAAATGCTCTACCACTGAGCTATACCCCCATACAATGAGCTCAGAATAGGCTTATTGATGAGCAAAGAAATGGCAAGGTCTCCTCCATATGGTTAAGCTACAGTGGGCCTCGAAAATTTGTGCATCACAGGTAAAAATTTGTATTAATGTGCATAAAGAAGCCAAGAAAAATGTAAAAAATCTCCAAAAGGCATAAAATGACATATTAGACATTTGTATAACATGTCACAAAAAGTTAGATTTTATTTCCATCATTTACACTTTCAAAATAACAGGAAACAAACAAAAATGGCGTCTGCAAACGTTTGGGCACCCTGCAGAGTTAATACCTTGTACCTCCGCCCCTTTGGCAAGTATCACAGCTTGGAAACGCTTCTTTTTGCCAGCCAAGAGTCTTTCAATTCTTGTTTGAGGTATCTTTGCCATTTCTTCCTCCCAAAAAGTCTTCTAGTTCTTTGAGATTTCTGGGCTGTCTGTCACGCACTGCTCTTTTAAGGTATATCCATAGATTTTCAATTATGTTGAGGTCAGGAGATTGTGAAGGCCATGGCAAAACCTTCAGTTTACGTCTCTTGATGTAATCCATCGTGGATTAGTGGATTAGGGTCATTATCCATTTTTAGAAACCATCCTCTCTTTAACTTCACTATAGAATTGCAGAAAGTTGCTGATGTTTTCCTCCCTGTCGGCTCGCTGCAGCGGGGGGGGGGGGGGGCTGCTCTGTTCCCCCCGTGACTGACGCGCACACATACATAAACACAAACACACACGGTAGATGCAGGAAAAACCGCAGATGAGATGTACAGGATGACCTAAATTGACGGCAGCTACAATATTGTAGGTGCAGCGATAAGTTTGTCAAACTGTATAATTGTGTTTCCAAGCCCCCCCCCGTATTGATAAGCAGAGAAATGGCAAGGCCTCCACCATATGGTTGAGATAAGGTTAAGATCCAGGTCTGTTTCCACATCTGATTAAAAAAGTATACCTTAAACCTTCCCATGCCCTTTTTCCAGTATCCAAAATTCCTCTACTGTATGAAAGGCACCTAAAAGAACTAGGCCTTTTCATCTTGGATAAAGGCACATCTGCTGAGGCCATCCAGAATTCATGTTATTACAATGGATTTCAACAGTAAGGGCAGAAACGAGGTCAAATCAACGATCCTGACTAGCTCAAAACATCTATGTACGTGTACTTACCCGTACCGTTTTTCCCAAGTCACATTTCAATAAAACTTTCTGTCTTCTTTTTAGTATCCAAAACTCATCTATGCTATGAAAGGCAGCAAAAAGAAGTTGACACTTTTACCTTGGATGAAGGCACATCTGGATTCAAAGTAATTAGAATGGATTATAACACTAAGGCCACAAATGTGCTTCACACAACCATCCTGTATAGCTCCAAGCGTCTACTTACGTGTACTTACGTGGACCATGTTTCTGCCCTAGCCCAGTTTTTCTCAGCTACGCAAACACCAGTTAAGTAGCAATTCAAATGTATTCATGATGTCAAATAATAACAGCAACATCTCCGAATACTTTGGGAGAGATGGCAGCAGGTTCTAAATACTTGAACTTACCTGGACCACATATCTGACTTCTTCATGTTTAGTTCATCTATGCAAACTGAAAGTTACTGAAAGCAGTAATGAAAGACAACACATAGTCTAGAGTTTGGAGACAGGACTAATGATATTTGAAGGGGGCACCCAGATTTGAACTGGGGACCTCTTGATCTGCAGTCAAATGCTCTACCACTGAGCTATACCCCCATACAATGAGCTCAGAATAGGCTTATTGATGAGCAAAGAAATGGCAAGGTCTCCTCCATATGGTTAAGCTACAGTGGGCCTCGAAAATTTGTGCATCACAGGTAAAAATTTGTATTAATGTGCATAAAGAAGCCAAGAAAAATGTAAAAAATCTCCAAAAGGCATAAAATGACATATTAGACATTTGTATAACATGTCACAAAAAGTTAGATTTTATTTCCATCATTTACACTTTCAAAATAACAGGAAACAAACAAAAATGGCGTCTGCAAACGTTTGGGCACCCTGCAGAGTTAATACCTTGTACCTCCGCCCCTTTGGCAAGTATCACAGCTTGGAAACGCTTCTTTTTGCCAGCCAAGAGTCTTTCAATTCTTGTTTGAGGTATCTTTGCCATTTCTTCCTCCCAAAAGTCTTCTAGTTCTTTGAGATTTCTGGGCTGTCTGTCACGCACTGCTCTTTTAAGGTATATCCATAGATTTTCAATTATGTTGAGGTCAGGAGATTGTGAAGGCCATGGCAAAACCTTCAGTTTACGTCTCTTGATGTAATCCATCGTGGATTTTAAGGTGGATTAGGGTCATTATCCATTTTTAGAAACCATCCTCTCTTTAACTTCACTATAGAATTGCAGAAAGTTGCTGATGTTTTCCTCCCTGTCGGCTCGCTGCAGCGGGGGGGAGGGGGGGCGCTGCTCTGTTCCCCCCCGTGACTGACGCCTCACACATACATAAACACAAACACACACGGTAGATGCAGGAAAAACCGCAGATGAGATGTACAGGATGACCTAAATTGACGGCAGCTACAATATTGTAGGTGCAGCGATAAGTTTGTCAAACTGTATAATTGTGTTTCCAAGCCCCCCCGTATTGATAAGCAGAGAAATGGCAAGGCCTCCACCATATGGTTGAGATAAGGTTAAGATCCAGGTCTGTTTCCACATCTGATTAAAAAGTATACCTTAAACCTTCCCATGCCCTTTTTTCCAGTATCCAAAATTCCTCTACTGTATGAAAGGCACCTAAAAGAACTAGGCCTTTTCATCTTGGATAAAGGCACATCTGCTGAGGCCATCCAGAATTCATGTTATTACAATGGATTTCAACAGTAAGGGCAGAAACGAGGTCAAATCAACGATCCTGACTAGCTCAAAACATCTATGTAATGCAGTACTTACCCGCACCGTTTTTCCCCAAGTCACATTTCAATAAAACTTTCTGTCTTCTTTTTAGTATCCAAAACTCATCTATGCTATGAAAGGCAGCAAAAAGAAGTTGACACTTTTACCTTGGATGAAGGCACATCTGGATTCAAAGTAATTAGAATGGATTATAACACTAAGGCCACAAATGTGCTTCACACAACCATCCTGTATAGCTCCAAGCGTCTACTTACGTGTACTTACGTGGACCATGTTTCTGCCCTAGCCCAGTTTTTCTCAGCTACGCAAACACCAGTTAAGTAGCAATTCAAATGTATTCATGATGTCAAATAATAACAGCAACATCTCCGAATACTTTGGGAGAGATGGCAGCAGGTTCTAAATACTTGAACTTACCTGGACCACATATCTGACTTCTTCATGTTTAGTTCATCTATGCAAACTGAAAGTTACTGAAAGCAGTAATGAAAGACAACACATAGTCTAGAGTTTGGAGACAGGACTAATGATATTTGAAGGGGGCACCCAGATTTGAACTGGGGACCTCTTGATCTGCAGTCAAATGCTCTACCACTGAGCTATACCCCCATACAATGAGCTCAGAATAGGCTTATTGATGAGCAAAGAAATGGCAAGGTCTCCTCCATATGGTTAAGCTACAGTGGGCCTCGAAAATTTGTGCATCACAGGTAAAAATTTGTATTAATGTGCATAAAGAAGCCAAGAAAAATGTAAAAAATCTCCAAAAGGCATAAAATGACATATTAGACATTTGTATAACATGTCACAAAAGTTAGATTTTATTTCCATCATTTACACTTTCAAAATAACAGGAAACAAACAAAAATGGCGTCTGCAAACGTTTGGGCACCCTGCAGAGTTAATACCTTGTACCTCCGCCCCTTTGGCAAGTATCACAGCTTGGAAACGCTTCTTTTTTGCCAGCCAAGAGTCTTTCAATTCTTGTTTGAGGTATCTTTGCCATTTCTTCCTCCCAAAAGTCTTCTAGTTCTTTGAGATTTCTGGGCTGTCTGTCACGCACTGCTCTTTTAAGGTATATCCATAGATTTTCAATTATGTTGAGGTCAGGAGATTGTGAAGGCCATGGCAAAACCTTCAGTTTACGTCTCTTGATGTAATCCATCGTGGATTAGTGGATTAGGGTCATTATCCATTTTTAGAAACCATCCTCTCTTTAACTTCACTATAGAATTGCAGAAAGTTGCTGATGTTTTCCTCCCTGTCGGCTCGCTGCAGCGGGGGGAGGGGCGCTGCTCTGTTCCCCCCCGTGACTGACGCGCGCACACATACATAAACACAAACACACACGGTAGATGCAGGAAAAACCGCAGATGAGATGTACAGGATGACCTAAATTGACGGCAGCTACAATATTGTAGGTGCAGCGATAAGTTTGTCAAACTGTATAATTGTGTTTCCAAGCCCCCCCCCGTATTGATAAGCAGAGAAATGGCAAGGCCTCCACCATATGGTTGAGATAAGGTTAAGATCCAGGTCTGTTTCCACATCTGATTAAAAAAGTATACCTTAAACCTTCCCATGCCCTTTTTTCCAGTATCCAAAATTCCTCTACTGTATGAAAGGCACCTAAAAGAACTAGGCCTTTTCATCTTGGATAAAGGCACATCTGCTGAGGCCATCCAGAATTCATGTTATTACAATGGATTTCAACAGTAAGGGCAGAAACGAGGTCAAATCAACGATCCTGACTAGCTCAAAACATCTATGTACGTGTACTTACCCGCACCGTTTTTTTCCCAAGTCACATTTCAATAAAACTTTCTGTCTTCTTTTTAGTATCCAAAACTCATCTATGCTATGAAAGGCAGCAAAAAGAAGTTGACACTTTTACCTTGGATGAAGGCACATCTGGATTCAAAGTAATTAGAATGGATTATAACACTAAGGCCACAAATGTGCTTCACACAACCATCCTGTATAGCTCCAAGCGTCTACTTACGTGTACTTACGTGGACCATGTTTCTGCCCTAGCCCAGTTTTTCTCAGCTACGCAAACACCAGTTAAGTAGCAATTCAAATGTATTCATGATGTCAAATAATAACAGCAACATCTCCGAATACTTTGGGAGAGATGGCAGCAGGTTCTAAATACTTGAACTTACCTGGACCACATATCTGACTTCTTCATGTTTAGTTCATCTATGCAAACTGAAAGTTACTGAAAGCAGTAATGAAAGACAACACATAGTCTAGAGTTTGGAGACAGGACTAATGATATTTGAAGGGGGCACCCAGATTTGAACTGGGGACCTCTTGATCTGCAGTCAAATGCTCTACCACTGAGCTATACCCCCATACAATGAGCTCAGAATAGGCTTATTGATGAGCAAAGAAATGGCAAGGTCTCCTCCATATGGTTAAGCTACAGTGGGCCTCGAAAATTTGTGCATCACAGGTAAAAATTTGTATTAATGTGCATAAAGAAGCCAAGAAAAATGTAAAAAATCTCCAAAAGGCATAAAATGACATATTAGACATTTGTATAACATGTCACAAAAAGTTAGATTTTATTTCCATCATTTACACTTTCAAAATAACAGGAAACAAACAAAAATGGCGTCTGCAAACGTTTGGGCACCCTGCAGAGTTAATACCTTGTACCTCCGCCCCTTTGGCAAGTATCACAGCTTGGAAACGCTTCTTTTTTGCCAGCCAAGAGTCTTTCAATTCTTGTTTGAGGTATCTTTGCCATTTCTTCCTCCCAAAAAGTCTTCTAGTTCTTTGAGATTTCTGGGCTGTCTGTCACGCACTGCTCTTTTAAAGGTATATCCATAGATTTTCAATTATGTTGAGGTCAGGAGATTGTGAAGGCCATGGCAAAACCTTCAGTTTACGTCTCTTGATGTAATCCATCGTGGATTTTAAGTGGTTTAGGGTCATTATCCATTTTTAGAAACCATCCTCTCTTTAACTTCACTATAGAATTGCAGAAAGTTGCTGATGTTTTCAATCCCCTGTCGGCTCGCTGCAGCGGGGGGGGGGGGGGCGCTGCTCTGTTCCCCCCCGTGACTGACGCGCACACATACATAAACACAAACACACACGGTAGATGCAGGAAAAACCGCAGATGAGATGTACAGGATGACCTAAATTGACGGCAGCTACAATATTGTAGGTGCAGCGATAAGTTTGTCAAACTGTATAATTGTGTTTCCAAGCCCCCCCCCGTATTGATAAGCAGAGAAATGGCAAGGCCTCCACCATATGGTTGAGATAAGGTTAAGATCCAGGTCTGTTTCCACATCTGATTAAAAAAGTATACCTTAAACCTTCCCATGCCCTTTTTTCCAGTATCCAAAATTCCTCTACTGTATGAAAGGCACCTAAAAGAACTAGGCCTTTTCATCTTGGATAAAGGCACATCTGCTGAGGCCATCCAGAATTCATGTTATTACAATGGATTTCAACAGTAAGGGCAGAAACGAGGTCAAATCAACGATCCTGACTAGCTCAAAACATCTATGTACGTGTACTTACCCGCACCGTTTTTCCCAAGTCACATTTCAATAAAACTTTCTGTCTTCTTTTTAGTATCCAAAACTCATCTATGCTATGAAAGGCAGCAAAAAGAAGTTGACACTTTTACCTTGGATGAAGGCACATCTGGATTCAAAGTAATTAGAATGGATTATAACACTAAGGCCACAAATGTGCTTCACACAACCATCCTGTATAGCTCCAAGCGTCTACTTACGTGTACTTACGTGGACCATGTTTCTGCCCTAGCCCAGTTTTTCTCAGCTACGCAAACACCAGTTAAGTAGCAATTCAAATGTATTCATGATGTCAAATAATAACAGCAACATCTCCGAATACTTTGGGAGAGATGGCAGCAGGTTCTAAATACTTGAACTTACCTGGACCACATATCTGACTTCTTCATGTTTAGTTCATCTATGCAAACTGAAAGTTACTGAAAGCAGTAATGAAAGACAACACATAGTCTAGAGTTTGGAGACAGGACTAATGATATTTGAAGGGGGCACCCAGATTTGAACTGGGGACCTCTTGATCTGCAGTCAAATGCTCTACCACTGAGCTATACCCCCATACAATGAGCTCAGAATAGGCTTATTGATGAGCAAAGAAATGGCAAGGTCTCCTCCATATGGTTAAGCTACAGTGGGCCTCGAAAATTTGTGCATCACAGGTAAAAATTTGTATTAATGTGCATAAAGAAGCCAAGAAAAATGTAAAAAATCTCCAAAAGGCATAAAATGACATATTAGACATTTGTATAACATGTCACAAAAAGTTAGATTTTATTTCCATCATTTACACTTTCAAAATAACAGGAAAAACAAACAAAATGGCGTCTGCAAACGTTTGGGCACCCTGCAGAGTTAATACCTTGTACCTCCGCCCCTTTGGCAAGTATCACAGCTTGGAAACGCTTCTTTTTTGCCAGCCAAGAGTCTTTCAATTCTTGTTTGAGGTATCTTTGCCATTTCTTCCTCCCAAAAGTCTTCTAGTTCTTTGAGATTTCTGGGTCTGTCACGCACTGCTCTTTTAAGGTATATCCATAGATTTTCAATTATGTTGAGGTCAGGAGATTGTGAAGGCCATGGCAAAACCTTCAGTTTACGTCTCTTGATGTAATCCATCGTGGATTTTAGTGGATTTAGGGTCATTATCCATTTTTAGAAACCATCCTCTCTTTAACTTCACTATAGAATTGCAGAAAGTTGCTGATGTTTTCCTCCTGTCGGCTCGCTGCAGCGGGGGGGGGGGGGCGCTGCTCTGTTCCCCCCGTGACTGACGCGCACACATACATAAACACAAACACACACGGTAGATGCAGGAAAAACCGCAGATGAGATGTACAGGATGACCTAAATTGACGGCAGCTACAATATTGTAGGTGCAGCGATAAGTTTGTCAAACTGTATAATTGTGTTTCCAAGCCCCCCCCGTATTGATAAGCAGAGAAATGGCAAGGCCTCCACCATATGGTTGAGATAAGGTTAAGATCCAGGTCTGTTTCCACATCTGATTAAAAAAGTATACCTTAAACCTTCCCATGCCCTTTTTTCCAGTATCCAAAATTCCTCTACTGTATGAAAGGCACCTAAAAGAACTAGGCCTTTTCATCTTGGATAAAGGCATCTGCTGAGGCCATCCAGAATTCATGTTATTACAATGGATTTCAACAGTAAGGGCAGAAACGAGGTCAAATCAACGATCCTGACTAGCTCAAAACATCTATGTACGTGTACTTACCCGCACCGTTTTTCCCAAGTCACATTTCAATAAAACTTTCTGTCTTCTTTTTAGTATCCAAAACTCATCTATGCTATGAAAGGCAGCAAAAAGAAGTTGACACTTTTACCTTGGATGAAGGCACATCTGGATTCAAAGTAATTAGAATGGATTATAACACTAAGGCCACAAATGTGCTTCACACAACCATCCTGTATAGCTCCAAGCGTCTACTTACGTGTACTTACGTGGACCATGTTTCTGCCCTAGCCCAGTTTTTCTCAGCTACGCAAACACCAGTTAAGTAGCAATTCAAATGTATTCATGATGTCAAATAATAACAGCAACATCTCCGAATACTTTGGGAGAGATGGCAGCAGGTTCTAAATACTTGAACTTACCTGGACCACATATCTGACTTCTTCATGTTTAGTTCATCTATGCAAACTGAAAGTTACTGAAAGCAGTAATGAAAGACAACACATAGTCTAGAGTTTGGAGACAGGACTAATGATATTTGAAGGGGGCACCCAGATTTGAACTGGGGACCTCTTGATCTGCAGTCAAATGCTCTACCACTGAGCTATACCCCCATACAATGAGCTCAGAATAGGCTTATTGATGAGCAAAGAAATGGCAAGGTCTCCTCCATATGGTTAAGCTACAGTGGGCCTCGAAAATTTGTGCATCACAGGTAAAAATTTGTATTAATGTGCATAAAGAAGCCAAGAAAAATGTAAAAAATCTCCAAAAGGCATAAAATGACATATTAGACATTTGTATAACATGTCACAAAAAGTTAGATTTTATTTCCATCATTTACACTTTCAAAATAACAGGAAACAAACAAAAATGGCGTCTGCAAACGTTTGGGCACCCTGCAGAGTTAATACCTTGTACCTCCGCCCCTTTGGCAAGTATCACAGCTTGGAACGCTTCTTTTTTTGCCAGCCAAGAGTCTTTCAATTCTTGTTTGAGGTATCTTTGCCATTTCTTCCTCCCAAAAGTCTTCTAGTTCTTTGAGATTTCTGGGCTGTCTGTCACGCACTGCTCTTTTAAGGTATATCCATAGATTTTCAATTATGTTGAGGTCAGGAGATTGTGAAGGCCATGGCAAAACCTTCAGTTTACGTCTCTTGATGTAACATCGTGGATTAGTGGATTAGGGTCATTATCCATTTTTAGAAACCATCCTCTCTTTAACTTCACTATAGAATTGCAGAAAGTTGCTGATGTTTTCCTCCCTGTCGGCTCGCTGCAGCGGGGGGAGGGGCGCTGCTCTGTTCCCCCCGTGACTGACTGGGAGAGATGGCACTACATACATAAACACAAAACACACGGTAGATGCAGGAAAAACCGCAGATGAGATGTACAGGATGACCCTAAATTGACAGCTACAATATTGTAGGTGCAGATAAGTTTGTCAAACTGTATAATTGGTTTCAAAACCCCTCCCAAAAAAGTCTTCTAGTTCTTTGAGATTTCTGGGCTGTCTGTCACGCACTGATCAGAGATTGTGAAGGCCATGGCAAAACCTTCAGTTTACGTCTTGATGTAATCCATCGTGGATTTTAAGGGTCATTATCCATTTTTAGGCAGCCATCCTCTCTTTAACTTCACTATAGAATTGCAGAAAGTTGCTGATGTTTTCAATCCTGTCGGCTCGCTGCAGCGGGGGGAGGGGCGCTGCTCTGTTCCCCCCCGTGACTGACGCGCGCACACATACATAAACACAAACACACACGGTAGATGCAGGAAAAACCGCAGATGAGATGTACAGGATGACCTAAATTGACGGCAGCTACAATATTGTAGGTGCAGCGATAAGTTTGTCAAACTGTATAATTGTGTTTCCAAGCCCCCCCCGTATTGATAAGCAGAGAAATGGCAAGGCCTCCACCATATGGTTGAGATAAGGTTAAGATCCAGGTCTGTTTCCACATCTGATTAAAAAAGTATACCTTAAACCTTCCCATGCCCTTTTTTCCAGTATCCAAAATTCCTCTACTGTATGAAAGGCACCTAAAAGAACTAGGCCTTTTCATCTTGGATAAAGGCACATCTGCTGAGGCCATCCAGAATTCATGTTATTACAATGGATTTCAACAGTAAGGGCAGAAACGAGGTCAAATCAACGATCCTGACTAGCTCAAAACATCTATGTACGTGTACTTACCCGTACCGTTTTCCCAAGTCACATTTCAATAAAACTTTCTGTCTTCTTTTTAGTATCCAAAACTCATCTATGCTATGAAAGGCAGCAAAAAGAAGTTGACACTTTTACCTTGGATGAAGGCACATCTGGATTCAAAGTAATTAGAATGGATTATAACACTAAGGCCACAAATGTGCTTCACACAACCATCCTGTATAGCTCCAAGCGTCTACTTACGTGTACTTACGTGGACCATGTTTCTGCCCTAGCCCAGTTTTTCTCAGCTACGCAAACACCAGTTAAGTAGCAATTCAAATGTATTCATGATGTCAAATAATAACAGCAACATCTCCGAATACTTTGGGAGAGATGGCAGCAGGTTCTAAATACTTGAACTTACCTGGACCACATATCTGACTTCTTCATGTTTAGTTCATCTATGCAAACTGAAAGTTACTGAAAGCAGTAATGAAAGACAACACAGTCTAGAGTTTGGAGACAGGACTAATGATATTTGAAGGGGGCACCCAGATTTGAACTGGGGACCTCTTGATCTGCAGTCAAATGCTCTACCACTGAGCTATACCCCCATACAATGAGCTCAGAATAGGCTTATTGATGAGCAAAGAAATGGCAAGGTCTCCTCCATATGGTTAAGCTACAGTGGGCCTCGAAAATTTGTGCATCACAGGTAAAAATTTGTATTAATGTGCATAAAGAAGCCAAGAAAAATGTAAAAAATCTCCAAAAGGCATAAAATGACATATTAGACATTTGTATAACATGTCACAAAAAGTTAGATTTTATTTCCATCATTTACACTTTCAAAATAACAGGAAACAAACAAAAATGGCGTCTGCAAACGTTTGGGCACCCTGCAGAGTTAATACCTTGTACCTCCGCCCCTTTGGCAAGTATCACAGCTTGGAAACGCTTCTTTTTTGCCAGCCAAGAGTCTTTCAATTCTTGTTTGAGGTATCTTTGCCATTTCTTCCTCCCAAAAGTCTTCTAGTTCTTTGAGATTTCTGGGCTGTCTGTCACGCACTGCTCTTTTAAGGTATATCCATAGATTTTCAATTATGTTGAGGTCAGGAGATTGTGAAGGCCATGGCAAAACCTTCAGTTTACGTCTCTTGATGTAATCCATCGTGGATTAGTGGATTAGGGTCATTATCCATTTTTAGAAACCATCCTCTCTTTAACTTCACTATAGAATTGCAGAAAGTTGCTGATGTTTTCCTCCCTGTCGGCTCGCTGCAGCGGGGGGAGGGGGCGCTGCTCTGTTCCCCCCCGTGACTGACGCGCGCACACATACATAAACACAAACACACACGGTAGATGCAGGAAAAACCGCAGATGAGATGTACAGGATGACCTAAATTGACGGCAGCTACAATATTGTAGGTGCAGCGATAAGTTTGTCAAACTGTATAATTGTGTTTCCAAGCCCCCCCCCGTATTGATAAGCAGAGAAATGGCAAGGCCTCCACCATATGGTTGAGATAAGGTTAAGATCCAGGTCTGTTTCCACATCTGATTAAAAAAGTATACCTTAAACCTTCCCATGCCCTTTTTTCCAGTATCCAAAATTCCTCTACTGTATGAAAGGCACCTAAAAGAACTAGGCCTTTTCATCTTGGATAAAGGCACATCTGCTGAGGCCATCCAGAATTCATGTTATTACAATGGATTTCAACAGTAAGGGCAGAAACGAGGTCAAATCAACGATCCTGACTAGCTCAAAACATCTATGTACGTGTACTTACCCGTACCGTTTTTCCCAAGTCACATTTCAATAAAACTTTCTGTCTTCTTTTTAGTATCCAAAACTCATCTATGCTATGAAAGGCAGCAAAAAGAAGTTGACACTTTTACCTTGGATGAAGGCACATCTGGATTCAAAGTAATTAGAATGGATTATAACACTAAGGCCACAAATGTGCTTCACACAACCATCCTGTATAGCTCCAAGCGTCTACTTACGTGTACTTACGTGGACCATGTTTCTGCCCTAGCCCAGTTTTTCTCAGCTACGCAAACACCAGTTAAGTAGCAATTCAAATGTATTCATGATGTCAAATAATAACAGCAACATCTCCGAATACTTTGGGAGAGATGGCAGCAGGTTCTAAATACTTGAACTTACCTGGACCACATATCTGACTTCTTCATGTTTAGTTCATCTATGCAAACTGAAAGTTACTGAAAGCAGTAATGAAAGACAACACATAGTCTAGAGTTTGGAGACAGGACTAATGATATTTGAAGGGGGCACCCAGATTTGAACTGGGGACCTCTTGATCTGCAGTCAAATGCTCTACCACTGAGCTATACCCCCATACAATGAGCTCAGAATAGGCTTATTGATGAGCAAAGAAATGGCAAGGTCTCCTCCATATGGTTAAGCTACAGTGGGCCTCGAAAATTTGTGCATCACAGGTAAAAATTTGTATTAATGTGCATAAAGAAGCCAAGAAAAATGTAAAAAATCTCCAAAAGGCATAAAATGACATATTAGACATTTGTATAACATGTCACAAAAAGTTAGATTTTATTTCCATCATTTACACTTTCAAAATAACAGGAAACAAACAAAAATGGCGTCTGCAAACGTTTGGGCACCCTGCAGAGTTAATACCTTGTACCTCCGCCCCTTTGGCAAGTATCACAGCTTGGAAACGCTTCTTTTTGCCAGCCAAGAGTCTTTCAATTCTTGTTTGAGGTATCTTTGCCATTTCTTCCTCCCAAAAGTCTTCTAGTTCTTTGAGATTTCTGGGCTGTCTGTCACGCACTGCTCTTTTAAGGTATATCCATAGATTTTCAATTATGTTGAGGTCAGGAGATTGTGAAGGCCATGGCAAAACCTTCAGTTTACGTCTCTTGATGTAATCCATCGTGGATTTTAGTGGATTAGGGTCATTATCCATTTTTAGAAACCATCCTCTCTTTAACTTCACTATAGAATTGCAGAAAGTTGCTGATGTTTTCCTCCCTGTCGGCTCGCTGCAGCGGGGGGAGGGGGGGAGGGGCTGCTCTGTTCCCCCCGTGACTGACGCGCGCACACATACATAAACACAAACACACACGGTAGATGCAGGAAAAACCGCAGATGAGATGTACAGGATGACCTAAATTGACGGCAGCTACAATATTGTAGGTGCAGCGATAAGTTTGTCAAACTGTATAATTGTGTTTCCAAGCCCCCCCCCGTATTGATAAGCAGAGAAATGGCAAGGCCTCCACCATATGGTTGAGATAAGGTTAAGATCCAGGTCTGTTTCCACATCTGATTAAAAAGTATACCTTAAACCTTCCCATGCCCTTTTTTCCAGTATCCAAAATTCCTCTACTGTATGAAAGGCACCTAAAAGAACTAGGCCTTTTCATCTTGGATAAAGGCACATCTGCTGAGGCCATCCAGAATTCATGTTATTACAATGGATTTCAACAGTAAGGGCAGAAACGAGGTCAAATCAACGATCCTGACTAGCTCAAAACATCTATGTACGTGTACTTACCCGTACCGTTTTTCCAAGTCACATTTCAATAAAACTTTCTGTCTTCTTTTTAGTATCCAAAACTCATCTATGCTATGAAAGGCAGCAAAAAAGAAGTTGACACTTTTACCTTGGATGAAGGCACATCTGGATTCAAAGTAATTAGAATGGATTATAACACTAAGGCCACAAATGTGCTTCACACAACCATCCTGTATAGCTCCAAGCGTCTACTTACGTGTACTTTACGTGGACCATGTTTCTGCCCTAGCCCAGTTTTTCTCAGCTACGCAAACACCAGTTAAGTAGCAATTCAAATGTATTCATGATGTCAAATAATAACAGCAACATCTCCGAATACTTTGGGAGAGATGGCAGCAGGTTCTAAATACTTGAACTTACCTGGACCACATATCTGACTTCTTCATGTTTAGTTCATCTATGCAAACTGAAAGTTACTGAAAGCAGTAATGAAAGACAACACATAGTCTAGAGTTTGGAGACAGGACTAATGATATTTGAAGGGGGCACCCAGATTTGAACTGGGGACCTCTTGATCTGCAGTCAAATGCTCTACCACTGAGCTATACCCCCATACAATGAGCTCAGAATAGGCTTATTGATGAGCAAAGAAATGGCAAGGTCTCCTCCATATGGTTAAGCTACAGTGGGCCTCGAAAATTTGTGCATCACAGGTAAAAATTTGTATTAATGTGCATAAAGAAGCCAAGAAAAATGTAAAAAATCTCCAAAAGGCATAAAATGACATATTAGACATTTGTATAACATGTCACAAAAAGTTAGATTTTATTTCCATCATTTACACTTTCAAAATAACAGGAAACAAACAAAAATGGCGTCTGCAAACGTTTGGGCACCCTGCAGAGTTAATACCTTGTACCTCCGCCCCTTTGGCAAGTATCACAGCTTGGAAACGCTTCTTTTTTTGCCAGCCAAGAGTCTTTCAATTCTTGTTTGAGGTATCTTTGCCATTTCTTCCTCCCAAAAGTCTTCTAGTTCTTTGAGATTTCTGGGCTGTCTGTCACGCACTGCTCTTTTTTAAGGTATATCCATAGATTTTCAATTATGTTGAGGTCAGGAGATTGTGAAGGCCATGGCAAAACCTTCAGTTTACGTCTCTTGATGTAATCCATCGTGGATTTTAGTGGATTAGGGTCATTATCCATTTTTAGAAACCATCCTCTCTTTAACTTCACTATAGAATTGCAGAAAGTTGCTGATGTTTTCCTCCTGTCGGCTCGCTGCAGCGGGGGGAGGGGGCGCTGCTCTGTTCCCCCCCGTGACTGACGCGCACACATACATAAACACAAACACACACGGTAGATGCAGGAAAAACCGCAGATGAGATGTACAGGATGACCTAAATTGACGGCAGCTACAATATTGTAGGTGCAGCGATAAGTTTGTCAAACTGTATAATTGTGTTTCCAAGCCCCCCCCGTATTGATAAGCAGAGAAATGGCAAGGCCTCCACCATATGGTTGAGATAAGGTTAAGATCCAGGTCTGTTTCCACATCTGATTAAAAAGTATACCTTAAACCTTCCCATGCCCTTTTTTTCCAGTATCCAAAATTCCTCTACTGTATGAAAGGCACCTAAAAGAACTAGGCCTTTTCATCTTGGATAAAGGCACATCTGCTGAGGCCATCCAGAATTCATGTTATTACAATGGATTTCAACAGTAAGGGCAGAAACGAGGTCAAATCAACGATCCTGACTAGCTCAAAACATCTATGTACGTGTACTTACCCGCACTGCCGTTTTCCCAAGTCACATTTCAATAAAACTTTCTGTCTTCTTTTTAGTATCCAAAACTCATCTATGCTATGAAAGGCAGCAAAAGAAGTTGACACTTTTACCTTGGATGAAGGCACATCTGGATTCAAAGTAATTAGAATGGATTATAACACTAAGGCCACAAATGTGCTTCACACAACCATCCTGTATAGCTCCAAGCGTCTACTTACGTGTACTTACGTGGACCATGTTTCTGCCCTAGCCCAGTTTTTCTCAGCTACGCAAACACCAGTTAAGTAGCAATTCAAATGTATTCATGATGTCAAATAATAACAGCAACATCTCCGAATACTTTGGGAGAGATGGCAGCAGGTTCTAAATACTTGAACTTACCTGGACCACATATCTGACTTCTTCATGTTTAGTTCATCTATGCAAACTGAAAGTTACTGAAAGCAGTAATGAAAGACAACACATAGTCTAGAGTTTGGAGACAGGACTAATGATATTTGAAGGGGGCACCCAGATTTGAACTGGGGACCTCTTGATCTGCAGTCAAATGCTCTACCACTGAGCTATACCCCCCATACAATGAGCTCAGAATAGGCTTATTGATGAGCAAAGAAATGGCAAGGTCTCCTCCATATGGTTAAGCTACAGTGGGCCTCGAAAATTTGTGCATCACAGGTAAAAATTTGTATTAATGTGCATAAAGAAGCCAAGAAAAATGTAAAAAATCTCCAAAAGGCATAAAATGACATATTAGACATTTGTATAACATGTCACAAAAAGTTAGATTTTATTTCCATCATTTACACTTTCAAAATAACAGGAAACAAACAAAAATGGCGTCTGCAAACGTTTGGGCACCCTGCAGAGTTAATACCTTGTACCTCCGCCCCTTTGGCAAGTATCACAGCTTGGAAACGCTTCTTTTTTGCCAGCCAAGAGTCTTTCAATTCTTGTTTGAGGTATCTTTGCCATTTCTTCCTCCCAAAAAGTCTTCTAGTTCTTTGAGATTTCTGGGCTGTCTGTCACGCACTGCTCTTTTAAGGTATATCCATAGATTTTCAATTATGTTGAGGTCAGGAGATTGTGAAGGCCATGGCAAAACCTTCAGTTTACGTCTCTTGATGTAATCCATCGTGGATTTTAGTGGATTAGGGTCATTATCCATTTTTAGAAGCCATCCTCTCTTTAACTTCACTATAGAATTGCAGAAAGTTGCTGATGTTTTCAATCCTGTCGGCTCGCTGCAGCGGGGGGAGGGGCGCTGCTCTGTTCCCCCCCGTGACTGACGCGCGCACACATACATAAACACAAACACACACGGTAGATGCAGGAAAAACCGCAGATGAGATGTACAGGATGACCTAAATTGACGGCAGCTACAATATTGTAGGTGCAGCGATAAGTTTGTCAAACTGTATAATTGTGTTTCCAAGCCCCCCCCGTATTGATAAGCAGAGAAATGGCAAGGCCTCCACCATATGGTTGAGATAAGGTTAAGATCCAGGTCTGTTTCCACATCTGATTAAAAAGTATACCTTAAACCTTCCCATGCCCTTTTTTCCAGTATCCAAAATTCCTCTACTGTATGAAAGGCACCTAAAAGAACTAGGCCTTTTCATCTTGGATAAAGGCACATCTGCTGAGGCCATCCAGAATTCATGTTATTACAATGGATTTCAACAGTAAGGGCAGAAACGAGGTCAAATCAACGATCCTGACTAGCTCAAAACATCTATGTACGTGTACTTACCCGTACCGTTTTCCCAAGTCACATTTCAATAAAACTTTCTGTCTTCTTTTAGTATCCAAAACTCATCTATGCTATGAAAGGCAGCAAAAAGAAGTTGACACTTTTACCTTGGATGAAGGCACATCTGGATTCAAAGTAATTAGAATGGATTATAACACTAAGGCCACAAATGTGCTTCACACAACCATCCTGTATAGCTCCAAGCGTCTACTTACGTGTACTTACGTGGACCATGTTTCTGCCCTAGCCCAGTTTTTCTCAGCTACGCAAACACCAGTTAAGTAGCAATTCAAATGTATTCATGATGTCAAATAATAACAGCAACATCTCCGAATACTTTGGGAGAGATGGCAGCAGGTTCTAAATACTTGAACTTACCTGGACCACATATCTGACTTCTTCATGTTTAGTTCATCTATGCAAACTGAAAGTTACTGAAAGCAGTAATGAAAGACAACACATAGTCTAGAGTTTGGAGACAGGACTAATGATATTTGAAGGGGGCACCCAGATTTGAACTGGGGACCTCTTGATCTGCAGTCAAATGCTCTACCACTGAGCTATACCCCCATACAATGAGCTCAGAATAGGCTTATTGATGAGCAAAGAAATGGCAAGGTCTCCTCCATATGGTTAAGCTACAGTGGGCCTCGAAAATTTGTGCATCACAGGTAAAAATTTGTATTAATGTGCATAAAGAAGCCAAGAAAAATGTAAAAAATCTCCAAAAGGCATAAAATGACATATTAGACATTTGTATAACATGTCACAAAAGTTAGATTTTATTTCCATCATTTACACTTTCAAAATAACAGGAAACAAACAAAAATGGCGTCTGCAAACGTTTGGGCACCCTGCAGAGTTAATACCTTGTACCTCCGCCCCTTTGGCAAGTATCACAGCTTGGAAACGCTTCTTTTTTGCCAGCCAAGAGTCTTTCAATTCTTGTTTGAGGTATCTTTGCCATTTCTTCCTCCCAAAAAAGTCTTCTAGTTCTTTGAGATTTCTGGGCTGTCTGTCACGCACTGCTCTTTTAAGGTATATCCATAGATTTTCAATTATGTTGAGGTCAGGAGATTGTGAAGGCCATGGCAAAACCTTCAGTTTACGTCTCTTGATGTAATCCATCGTGGATTTTAAGGTGTGTTTAGGGTCATTATCCATTTTTAGAAGCCATCCTCTCTTTAACTTCACTATAGAATTGCAGAAAGTTGCTGATGTTTTCAATCCTGTCGGCTCGCTGCAGCGGGGGGAGGGGCGCTGCTCTGTTCCCCCCCGTGACTGACGCGCGCACACATACATAAACACAAACACACACGGTAGATGCAGGAAAAACCGCAGATGAGATGTACAGGATGACCTAAATTGACGGCAGCTACAATATTGTAGGTGCAGCGATAAGTTTGTCAAACTGTATAATTGTGTTTCAAGCCCCCCCCGTATTGATAAGCAGAGAAATGGCAAGGCCTCCACCATATGGTTGAGATAAGGTTAAGATCCAGGTCTGTTTCCACATCTGATTAAAAAGTATACCTTAAACCTTCCCATGCCCTTTTTTCCAGTATCCAAAATTCCTCTACTGTATGAAAGGCACCTAAAAGAACTAGGCCTTTTCATCTTGGATAAAGGCACATCTGCTGAGGCCATCCAGAATTCATGTTATTACAATGGATTTCAACAGTAAGGGCAGAAACGAGGTCAAATCAACGATCCTGACTAGCTCAAAACATCTATGTACGTGTACTTACCCGTACCGTTTTTCCCAAGTCACATTTCAATAAAACTTTCTGTCTTCTTTTTAGTATCCAAAACTCATCTATGCTATGAAAGGCAGCAAAAAGAAGTTGACACTTTTACCTTGGATGAAGGCACATCTGGATTCAAAGTAATTAGAATGGATTATAACACTAAGGCCACAAATGTGCTTCACACAACCATCCTGTATAGCTCCAAGCGTCTACTTACGTGTACTTACGTGGACCATGTTTCTGCCCTAGCCCAGTTTTTCTCAGCTACGCAAACACCAGTTAAGTAGCAATTCAAATGTATTCATGATGTCAAATAATAACAGCAACATCTCCGAATACTTTGGGAGAGATGGCAGCAGGTTCTAAATACTTGAATTTACCTGGACCACATATCTGACTTCTTCATGTTTAGTTCATCTATGCAAACTGAAAGTTACTGAAAGCAGTAATGAAAGACAACACATAGTCTAGAGTTTGGAGACAGGACTAATGATATTTGAAGGGGCACCCAGATTTGAACTGGGGACCTCTTGATCTGCAGTCAAATGCTCTACCACTGAGCTATACCCCCATACAATGAGCTCAGAATAGGCTTATTGATGAGCAAAGAAATGGCAAGGTCTCCTCCATATGGTTAAGCTACAGTGGGCCTCGAAAATTTGCATCACAGGTAAAAATTTGTATTAATGTGCATAAAGAAGCCAAGAAAAATGTAAAAAATCTCCAAAAGGCATAAAATGACATATTAGACATTTGTATAACATGTCACAAAAAGTTAGATTTTATTTCCATCATTTACACTTTCAAAATAACAGGAAACAAACAAAAATGGCGTCTGCAAACGTTTGGGCACCCTGCAGAGTTAATACCTTGTACCTCCGCCCCTTTGGCAAGTATCACAGCTTGGAAACGCTTCTTTTTTGCCAGCCAAGAGTCTTTCAATTCTTGTTTGAGGTATCTTTGCCATTTCTTCCTCCCAAAAGTCTTCTAGTTCTTTGAGATTTCTGGGCTGTCTGTCACGCACTGCTCTTTTAAGGTATATCCATAGATTTTCAATTATGTTGAGGTCAGGAGATTGTGAAGGCCATGGCAAAACCTTCAGTTTACGTCTCTTGATGTAATCCATCGTGGATTTTGGATTAGGGGTCATTATCCATTTTTAGAAACCATCCTCTCTTTAACTTCACTATAGAATTGCAGAAAGTTGCTGATGTTTTCCTCCTGTCGGCTCGCTGCAGCGGGGGAGGGGGGGAGGGGCGCTGCTCTGTTCCCCCCCGTGACTGACGCGCGCACACATACATAAACACAAACACACACGGTAGATGCAGGAAAAACCGCAGATGAGATGTACAGGATGACCTAAATTGACGGCAGCTACAATATTGTAGGTGCAGCGATAAGTTTGTCAAACTGTATAATTGTGTTTCCAAGCCCCCCCGTATTGATAAGCAGAGAAATGGCAAGGCCTCCACCATATGGTTGAGATAAGGTTAAGATCCAGGTCTGTTTCCACATCTGATTAAAAAAGTATACCTTAAACCTTCCCATGCCCTTTTTTCCAGTATCCAAAATTCCTCTACTGTATGAAAGGCACCTAAAAGAACTAGGCCTTTTCATCTTGGATAAAGGCACATCTGCTGAGGCCATCCAGAATTCATGTTATTACAATGGATTTCAACAGTAAGGGCAGAAACGAGGTCAAATCAACGATCCTGACTAGCTCAAAACATCTATGTACGTGTACTTACCCGTACCGTTTTTCCCAAGTCACATTTCAATAAAACTTTCTGTCTTCTTTTTTAGTATCCAAAACTCATCTATGCTATGAAAGGCAGCAAAAAGAAGTTGACACTTTTACCTTGGATGAAGGCACATCTGGATTCAAAGTAATTAGAATGGATTATAACACTAAGGCCACAAATGTGCTTCACACAACCATCCTGTATAGCTCCAAGCGTCTACTTACGTGTACTTACGTGGACCATGTTTCTGCCCTAGCCCAGTTTTTCTCAGCTACGCAAACACCAGTTAAGTAGCAATTCAAATGTATTCATGATGTCAAATAATAACAGCAACATCTCCGAATACTTTGGGAGAGATGGCAGCAGGTTCTAAATACTTGAACTTTACCTGGACCACATATCTGACTTCTTCATGTTTAGTTCATCTATGCAAACTGAAAGTTACTGAAAGCAGTAATGAAAGACAACACATAGTCTAGAGTTTGGAGACAGGACTAATGATATTTGAAGGGGGCACCCAGATTTGAACTGGGGACCTCTTGATCTGCAGTCAAATGCTCTACCACTGAGCTATACCCCCATACAATGAGCTCAGAATAGGCTTATTGATGAGCAAAGAAATGGCAAGGTCTCCTCCATATGGTTAAGCTACAGTGGGCCTCGAAAATTTGTGCATCACAGGTAAAAATTTGTATTAATGTGCATAAAGAAGCCAAGAAAAATGTAAAAAATCTCCAAAAGGCATAAAATGACATATTAGACATTTGTATAACATGTCACAAAAAGTTAGATTTTATTTCCATCATTTACACTTTCAAAATAACAGGAAACAAACAAAAATGGCGTCTGCAAACGTTTGGGCACCCTGCAGAGTTAATACCTTGTACCTCCGCCCCTTTGGCAAGTATCACAGCTTGGAAACGCTTCTTTTTGCCAGCCAAGAGTCTTTCAATTCTTGTTTGAGGTATCTTTGCCATTTCTTCCTCCCAAAAGTCTTCTAGTTCTTTGAGATTTCTGGGCTGTCTGTCACGCACTGCTCTTTTAAGGTATATCCATAGATTTTCAATTATGTTGAGGTCAGGAGATTGTGAAGGCCATGGCAAAACCTTCAGTTTACGTCTCTTGATGTAATCCATCGTGGATTTTAAGTGGTTTAGGGTCATTATCCATTTTTAGAAACCATCCTCTCTTTAACTTCACTATAGAATTGCAGAAAGTTGCTGATGTTTTCCTCCTGTCGGCTCGCTGCAGCGGGGGGGGGGGGCGCTGCTCTGTTCCCCCCGTGACTGACGCTACGCACACATACATAAACACAAACACACACGGTAGATGCAGGAAAAACCGCAGATGAGATGTACAGGATGACCTAAATTGACGGCAGCTACAATATTGTAGGTGCAGCGATAAGTTTGTCAAACTGTATAATTGTGTTTCCAAGCCCCCCCGTATTGATAAGCAGAGAAATGGCAAGGCCTCCACCATATGGTTGAGATAAGGTTAAGATCCAGGTCTGTTTCCACATCTGATTAAAAAAGTATACCTTAAACCTTCCCATGCCCTTTTTTCCAGTATCCAAAATTCCTCTACTGTATGAAAGGCACCTAAAAGAACTAGGCCTTTTCATCTTGGATAAAGGCACATCTGCTGAGGCCATCCAGAATTCATGTTATTACAATGGATTTCAACAGTAAGGGCAGAAACGAGGTCAAATCAACGATCCTGACTAGCTCAAAACATCTATGTACGTGTACTTACCCGTACCGTTTTTTCCCAAGTCACATTTCAATAAAACTTTCTGTCTTCTTTTTAGTATCCAAAACTCATCTATGCTATGAAAGGCAGCAAAAAGAAGTTGACACTTTTACCTTGGATGAAGGCACATCTGGATTCAAAGTAATTAGAATGGATTATAACACTAAGGCCACAAATGTGCTTCACACAACCATCCTGTATAGCTCCAAGCGTCTACTTACGTGTACTTACGTGGACCATGTTTCTGCCCTAGCCCAGTTTTTCTCAGCTACGCAAACACCAGTTAAGTAGCAATTCAAATGTATTCATGATGTCAAATAATAACAGCAACATCTCCGAATACTTTGGGAGAGATGGCAGCAGGTTCTAAATACTTGAACTTACCTGGACCACATATCTGACTTCTTCATGTTTAGTTCATCTATGCAAACTGAAAGTTACTGAAAGCAGTAATGAAAGACAACACATAGTCTAGAGTTTGGAGACAGGACTAATGATATTTGAAGGGGGCACCCAGATTTGAACTGGGGACCTCTTGATCTGCAGTCAAATGCTCTACCACTGAGCTATACCCCCATACAATGAGCTCAGAATAGGCTTATTGATGAGCAAAGAAATGGCAAGGTCTCCTCCATATGGTTAAGCTACAGTGGGCCTCGAAAATTTGTGCATCACAGGTAAAAATTTGTATTAATGTGCATAAAGAAGCCAAGAAAAATGTAAAAAATCTCCAAAAGGCATAAAATGACATATTAGACATTTGTATAACATGTCACAAAAAGTTAGATTTTATTTCCATCATTTACACTTTCAAAATAACAGGAAACAAACAAAAATGGCGTCTGCAAACGTTTGGGCACCCTGCAGAGTTAATACCTTGTACCTCCGCCCCTTTGGCAAGTATCACAGCTTGGAAACGCTTCTTTTTGCCAGCCAAGAGTCTTTCAATTCTTGTTTGAGGTATCTTTGCCATTTCTTCCTCCCAAAAGTCTTCTAGTTCTTTGAGATTTCTGGGCTGTCTGTCACGTTGCTGACTGCTCTTTTTAAGGTATATCCATAGATTTTCAATTATGTTGAGGTCAGGAGATTGTATAATTGAAGGCCATGGCAAAACCTATGGTTGAGTAAGGTTAAGATCCAGGTCTGTTTCCATCTTTAAAAAGTAATCCTTCCCATTTACGTCTTTTTCCATGTAATTCCATCGTGGATTTACCTAAAAGAACTAGGCCTTTTCATGGATTAGGGTCATTATCCATTTTTAGAAACCATCCTCTCTTTAACTTCACTATAGAATTGCAGAAAGTTGCTGATGTTTTCAAACTGAAAGTCCCTGTCGGCTCGCTTTGACAGATTTGGGGGACCTCTTGATCTGCAGCTGCTCTGAGCTATACCCCCAGGAGCTCAGAATTGGCATTGATGAGCAAAAGGGCACAGTGGGCCTCGAAAATTTGTGCATCTAAAAAATTTGCAGCAAATGCCCCCCCCGTGACTGAGCCAAGAAAAATGTACATAAAATGACACAAACACACCATCATTTACACTAGATGCAGGAAAACCGTTTGATGAGATGTACAGGATGACCTAAATTGGAAACGGCAGCCAAGACAATATTGTAGGTGCAGCGTATATCCATAGATTTTCAATTATGTTGAGGTCAGGAGATTGTGAAGGCCATGGCAAAACCTTCAAACTGTATAATTGTGTTTCCAAGCCCCCCATCCTCTCTTTACTTCACTATAGAATTGCAGAAAGTTGCTGATGTTTTCCTCCCTGTCGGCTCGCTGCAGCGGGGGGGGGGGGGGAGGGGCGCTGCTCTGTTCCCCCCCGTGACTGACGCGCGCACACATACATAAACACAAACACACACGGTAGATGCATGAAGATGTACAGGATGACCTAAATTGACGGCAGCTACAATATTGTAGGTGCAGCGATAAGTTTGTCAAACTGTATAATTGTGTTTCCAAGCCCCCCCGTATTGATAAGCAGAGAAATGGCAAGGCCTCCACCATATGGTTGAGATAAGGTTAAGATCCAGGTCTGTTTCCACATCTGATTAAAAAAGTATACCTTAAACCTTCCCATGCCCTTTTTTCCAGTATCCAAAATTCCTCTACTGTATGAAAGGCACCTAAAAGAACTAGGCCTTTTCATCTTGGATAAAGGCACATCTGCTGAGGCCATCCAGAATTCATGTTATTACAATGGATTTCAACAGTAAGGGCAGAAACGAGGTCAAATCAACGATCCTGACTAGCTCAAAACATCTATGTACGTGTACTTACCCGCACCGTTTTTCCCAAGTCACATTTCAATAAAACTTTCTGTCTTCTTTTTAGTATCCAAAACTCATCTATGCTATGAAAGGCAGCAAAAAGAAGTTGACACTTTTACCTTGGATGAAGGCACATCTGGATTCAAAGTAATTAGAATGGATTATAACACTAAGGCCACAAATGTGCTTCACACAACCATCCTGTATAGCTCCAAGCGTCTACTTACGTGTACTTACGTGGACCATGTTTCTGCCCTAGCCCAGTTTTTCTCAGCTACGCAAACACCAGTTAAGTAGCAATTCAAATGTATTCATGATGTCAAATAATAACAGCAACATCTCCGAATACTTTGGGAGAGATGGCAGCAGGTTCTAAATACTTGAACTTACCTGGACCACATATCTGACTTCTTCATGTTTAGTTCATCTATGCAAACTGAAAGTTACTGAAAGCAGTAATGAAAGACAACACATAGTCTAGAGTTTGGAGACAGGACTAATGATATTTGAAGGGGGCACCCAGATTTGAACTGGGGACCTCTTGATCTGCAGTCAAATGCTCTACCACTGAGCTATACCCCCCATACAATGAGCTCAGAATAGGCTTATTGATGAGCAAAGAAATGGCAAGGTCTCCTCCATATGGTTAAGCTACAGTGGGCCTCGAAAATTTGTGCATCACAGGTAAAAATTTGTATTAATGTGCATAAAGAAGCCAAGAAAAAATGTAAAAAATCTCCAAAAGGCATAAAATGACATATTAGACATTTGTATAACATGTCACAAAAAGTTAGATTTTATTTCCATCATTTACACTTTCAAAATAACAGGAAACAAACAAAAATGGCGTCTGCAAACGTTTGGGCACCCTGCAGAGTTAATACCTTGTACCTCCGCCCCTTTGGCAAGTATCACAGCTTGGAAACGCTTCTTTTTTTGCCAGCCAAGAGTCTTTCAATTCTTGTTTGAGGTATCTTTGCCATTTCTTCCTCCCAAAAGTCTTCTAGTTCTTTGAGATTTCTGGGCTGTCTGTCACGCACTGCTCTTTTAAGGTATATCCATAGATTTTCAATTATGTTGAGGTCAGGAGATTGTGAAGGCCATGGCAAAACCTTCAGTTTACGTCTCTTGATGTAATCCATCGTGGATTAGTGGATTAGGGTCATTATCCATTTTTAGAAACCATCCTCTCTTTAACTTCACTATAGAATTGCAGAAAGTTGCTGATGTTTTCCTCCCTGTCGGCTCGCTGCAGCGGGGGGAGGGGCGCTGCTCTGTTCCCCCCCGTGACTGACGCGCGCACACATACATAAACACAAACACACACGGTAGATGCAGGAAAAACCGCAGATGAGATGTACAGGATGACCTAAATTGACGGCAGCTACAATATTGTAGGTGCAGCGATAAGTTTGTCAAACTGTATAATTGTGTTTCCAAGCCCCCCCCGTATTGATAAGCAGAGAAATGGCAAGGCCTCCACCATATGGTTGAGATAAGGTTAAGATCCAGGTCTGTTTCCACATCTGATTAAAAAGTATACCTTAAACCTTCCCATGCCCTTTTTTCCAGTATCCAAAATTCCTCTACTGTATGAAAGGCACCTAAAAGAACTAGGCCTTTTCATCTTGGATAAAGGCACATCTGCTGAGGCCATCCAGAATTCATGTTATTACAATGGATTTCAACAGTAAGGGCAGAAACGAGGTCAAATCAACGATCCTGACTAGCTCAAAACATCTATGTACGTGTACTTACCCGCACCGTTTTTCCCAAGTCACATTTCAATAAAACTTTCTGTCTTCTTTTTTAGTATCCAAAACTCATCTATGCTATGAAAGGCAGCAAAAAAGAAGTTGACACTTTTACCTTGGATGAAGGCACATCTGGATTCAAAGTAATTTGAATGGATTATAACACTAAGGCCACAAATGTGCTTCACACAACCATCCTGTATAGCTCCAAGCGTCTACTTACGTGTACTTACGTGGACCATGTTTCTGCCTAGCCCAGTTTTTCTCAGCTACGCAAACACCAGTTAAGTAGCAATTCAAATGTATTCATGATGTCAAATAATAACAGCAACATCTCCGAATACTTTGGGAGAGATGGCAGCAGGTTCTAAATACTTGAATTTACCTGGACCACATATCTGACTTCTTCATGTTTAGTTCATCTATGCAAACTGAAAGTTACTGAAAGCAGTAATGAAAGACAACACATAGTCTAGAGTTTGGAGACAGGACTAATGATATTTGAAGGGGCACCCAGATTTGAACTGGGGACCTCTTGATCTGCAGTCAAATGCTCTACCACTGAGCTATACCCCCCATACAATGAGCTCAGAATAGGCTTATTGATGAGCAAAGAAATGGCAAGGTCTCCTCCATATGGTTAAGCTACAGTGGGCCTCGAAAATTTGTGCATCACAGGTAAAAATTTGTATTAATGTGCATAAAGAAGCCAAGAAAAATGTAAAAAATCTCCAAAAGGCATAAAATGACATATTAGACATTTGTATAACATGTCACAAAAAGTTAGATTTTATTTCCATCATTTACACTTTCAAAATAACAGGAAACAAACAAAAATGGCGTCTGCAAACGTTTGGGCACCCTGCAGAGTTAATACCTTGTACCTCCGCCCCTTTGGCAAGTATCACAGCTTGGAAACGCTTCTTTTTTTGACAGCCAAGAGTCTTTCAATTCTTGTTTGAGGTATCTTTGCCATTTCTTCCTCCCAAAAGTCTTCTAGTTCTTTGAGATTTCTGGGCTGTCTGTCACGCACTGCTCTTTTTAAGGTATATCCATAGATTTTCAATTATGTTGAGGTCAGGAGATTGTGAAGGCCATGGCAAAACCTTCAGTTTACGTCTCTTGATGTAATCCATCGTGGATTAGTGGATTAGGGTCATTATCCATTTTTAGAAGCCATCCTCTCTTTAACTTCACTATAGAATTGCAGAAAGTTGCTGATGTTTTCAATCCTGTCGGCTCGCTGCAGCGGGGAAGAAGGGGCTGCTCTGTTCCCCCCCCCAAAAACTGACGCTAGCACACATACATAAACACAAACACACACGGTAGATGCAGGAAAAACCGCAGATGAGATGTACAGGATGACCTAAATTGACGGCAGCTACAATATTGTAGGTGCAGCGATAAGTTTGTCAAACTGTATAATTGTGTTTCCAAGCCCCCCCCGTATTGATAAGCAGAGAAATGGCAAGGCCTCCACCATATGGTTGAGATAAGGTTAAGATCCAGGTCTGTTTCCACATCTGATTAAAAAGTATACCTTAAACCTTCCCATGCCCTTTTTTCCAGTATCCAAAATTCCTACTGTATGAAAGGCACCTAAAAGAACTAGGCCTTTTCATCTTGGATAAAGGCACATCTGCTGAGGCCATCCAGAATTCATGTTATTACAATGGATTTCAACAGTAAGGGCAGAAACGAGGTCAAATCAACGATCCTGACTAGCTCAAAACATCTATGTACGTGTACTTACCCGCACCGTTTTTCCAAGTCACATTTCAATAAAACTTTCTGTCTTCTTTTAGTATCCAAAACTCATCTATGCTATGAAAGGCAGCAAAAAGAAGTTGACACTTTTACCTTGGATGAAGGCACATCTGGATTCAAAGTAATTAGAATGGATTATAACACTAAGGCCACAAATGTGCTTCACACAACCATCCTGTATAGCTCCAAGCGTCTACTTACGTGTACTTACGTGGACCATGTTTCTGGCCTAGCCCAGTTTTTCTCAGCTACGCAAACACCAGTTAAGTAGCAATTCAAATGTATTCATGATGTCAAATAATAACAGCAACATCTCCGAATACTTTGGGAGAGATGGCAGCAGGTTCTAAATACTTGAATTTACCTGGACCACATATCTGACTTCTTCATGTTTAGTTCATCTATGCAAACTGAAAGTTACTGAAAGCAGTAATGAAAGACAACACATAGTCTAGAGTTTGGAGACAGGACTAATGATATTTGAAGGGGGCACCCAGATTTGAACTGGGGACCTCTTGATCTGCAGTCAAATGCTCTACCACTGAGCTATACCCCCATACAATGAGCTCAGAATAGGCTTATTGATGAGCAAAGAAATGGCAAGGTCTCCTCCATATGGTTAAGCTACAGTGGGCCTCGAAAATTTGTGCAGCACAGGTAAAAATTTGTATTAATGTGCATAAAGAAGCCAAGAAAAATGTAAAAAATCTCCAAAAGGCATAAAATGACATATTAGACATTTGTATAACATGTCACAAAAAGTTAGATTTTATTTCCATCATTTACACTTTCAAAATAACAGGAAACAAACAAAAATGGCGTCTGCAAACGTTTGGGCACCCTGCAGAGTTAATATCTTGTACCTCCGCCCCTTTGGCAAGTATCACAGCTTGGAAACGCTTCTTTTTTGCCAGCCAAGAGTCTCTCAATTCTTGTTTGAGGTATCTTTGCCCATTCTTCCTCCCAAAAGTCTTCTAGTTCTTTGAGATTTCTGGGCTGTCTGTCACGCACTGCTCTTTTAAGGTATATCCATAGATTTTCAATTATGTTGAGGTCAGGAGATTGTGAAGGCCATGGCAAAACCTTCAGTTTACGTCTCTTGATGTAATCCATCGTGGATTTTAAGGTGTGTTTAGGGTCATTATCCATTTTTAGAAGCCATCCTCTCTTTAACTTCACTATAGAATTGCAGAAAGTTGCTGATGTTTTCAATCCTGTCGGCTCGCTGCAGCGGGGGGAGGGGCGCTGCTCTGTTCCCCCCCCGTGACTGACGCGCGCACACATACATAAACACAAACACACACGGTAGATGCAGGAAAAACCGCAGATGAGATGTACAGGATGACCTAAATTGACGGCAGCTACAATATTGTAGGTGCAGCGATAAGTTTGTCAAACTGTATAATTGTGTTTCCAAGCCCCCCGTATTGATAAGCAGAGAAATGGCAAGGCCTCCACCATATGGTTGAGATAAGGTTAAGATCCAGGTCTGTTTCCACATCTGATTAAAAAAGTATACCTTAAACCTTCCCATGCCCTTTTTTCCAGTATCCAAAATTCCTCTACTGTATGAAAGGCACCTAAAAGAACTAGGCCTTTTCATCTTGGATAAAGGCACATCTGCTGAGGCCATCCAGAATTCATGTTATTACAATGGATTTCAACAGTAAGGGCAGAAACGAGGTCAAATCAACGATCCTGACTAGCTCAAAACATCTATGTACGCGTGTACTTACCCGCACCGTTTTTCCCAAGTCACATTTCAATAAAACTTTCTGTCTTCTTTTTAGTATCCAAAACTCATCTATGCTATGAAAGGCAGCAAAAAAGAAGTTGACACTTTTACCTTGGATGAAGGCACATCTGGATTCAAAGTAATTAGAATGGATTATAACACTAAGGCCACAAATGTGCTTCACACAACCATCCTGTATAGCTCCAAGCGTCTACTTACGTGTACTTACGTGGACCATGTTTCTGCCCTAGCCCAGTTTTTCTCAGCTACGCAAACACCAGTTAAGTAGCAATTCAAATGTATTCATGATGTCAAATAATAACAGCAACATCTCCGAATACTTTGGGAGAGATGGCAGCAGGTTCTAAATACTTGAACTTACCTGGACCACATATCTGACTTCTTCATGTTTAGTTCATCTATGCAAACGGAAAGTTACTGAAAGCAGTAATGAAAGACAACACATAGTCTAGAGTTTGGAGACAGGACTAATGATATTTGAAGGGGGCACTCAGATTTGAACTGGGGACCTCTTGATCTGCAGTCAAATGCTCTACCACTGAGCTATACCCCCATACAATGAGCTCAGAATAGGCTTATTGATGAGCAAAGAAATGGCAAGGTCTCCTCCATATGGTTAAGCTACAGTGGGCCTCGAAAATTTGTGCATCACAGGTAAAAATTTGTATTAATGTGCATAAAGAAGCCAAGAAAAATGTAAAAAATCTCCAAAAGGCATAAAAATGACATATTAGACATTTGTATAACATGTCACAAAAAGTTAGATTTTATTTCCATCATTTACACTTTCAAAATAACAGGAAACAAACAAAAATGGCGTCTGCAAACGTTTGGGCACCCTGCAGAGTTAATACCTTGTACCTCCGCCCCTTTGGCAAGTATCACAGCTTGGAAACGCTTCTTTTTTGCCAGCCAAGAGTCTTTCAATTCTTGTTTGAGGTATCTTTGCCCATTCTTCCTCCCAAAAGTCTTCTAGTTCTTTGAGATTTCTGGGCTGTCTGTCACGCACTGCTCTTTTAAGGTATATCCATAGATTTTCAATTATGTTGAGGTCAGGAGATTGTGAAGGCCATGGCAAAACCTTCAGTTTACGTCTCTTGATGTAATCCATCGTGGATTTTAAGGTGTGTTTAGGGTCATTATCCATTTTTAGAAGCCATCCTCTCTTTAACTTCAACTTTTTCACAGATGGCAACAAATTAGCGTCCAAAATTTGCTGAAAAGACATTGATTGACAGTCGGGACCCCCTATCGAATTTTCATTACTCGTGACAATCCCAGCAGTCCCACTTGCAGCCATTGATCAATCAGGAGTGAGAACGGGTCAAATTAATTTCCTTGTTTCTGATATGAAGACGAGGCCTCTGTACAGCAAAGACGTCCTGCCAACATGGACCTATTTTAACATTAATGTACGCTGTAACGTTTTTCACAATAAAGTCGCTGAAAGTTGCTGCTGTTTTCAAATCCTGTCGGCCTGCTGCAGCGGGGGGGGGCGCTGCTCTGTTCCCCCCGTGACCAAAATTTGCTGAAATTTTATTGAATCCATTTTTCCTTCTGCTCGTGAAATTTTCCCAGTGCCACTGGCTGCAATACAACCCCAAAGCATGATTGATTTACCCCCATGCTTAACAGTTGGACAGAAGTTCTTTTCATTAAATTCTGTGCAATTCTTCTACAAATGTACCTTTGCTCATTCCGGTTAAAAAGTTCTCTTTTAACCTTATCTGTCTACAGAATTTCTTTCCACAATGCATCAGGCTTGTCTATATGTTCATTTGCCAACTTCAAACGCTGATTTTTGTGGTGAGAAAGTAGAAGAGGTGTTTTTCTGATGACTTCCATGAAGACCATATTTGTACAAGTATCTCTTTCATAGTCGAATGGTGTACCACAACTCAAGTGTCTGCAAGGTCTTTCTAGATGGATCATGCAGTCAAACGTGGGTTTGGACTTGCTTTTCTCACAATCCTGCGAGCTGGTCTGTCTGATATTTTTCTTGGTCTTCCAGATCTTGCTTTAACTTCCACTGTTCCTGATGACTGCCATTTCTTAATTACATTCCGAACAGAGGCTATCGGCATCTGAAAACGCTTCTGTCATTTGATCCCTTTTGGAGATTTTTCCATCTTTTCTTGGCTTCTTTATGCACATTAATACAAATGTTTACCTGGGGTGCCCAAACATTTGAGCCCCACTGTAAGGTTAAGATCCAGGTCTGTGTCCACATCTGATACATTGGTAGGTAGCCAATGAGAATTGAGCAATTCAGACGCATAACTATCGGTAAGCAGGGTACGCAGTTACTTACTGGCCCAGACCAATCAGGGGCCCGCATCACTGGAAGACATTGATTGACAGTCGGGACCCCCTATCGAATTTTCATTACTCGTGACAATCCCAGCAGTCCCACTTGCAGCCATTGATCAATCAGGAGTGAGAACGGGTCAAATTAATTTCCTCGTTTCTGATATGAAGACGAGGCCTCTGTACAGCAAAAGACGTCCTGCCAACATGGACCTATTTTAACATTAATGTACGCTGTAACGTTTTTCACAATAAAGTCGCTGAAAGTTGCTGCTGTGCTGTTTTCAAATCCTGTCGGCTTGCTGCAGCGGGGGGGGACGGACTGCTGCTCCGTTCCCCCCTTGACACACATACATAAACACAAACACACACGGTGGATGCAGGAAAAACCGCAGGTGAGTTGTACAGGATGACCTAAATTCAGGGCAGCTACATTATTGTAGGTGCAGTGATAAGTTTATCAGACTGTATAATTGTGTTTCAAAGCCCCCCTCCCCACACACAAACACACACACACACACACACACACACACACACACACACATACCCAACAATTCCTGTTTTTGACTTTTATGAGGCAAACAAGTGGCTGGTAAAAATCCACTCACCACTGTGGCAGGTAGATTTTTAAATCTGTGGCAGGTGGTCTAAAAACTTAACTTCAAGCCCTGGCAGGGGGCACCCAGATTTCAACTGAGGACCTGTTAATCTGCAGTCAAATGCTCTACCACTGAGCTATACCCCCATGTTCCATGAAACGAATATGGTTATTAATCAGCATAACAATAGCTGGTTTAAAATCCAGGTCTGTTCCATATATTTTTTCCAGTATCCAAAACTCATCCACTGTATGAAAGGCAGCCAAAACATTTTCACATTTCATCTTAGATTAAGGCACATCTGCTGTTGTCATCCTGAACTCATATTATTACAATAGATTTCAACACTAAGGGCAGAAACGTGGTCAACTCAACGATCCAGCATAGCTCGAAGCGTCTATGCACAAGTAGTTACCTAGACCGTGTTTCCAACCTCTTCCATTTTTGCTCACCTAAGTAGAATGGATTTTAACACTAAAGATAGAAATTGAGTTAGTTAAATCAATTCGGATTCATGTCTCATATAATACCAGAAGTCATCTCAGGATATTTTACAGATAGGTTAGTTCTAGAGCACACTTTTACAGAGACACAAAAATTCCCACAAAAACATGCATTTGGTGTGACAGCGTTGAAGTTAAATGTTCTTTTTACTAGCAGAAACCTCATACAGAACTTGGCTCTTGGTTGGCAGTGATCTAACACTGCCATTTGAGAGAGAGAGAGAGAGAGAAAGAGAAAGAGAAAGAAATATGACTCATCAGGTTTCATTGTGTCACAGAAAAAGCTTGTTTTATCATCCCTTAATGGATGCAAATCCGCTGGGCTGGATAATAAGGATTCCTCTTTTCTAAAACTATTCATGAATATTAACACAGCCCCATTACGAGTCTGTTTAATTAATCTCTCTCATTTTCAGAACTCCCTAAAGACTGGAAAGCTGCCGCGGTCATTCCCCTCTTCAATGGGTAAGACACCCTTGATCCGTACTGCTATAGACTAATGTCTATCCCACCCATTTCTTTTCAAAGTCTTGGAAAGCATGGTTAACAAACAGATTAACAACCATCTATAATCTCACTGTATCCTTTCTGCTATGCAATCAGGCTTCCGTGCAGGTCACAGTTGCAGCCATGCTCAAGGTTTTAAATGACATCACAGCTGCTATTGATGAAAAGCATTACTGTGCAACCATCTAAATTTATCTATTCAAGGCACTTTGACTCTTTCAACCATCCTATTCTTATAAGCAGACTCATTAGCCTTGGTTTCTCTCAGAACAGCCTCGCCTGGTTTACTAACTACTTTCTCCATGTGGGTGTCACAGGTTCAATTTATGGGCTGACACTCTCTGAAACTCTCTATATACAGTATCAATATGTGAGTGACTCTCAGATCCACCTCTATGCTGACGATACTCTACTGTATACATCCGGCCCTTCATTAGATACTGTACAATCAAATCTCCAGGAGAGCTTTAATGCCATCCAGCATTCTTTTCAAAACCTTCAATGACTTTTTAAACAGTAATAATAATAATAATAATACATTTTATTTAACAGCGCCTTTCTCATCACTCAAGGTCGCTTTACAGACAAAAAAGCGAGATACAGGGAACAGAGTTATAACAAAATAAAGCAAAACAAAACAAGGCAAAACAAATTACAGGGACAGTGTATTTACAAATAAGCAAGCTGGAACAGATGGGTTTTGAGTCTAGTTTTGAACAGGGGGGAGAGAGTCGATAACAGTGATAAAACTAAGTGCATGCTTTTTAATCGATAGCTTCCCAATCCTTCTTGTCTGACCAGCATCACTTTAAATGGGTTAGAATTAGAATATGTGGTATGTGGCTTCTTATAGATATGTAGGTGTTTGGTTAGACAGTTCCCTCTCCCTTCAGGCCCACATAAACCATCTCCAATCTAAAATTAGGTCTAGAATCCGCTTTCCATTATGTAATAGGGCCTCTTTTACATATGCCGCCAAACTTGTCATGGTGAAAATAACTAGCGTACCAATTCTAGATTTCTAGTGATGCCATTTATAAAAATGCTCAAACTTCCTCCTGAAAAAATTGCCATTCTTATCTGTTTTCAGCTGCCAATGACTGGAATGAATCAGACAAAAAGTTAAAACTGGACACACTTATCCCACTTGCTGCCTTTTAAGTACTGCTGTCTGAGGTCTTGTCCAATCACTTCAAGTGGTAACTCTTCTTCATTATTCATGCAGTTTTGCACACTGTTGCATCATTGCACACATCACTCCCATACTCTACACCCTGCATTGGCATTGCGTTTTAGAATAGATTTTAAGATTTTATTGTTCGTTTTAAGGCTTTAAATGGTCTTGCCCCAGAGTATTTGTCTGAAATTTTAACTTTGTGGGAGCACAACCGGTCATTGCGGTCTTCAAATCAGTTGGTTTTAGAAGTCCCAAGGTCCAGGTATAAACGGTGGGGTGATCAGGCTTTTGCAGTTGCTGCCCCAAATCTCTGGAACAAGTTACTCCCTGATGTCGCACTTTTTAGGTCCACACTCCAAACATATCTGTTTAGTTTGGCTTTGAATATGTAGCAGTGGTGTGACATTTTCATTCTTTTGTTTCTTTGTGACCTTTTTAAAATTTTACTGTTAATTCTTTCTATTGTATGTTGTGATTTTACTCATTCTGTTAAGCACCTTGGATACCTGCTGGTTGCTGTAAAGTGCAATATAAATACATTTTAATTGATTGATTGATTGATTGATTGATTGATTGATTGATTGACTGCCACATTCTCACCTGCACTTTTTCACATGTGTTTAATATTTGTTTAATGCTCTCTACACTACTCCATCTGGACAAACTGTACATAGGCTCTGTCCTACACTGAGTGTTTTTACTTGGACTATTATAATATTTTTGACTGCTATACCTGCCATAACTGTTTACCATATTACATATGCATTTCTGGTAGATTCTTTATTGTATTTTATATGTTTATATTTTGCGTATTTAATATGTAACTTTATGTTGTCTCGCACATTCATGCTTTGTCTTGTCCAAGTTGCCGCTGCAAATTATCTGCCTAGTTTCATAAATATTGCGTAAATAAAAAAACTATAATAAACATAGTTTTTTCAATTAGAAATAAATCCACAAAACAAACAATAATCCAACCTTAAAAATAATACAGTGAAAAAATAAATAGTTTGAAATATAGTTTGTGTGAAAAATTAAAACAAATGGAGACTGTGTCTCAACTGTCACTTGTCACAACATGTTACTTCCCACTTCAGATGACTAAAATGAGACTGCTGCTCTGCGTCCCAGATCTAATATAAAACACATTAGCATACTGAAAAGAATAGATTGGAAAAATAAAAACAAATTATTAAATAAAATATCAAGTTAGTTTAATTGCTGATTCATCCCTTAGCTAATGTTTGCCCATCTGCTAGCCACAATAATTTGACAAGTGGTTCAACAGTTATTGGCAGTACTTGAACGCACAAATATAGTCAAATAAACAATGTGTGACTTTTGTTTGAAAGCCATGATGTCTCTCTCTTTCTCATGAGTGGGTCAAATTCTCTGGGTGGGCTAACCAGAGAAAGGGATGGTAACCTTGGCCAATCTGGAATTTTGTGGTCATAAGGAGCTTTCATTTTCTCAAAGGCAGAACAGGATACCCAGGGCTCGGTTTACACCTATCACCATTTCTAGCCACTGGGGGACCATGGGCAGGCTGCCAGAATGCATATTAATGTAAAAAAAACTAATAAAGTGACATTTTCATGCCATGGGACCTTTAATGTTGCATATGAGTGAGTTGTTAGTTTTACAGTGTACTTGAAGCAGTGTTGATGATAAAGTCTGACAGCAGCAGTTAGAAAAGTGCTGCAGTCTCAGTGACACCTAGGCTCAATGTCTAGATAACACGATACCATTATCAGGAATTCTTTTGGCCACGATAATTGTTTAGTGAAAATCATATGTTGTGAAAGTCCTAATGCAGATGCAAGGAAAGGTATTGGAGATCGACAGAATGGGGTGTTAATAAGTGATAAGAAGGGTGTAAACTACTGACATAGTAGTAGTTTTAGTAGTAGTAGTAGTAGTAGTAGTAGTAGTTATTCATTTAAACTCGGCCCTTCACAGCACCATTTCTACAAGAGAATTTGTGGCTCCTCAGAGACAGTTAAAGAGAGCCGTTAGCTCTGCCCAACATCATTTATTTATTATTTAACTCTGTCAAAAGGAGGATGGCTCATTCTTTGAGAGGGAACATAACATAATTTAAAATTAAAAGGTTGAACAATGTTTATTTGGCAAGTCATGTTGAATTTAAAGCCAACTACAGGAACAGGAAAGACTTGGAAACTCTATTTCCATCTCTTATCAACTAACTGACCAACCACATTGCTATTTTTAGGAATAAAATAAATTCATACAAGAGTTGTTACTTGGAAATTTTTCACAGACGCAGACATCAATAACTTCTTTTAGATAGGAAGGTTTACATATAGAGTGGACATATATTCTGTCGTCTTCAAGATAATGCTGTCCTGGGAGCAGCTCTGTGGCAGCGTACAATGTTGATAGATGAAAGTCAGTAAAAATGGATGCTCTGTCATGCTGCAAAAAACAGCAGTGTGATGACAACATAAAGAATGTTTACGTTGCCCATCAAGCTTTATCGTGATTTATTTAGCTTCCTGTACAAACCAGCACCGTGTGTGTCTTTGTGGTATTTAGTTGTAACGGCAGTAATTGTGTTTTGAAAAAGAGACTTCCTCCTCCTCCTTAGTGTTCCCTGCTGTCTGTCTTTTTCCCTATGATTTACTGAAATTTTCTAATCTGTGAAATAGTTCTATTAATCTCAGTCCACACAACAGGTCATTTATCTGTGTTTCATTTCTAGCAATTAACTGACTTGTGTCATACATTTGTTTAAAGCCCACTACATCTCTGTCCATCCTGGTCCAATGAGACACTGTATCATGCGTTAGGAAACTTGATTATCATGACTCAAACTCCTTTCTGATTCTGAATGCATCTGTCTACCTTTTAGCCATCAATCTGTGTTATTGGTCATGTGTGTTCATTAGTCATAGGGAAAATAATAAAATGTCTCACAACACAGCATGTAATGCCATTTAAGTTAATTTATCATTGGGAGGAGCTATTTAAAGGTGGTGCACTGGCAGCCCTAGCAGGGCTTAAAAGGCACCAAGCCGCCACAGCATCAATCCTGTAGGACTAAATAATTCATGTTGTTTGAGAAGTCTAGTCACAGACAGACAGGGGGAGAGAGGTGAGACGGGCCAGGCGGGAAAACTTCCGGTACGCTACTACTGCTGATTTACATATGTGTTAAGTGACGATTTTGTCAATGAAATCCAAAGTCAGCCTTTAAACTCTTCAGACCCAGAAACTTTATCATAAATTGAGGTGGGCATCTAAAAATGTGTCAGGCTGTTTTCTGAAGAAATGTATACAAAACAATTTATTTTATTTCACTATTATTTAGTATATTTTTTTATATTAGTTGGAATCTTTTGAATTCAAAAGATGCATGGTTGTATTTCCTGTTTAGATGTAAGAATATTTTCGTTCTTGACATGTTGTGAGTTATTGTATTTACTAAAAAAACTAAGAGGGTTGTCGCTCAAATGCAATACATCCTGGTAAATGTAGGCACAGCTTCCACAGCTTCATAAGCAGGAGTCAACATAACACATACTGGGGAATTTATTTCCTCAAAAGACAACATATACCATTGGTACTGATTGAACATCTTTTTCTACAGTGCCTTGCGAAAGAATTCAGCCCCCTTGAAGTTTTCAACCTTTTGACATATTTCAGGCTTCAAACATAAAGATATAACATTTTTATTTTTTGTGAAGAATCACCAACAAGTGGGACACAATTGTGAAGTGGAACGAAATCTATTGGATATTTTAAACTTTTTTAGCAAATAAAAAACTGAAAAGTGGTGCGTGCAAAATTATTGGTCCCCCTTGCGTTAATACTTTGTAGAGCCACCTTTTGCTGCGATTAAAGCTGCAAGTCATTTGGAGTATGTCTATCAGTTTTGCACATCGAGAGACTGACATTCTTGCCCATTCTTCCTTGCAAAACAGCTCGAGCTCAGTGAGGTTGGATGGAGAGCGTTTGTGAACAGCAGTTTTCAGCTCTTTCCACAGATTCAGGTCTGGACTTTGACTTGGCCATTCTAACACCTGGATACGTTTATTTGTGAACCATTCCTTTGTGGATTTTGCTGTATGTTTGGGATCATTGTCTTGTTGGAAGATAAATCTCCGTCCCAGTTTCAGGTCTTTTGCAGACTCCAACAGGTTTTCATCCAGAATGGTCCTGTATTTGGCTGCATCCATCTTCCCCTCAATTTTAACCATCTTCCCTGTCCCTGCTGAAGAAAAGCAGGCCCAAACCATGATGCTGCCACCACCATGTTTGACAGTGGGGATGGTGTGTTGAGGGTGATGAGCTGTGTTGCTTTTACGCCAAACATATCATTTTGCATTGTGGCCAAAAAGTTCGATTTTGGTTTCATCTGACCAGAGCACCTTCTTCCACATGTTTGGTGTGTCTCCCAGGTGGCTTGTGGCAAACTTTAGACGAGACTTTTTATGGATATCTTTGAGAAATGGCTTTCTTCTTGCCACTCTTCCATAAAGGCCAGATTTGTGCAGTGTACGACTGATTGTTGTCCTATGGACAGACTCTCCCACCTCAGCTGTAGTTCTCTGCAGTTCATCCAGAGTGATCATGGGCCTCTTGGCTGCATCTCTGATCAGTCTTCTCCTTGTCTGAGCTGAAAGTTTAGAGGGACGGCCAGGTCTTGGTAGATTTGCAGTGGTCTGATACTCCTTCCATTTCAAAATGATCGCTTGCACAGTGCTCCTTGGGATGTTTAAAGCTTGGGAAATCTTTTTGTATCCAAATCCGGCTTTAAACTTCTCCACAACAGTATTATGGCCCTGCCTTGTGTGTTCCTTGGTCTTCATGATGCTCTCTGCGCTTTCAACAGAACCCTGAGACTATCACAGAGCAGGTGCATTTATACAGAGACTTGATCACACACAGGTGGATTCTATTTATCACCATCAGTCATTTAGGACAACATTGGATCATTCAGAGATCCTCGCTGAACTTCTGGAGTGAGTTTGCTGCACTGAAAGTAAAGGGGCCGAATAATTTTGCACGCACCACTTTTCAGTTTTTTATTTGCTAAAAAAGTTTAAAATATCCAATAGATTTCGTTCCACTTCATAATTGTGTCCCACTTGTTGGTGATTCTTCACAAAAAAATTTTTTTTTTATATCTTTATGTTTGAAGCCTGAAATGTGTCAAAAGGTTGAAAACTTCAAGGGGGCCGAATACTTTCGCAAGGCACTGTATATTTAACATATCAAAATGATTTGTACCAAGCCATACTAAAAACATACTGTTCCTTTAACATGGAGTATGATTACAGTTTAATATGTAACAACAAAATAAAGGACAAAAGATAAATAAAATAACAGAACAAAATATATATCAATAAATGTATACATCAACATTATAGGTGGGAAATTTTCACATTGACACCAACCCATGTAATGTGCAGTTTGTAGGACATTTTCATCACTGGATTTTTTTAATCTAAGGGGTTGTCAGAGTTAAAATTCAGATTTGTTGGATATTACAGATTTCCCCCTTGCTGAATAAGTGAAACTTTGAATTTTGAATCATATCGTGAAAATGCTATTGTCTGAACTGAGATTGAAATCCACATATGGCTGACAATATTGCATCTATCCCGTTGACTTCTCATGCAGTACCACTCTACTTGTCTAACCTCCCAGGAAAGCAACCAGAATTTTAAAATACAAGAGAGCAACGTTATACAACAGACATTGCCTAAGACATTCCCTGAACTTTTTATTTGAAGAACCTCAGAGACACATTACTTGCATTAAACACTTTTATTTATTACAGTGAACTTAATAAGGACTGTATATATACTGTAAATTCCTTCACATGGTTGTACTGTGTTAAATGATATATATCCTAAATTAAGATAACTCAGAGCTTCCTTACATTGCCTCTGAAGGCCAGGGCAACGCCATCCAGAGTAGCTACGTCTTTAGATAATGAACTTCAAAGGTGTTTGGGGTCATCTATGTCTGACTTAAGTATCAAAAAATTGTAGATTATTCTACAACTTTTCGAATAGCTCAAAGTGTTTCTGTACAAACTCTGTACAAGTTAGTAAGACCTCAAAGTTTTAAGGCAGGAATAACGCATTTAAGTTTAATTCACTACAAACTGAAGCCAAATGCAAATCGTAAATTAGAAGACAGAGCCAGACGAAGAACGATGAGAAGACAGACGAGAAGTCAGTGGAATCAGTTAGAAGACATGATCTTAAACATTCTGCTTCGCTCCTGCACTATAGCTGTGTTCATTCTGCCTCAGTTTAACTGGCAGTGCTGCTGTAATTGTCATTGTAATGTCTGTAGCATTCATTAGCATCTATAATTTTGATCCACAGTGAGTCCACAGAGCTCCTACGTGCCTGGAAAGCAAAAAAACAACAACAAGTAATTACCTACTTCTTTCAGCTATTTAGAGCAGCAGCTTGGTTATGGTGACGTCTAGGATATAATGAAGGTGTTAATTTCTCAGGCAAACTCAATATCATAACACAAAGATGAGTCAATTAAAGTAGCTTGAAGCAGTGCAGAAGACTTAAATACTGACACATCATGACCCTCATTTGTAACTAGTCCTGTGGAATGAAAAACATAAAGTAGGGCTCTATTCATGGAACTTTGTGTGTGACCAAGGTTGTGCAGTCAATTCATTCACAAGAGACTTAATTCACAGTATTTACTTAATCTTTTGACACTGACGGCTATGACTCAGGTCATCTACCAATCTGAAGGTTGGTGGTTCAATCCCTGTCCCTGCAGTCCCATGTCAAAGTGTCCTTGGGCAAGATACTGAACCCTGAATACTATCCGTACTGTGTAAAAGTCCTTTGAGTAGGGGAGAGCCGGGACGATTGAAACGCAGGACGGATGAAACATTCCAGTTTTCTCCGAGTGCGATGATGATGACAGACTTCCTTAGGTCTTAACATAGAGCATGTTAACCTCCTCCTATCAGCCAAACATCTCCCTGTTATTTCCTTTAATCGCGGAGTTACAGCCGATAAACGAGTTTTGATGGTCAAAAGTAAACTTCATTAGCGGTCACATTTTTTCGATTATTGACGAGGGTTTTTCATTTAAAGGTTTGACTACATGCTCATTTAGTAGACCAGTTAGTGTTCTCCACAATCCCAGACTTTCGTATTGCATGCTTGTTTACATGAGAAGCAAAACAGGCTGTAATGTCATGTGTCTATGTCGGGACGGATGAAACAGCTGTTTCAGCTGTCCCCGACCTGGCTGTAACTCCATGGATTTTAAGTAAATGCACAAATATGCGTGTTTATACAATTATTTATGGAGGTGAGACATGGAAAAGCAGTTTTAGAAAGATGAAAATATATTTCAGCCCACCAGGTAGGGGGGGTCGAGTTTTCCCATGTTATCCTATGGAGACTGACGGGCTGGGGCGCGTTATTTTTATGTCCAGTGGTCTAACCCACGTAAAGACCTAGTCAAACGACATTGTCCACAATAGAAACATGATATAAATGGAAAAACATACTGTTCTAGCTATAAAAATGTCATAATCATCCACAGCGCATGATATTTCAATAACCGTTTCATACGCGCTTCAGGATGACGGCAATTAGTTGTTAACAGACATTCACAAAGACGCATAGCCCTGCAACAATCTATCTATAATAACACCTCTTGGAAGTACCATCCATCATATACAGTAAAATATTAAAGTTGTTGGAAGTTTATATGGCTTAAACTGTATGTTTCATTCGTCCCCGCATGCTGTTTCATTCGTCCCGTCCAGGAGGGACAGATGAAACATTACGCACGTCCCACTTTTGCGGTAATAACTCCTCAACGGTTTTGTTCAAAGCTGAAAATGCAACTGTATTTGACAGATGACACGTGTAGGTTGCTAGTGACAAAATATCACCTTTCAGTGTGATACGACCGCTTTGTAAATTACGTTTAATTAAAAAGTGTTTCAACTGTCCCGGCTCTCCCCTAGTCATTAAGCCTAGAAATGCTCTGTAAAAATGCAATCCATTTACTTAGTGCACAACAGATGAGTTAAAGAAAAAGCATCTTTAGCACTTAGAGCCCATCATTATTTTAATGGGGGAATGATGCCATGAGTTGTAGGACTCTAGACACTGGTTGTGAAGGGGTGAAGAGCAATTGGTAGTTTAACTGAAAGAGTGAACGCGCTCAGTTAGCTGATTGAATTGGAAGCAAGAGGATGAAGAGGGAATAAATAAATAGAGTAAGCATGAATCAGTCTTCATGATTAGATTTATCCATCCATCTTCATCCCTTTATCCGTGGTCAGGTTGGGAGGGGCAGCAGCTCCAACAGGGGACCCCTAGTCTATATCCATGACGTTCCACTTCTGCGAGTGCTCTGTTGCCGCTGGGAATTCCACCAAATGTCCCGGTGGATTTCTGAGGACTATGGTTAACTTCTCCTCAGATCTCTGCAGGGTACATCCAGACAGCTATCTAGACTATCTGTCCAATCTGAGTTTTCTGTTGCACGACTAAAACAACTTTTGAACGTACACATGTTCCCCCAAAACAAGTTCGTTACTGAGGTTATTTAGCACCACCCATGACAATTGTGATTTGTTTAAAGAAATGCCAATAAACCAGAGCACCATTTTCTGCCATGCCGGGAATGCTGTGTGGACTAGCTAGACCTTCCTCTGAAGTGCTATGAAGGAACATCTGGCAAAGCAAGACTAGGGGACCCCAAACTTCCCTTTCTCAAGCCACATTATCCAGCTTTAACTATAAGATCCAAAGGCGTTCCCAGGCCAGGGTGGAGGCCTGGAACACCTCCTTCACCCAGGAGGTATCTTAACAGATGCTTGAACCACCTCAGCTGGCTCCTGTTCATGCAAAGGAGCAGTAGCACTACTCCGATCACAGATGACTGAGCTTCTGACCCTATCTCTAAGGGAGACGCCAGCCACCCTCCTGAGGAAACCCATTTTGGCCACTTATACCTGCCATCTAGTTGTTTCGATGATGACCCAGCCTTCATGACCGTAGGTGAGGATAGGAGTGAAGTACGTTTGAGAGCAAATATTAAACTGTTATCACTATATTCACACTACATAAGTGTGAAAGCAGTAAATGTTCTACCCTTCTGCCAATCCCCTGACCCTGCACATCTGACCCCTGTTCTCTCATCAAGCCCCAGTGTATTTATTTTACTGGACACTGACATTCCTCCCACGGCTAGATTGGTGATATTGCTTTACTGCTGTTGGGTTTCAGCCATTCATTTCTGAACCCTGTAACCTGTTCCTGCTCAGGCAGATTTACTAGTTACTCTGCTTGTGTTATCACCATCTGCCTGATTACCTGACTCTGCCCACCTGTGTGCCTGTCTACCCATTGCACAACTTTAAGTGTGGTATTTGACCATGTCAAAAAAATCACTCACTCATTCACTCACTCACTCACACTCTATTGTGAGCACTAAATTGAGATTTTGGAAACTGATAAATTATAATAATTTTGAGTAATATCTGACAAGTGTGAAACAACAATGTTCTGGCATCTATACAATCTCATGCGTTGCAATGTTGGCAAGAAACAGTGTACGTTTTTTTCAGTGTGTGAATTTTTTAGGTTGCTATATAGCAGTGGTTCTCAACCGGGGGGGCGCGGACTCTCTCCCGGGGGGGCGCGATTAGACTACAGGATGGGAGGGGAAAAAATCTTGTGACTTTTACTGGTGTTTTTGGAGACTTTTGTAGTGTTTGTAGACTCGAAAGCACGAATCACTCTGCAGTTAGGCCTACTGTGCTCAACCACGGGGAGCTGCCGTGAGCCCCTCTTCACTTGTGCCAGCTCTCGCTAGTCTGATCAATCTCGATAGGCCTTTACTACTAAACCTCAACAGTCTTTTTAAAGACTAAACCCACAAACAGTATTTTTTTAAGATTAGATCAAATCTCAGCCCTAGCCAGTCATTATTTTAACTGCTAGGCAGTAGCTTCATTTATCTAAAAATACCCACACGACTAACACACACACACACACACACACACACACAAAAAGCGTTAAGTATTAAAATAAAATTAAAGATTGTCCCGACTGATTAGCCCCTGATACGTCTCTCAACATACACCACACACACAGTTACATAGTGCCAAAACTTTATTGAAAACACGTAACAAAAATGGAGAAATTTCTTTTGAGGACCAACAAGCCAACCGACGCACCACCAGCTGCAAAAAAGCTTCGAAGGTACGATGAATCATACCTGCAGTTTGGGTTTACAGTCACGGCTGATCTGAGACCTCAGTGTGTCGTGTGTGCCGAGGTGCTGGCAAATGACAGTATGAAGCCCTGCAAATTAAAAAGGCACCTAGAAACAAAGCATGCTGACATTAAAAATAAACCGGCTGAATATTTTAAAAGAAAGCTTGATGGCCTCCATCAGGAACAGGCAACCATTTCAGTGCACAGCACTGTGTCTAAACAGTGTTTGGAGGCATCGTATGTAGTGGCCAAAAGGATCGGTAAACTGGGTAAACCGCATACAATCGCCGAGACTCTCATTTTGCAGCGCAAAACATGTGCAGGATAATGATAAGCGAAAGTGCAGCAGCCAAACTCGGTGCAGTACCACTGTCTAATGACACAGTTGCTAGGAGAATTGTAGACATGTCCAATGATATCAGAGAGCAACTGATAGAGTTCGTAAAAATGAGTCCTTACTACGCACTGTAGCTGGACGAATCCACTGATATTGCTGGGCAGGCACAGCTCCTCACCTATTCAAGGTATCTGAGAGACAAGGCGATTGAGGAGGATGTCCTGTTTTGCCGGCCTCTTCAGTCGCACACTACAGGAGAAGCCATTTTCAATGTCCTTGATATTTTTATCCGTGAAAATGGGTTGGCTTGGGACCAATGCGTTGGCCTATGCACGGATGGTGCGCAGGCAATGACGGGGCCTGAGCGTGGCCTAGCTGCTCGCGTTCAGCAAGTAGCTCCACTTGTGAAATGGACACATTGCATGGTCCATCGCGAAGCACTAGCTGCTAAAAAAAATGCCGGTTCTCTTTGACTCCGTGCTGAACCAATCCGTGAAAATAATAAATCTAATCAAATCACGGCCGCTAAACTCTCGCTTGTTTGGGGTCCTCTGCCAGGAGATGGGGTCAGGGCACGAACAGCTGCTTCTGCACACTGAAGTTCGCTGGCTCTCCAGGGGGCGGGTGTTTCAGCGGCTGTATGAGCTGCGAGAGGAGGTGAAGTGGTTTTTGACAGAAATCAAATCAGATCTGGTGAAGCATCTGGATGACACTATGTGGCTTGTATCTCTGTCCTATTTGGTCGATATATTTGACCGCTTGAATGGCCTCAACCTGTCTTTGCAAGGCCGCGAAACTCACATTTTGCTCCTTGCGGACAAAGTGCACGCCTTCACACAAAAACTAGACCTCTGGCATGGCCGCATCAGTCGAGGGAACTGCGACATGTTCCCCAGCCTTGCAGACTTTATCACCGATGCAGGCGCGTCACATGATTTCTCCTTCCTATTTCAATCAGCGTCTGAGCACCTGTCAACAATGAGAAAACAATTTGCAACGTACTTTAAAGAGGATTATCGATCTTTTGCGTGGGTTTGAGATCCGTTTGTGTGCACAGTAAACGAGCTATCAATTGATATGCAGGAACAGCTTATTGAGCTGAAGAGTGACAGTCGACTGAAGGAACTCTTTAGCTCCTGCCCTCTTTCGTCATTCTGGGCATCATTGATGCAGGAATACGCTGAACTCCGTGACGTCGCCTTGAAGATTCTCCTTCCTTTCGCGTCAACATATTTGTGTGAGGCAGGATTCTCAAAAATGACTGCACTCAAAACTAAATACCGTAATCGTGCACAAATCGAGGATGATTTGAGGCTATGTTTATCAAACATTGAGCCAAGAATTGAGGATCTTTGCAAGGCAAAGCAGGCTCAGGTCTCACATTAATATCACCAACCTGCAAGCTTCTTTAAAAAATGCAGATGATGCCTACTATTAGACCTAGTGATAATAACAATAATAAAGTATAAATTAATATCAGAGGTCTGGTGCCAATTCCCAATTATAGCAATAGCCTAGTAATGATAATAGGCCTACTGATGATGATGATAATAATAACAATAATAACAACAATAACCTCATATAAATATATAGCAATAGCCTAGTAATGATGATAGGCCTAATACTACTCATAATAATACTAATAATACTAATAATAATACTACTACTAATAATAATAATATCTGCAAGCTCACATTAGAAGTCTGGTACTACATCCTATTATAAAAATTGCCTAGTAATGATAATAGGCATACCTACCGCTACTGATGATGATAATAAAATTAATAATAATGTGGGCCTAAAAATAATAGCCTATCTATCTATCTATATATCTATCTATCTATCGTTCGTGGTGTGTGGGGCGTAGGGCACTAGGGTCCCAACTGCAATGAACCAGCTTTGGGGGCCCAGCTTGCAAAAGGTTGAGAACACCTGCTATATAGTATAGAATGTGAACACTTGAATAAAATGCCAAACTGTAAATATAGTGTACTATATAATGAATAGATTAATTAATTTAGGACACAGTCCCTGTCAGTTATTCCATATTTTTCTTATAGCCATAACTGCAAATCTGGTTAAAAAAAATACCTATTATGCAGTAATTTTATCATAATTTGTTTTGGTGGAATTCAAAAGTTGTTTCAGTTGTGCAACAGAAAAACTCAGATTGGACAGATAGACAGTCTAGCTAGCTGTCCCTGACCCTGCAGAGATCTGATTAGCAGTTAACCATAGTCCTCAGAAATCTACCAGCGTTTAAAGGTCCCATGACATGGTGGGTTTTGGATGGTTTTATATAGACCTTAGTGGTCCCCTAATAATGTATCTGAAGTTTCCCTAAATTCTGCCTTGGTGCAGAATTACAACCACTAGAGCCAGTCCCACAATGAGCTTTCCTTAGTATGTGCCATTTCTGTGTCTGTAGCTATTGAGGAGGCGAGTGGGGCAAAGTGGAGGCTGGGGGTGTGGCCTTGACCAACTGCCACTTTGCTCGTTTGAAAGCCATGATGTTTCTCTCTTTCTCATATGGGCGGGCAAAGCAGAGAATGGAGTAGTAACCTTCCAGATTCTAGATCGGCCCATCTGAGCTTTCATTTTCTCAAAGGCAGAGCAGGTTACCCAGGGCTCGGTTTACACGTATCGCCATTTTTAGCCACTGGGGGACCATAGGCAGGCTGGGGGAACAAATGTTAATCTTAAAAAACCCTCATAAAGTGACATTTTACTTTTAAAATATCAACACAAAGGAAGCCCAACAGAACAGATATCCGGCCTAAATGAGTTTCTGGCGGCAACTGAACTTTACATACAGAAAATGAAGAAAACCTACTTAGAGTGAATGTCTACATTTATTAACAAAATAGTGAAGGAGTGGGTGCTTCCTTACACCGTCAAAAGTTAAACTATGGTATATATTGTTCTACACATACTGTATGTTTATGAGGATGTAGTTGAGGTGAGGGAGGTGAAAATCTGAATTACCTCAGAAACCAGGGTTGAATCCTAAGTGTAAACACACATCTCTCTGTCACCATGAGGCCACCGGAGTCATGCACTTAACCTCTCCAACGAGACGCCATGAATCATTGGCCAACTTAACACTTTATTTTAAGCAGCAGGATCCAGCTCTCTGTCATCCATCATCTTCAGCTCATCCTTTTCTCATACATCTCTCAACACCTCTTTCTCTGTCACTGTCACTTCTGCGCTTATCATGTCCTCACATTGAAAAAAAAATCTAGATAGGTGCTGGGGTCTTCCTTCTGTTGTGGCAGCATTGTTCTGTCCATTGTCCATCTGTTGTCTTTCTTCCACCCTCCATCCATGCAACCCTCCATTTGTCTACTTCTTCATAATTTACATTTTCTGTCCCTGACCCATTGTTGATTTATCCCACATGCTCATTAAAATGCATTTAGGGGGTATTTATGTACATGATAATAATTGGACAGGCCATACAGCCTCCCTATATCCCCTAGAGCCTTACATCCAATGTCACATACATGCACTGCCAGACCGACCGGACCCTGATAAACAGTGAACAAACAATTATGTCCCGATGACATACTGTACTGTATACTGCATATGCATACATATACATGGGCACTATACATGGAGATTATGAATCACAATAGATACAAAAAGGAATACAAAACAACATGAGCATCATCTTTTAAAAATAGGTTTCACTGAATATTCAGTCCTAGTGAATACAGAATATTACAAGAGAAATATAACTGTCCAAAAAACACAAGTGTGTACCTGATTGTGGGCATAAATTCTGAGCCGCTCACATAAACAGTGGTTTATTTATTTATTTTTGGAAACTCGAAGAAGGGAAAGTATCCGATATTTTACCCCAAAAAAGAAAAAAAGAAAAAACTATTCATGACATAATTAGTATATACCTACTTAGGGTCTAGGGACTGACACATTATTAAAGTGAGTACACTTGAATAACACAGCATGGTTCTTTATCAGAAATTGATTTGGTTCTTTGGTTCACAAAGAACATGATTTTAGGATACATGTTATTTTTTTTATCACAGGTAACACCAGCATGTAGGAAAAAGGCACTGTGAGAAAAATCAATGTGAGACAACATACCACTGTAGAATGAAATAGAGCTAATTTGATGCTGCTCTCATTGTAGTGTGACGCCTCACCCTGCATTGTACCCCTCCCTCCGTCCCTCCGTCCTCCCTCCCTTTGGCTGTCTTTTGGGGGTTACACAGTGACTCCTTAATGAGCTGCATGTATACACAGTAGCCAGATGCCAGCAGAGAGCCATTAGCTCATATCACAGAGAGAGAGACAGCCCCCTCACATCACCCTGCCCCATTTCCCCATCCCTCCATCCCACTGTCTCAGAGTAGGTAACCAATAGATGGGTTTGCTGAAATAGCAATGAACAATAACAAATACAAAATGACCAGATAAAGCCCTTACAGGTGTTGCTGCATGATCATGTTCAGCATTGAAAAAACCTGCCCCATCTTTAACTAGAAGAACACTCAGAGTCCAGACCTCCACCAAGACATGCCCAATCTCACAATGTTAATGTAGTGTTGTACAGGTTGGAACTAATTTTTTTCACATGAATTAAGAAGCCCTATTTCGCAATGTTAACTAAAAAATCATTTTTGTATCCGACCTGTGCTCCAAAATGTAACGGTTCTTTCATGGCCCGTGCTACACCGTTCCACCGAGTTCCATGAAAATTGAGCCTGTAGTTTTTCAGTAATCCTGCTCAGAGACAGACAAACCAACAAACAAACCGAAAACAGTTTGCATCAGTATAACTTGACTATGTCATTCCTCACAATGGTCTAGAATAAAAGTAGAATCAATATTAATATTGTATGCAGTAAAAACTATAATGCATCTAGCCTAAAACAAACAGGTCTGAGTCAGTGGCCCAGAGACATGGCCTTGGTGGACCTTCAGGGGCCCTGGAGGCAATTTTTGGGCGCTGATAAATAAGTAAATAAATGATGAATAATTAAGTTTTACTACGCCTTAGTTCAGTAAAAATGATCCCAGCTGGAATATAATTTAATCAATGGGGTTCATTCTCATCACTCTTCTTCCAACTCCATAGATAAGTGTTATCAAGTGTTATCTTGAGACACTTTACAGATAGAGTAGGTCTAGACCACACTCCATAATTTACAAGGACCCAACTGTTCTAGTAGTTTCCTCCAGAGCAAGCAACAGTGCGACAGTGGCGAGGAAAAACTTCCTTTTAGGCAGAAACCTCGGACAGACCCAGGCTCTTGGTAGGCAGTGTCTGACGGGCCGGTTGGGGTTAGAATGAAGAGTGGCAACAACAGTCACAAAAAATAGTAGTTTGTAGTAGTTCTTTGTATTAGTTTATGGCATAGCAGGGCACTGTGCGCCATTATAAGGCACAGCAGGACGTGGCAGGGCACAGCAGAGCGTAGCAGGATGCACATGGCATCACAGAACGTGTAGCGGGACCATGGCGACAGCTGCTACCATGATTTTGGAGCCTCCCTGATCCAAGGAAACATGCTGGGCAAAAAAGAACATAAGGACTCCGGGGAATGACTCCCCAGAGCTAGGTTAGTAACAAGCATTTCTGGGAACCATTTCTCTCCGGGAACCATCACCTTATTGTGGTGGAGAGGTTTTTGTGTCCCTATGAACCTGAGGGCTGTGTTGTCTGGAGCTTTGTGCTCCTGGTAGCGTCTCACATGGCAAAGGGGCCAGACAAAGAATGGTTCAAACATCCTATGAAAAAACGAGGAAGAGATTGAGGGACCCTGACCGGAGGAAGCCCGGGGCCCCTGTCTGGAGCCAGGCCCAGACAGCGAGCTTGTCAGCGTGCGCCTAGTGGCCGGGTTTGCCACGGAGAAAAAGCTACGTGGCACCTCTCTCTCCATCCCACGGGCCCACCACCTGTGGGAGGAACCAGTGAGGTCGGATGCACTGCCACATGGGTGGCAGCGAAGGTCAGGGGCTTCGACAGCCCAGACCCGGGCGGCAGAGGCTGGCTCTGGGGACGTAGAATGTCACCTCTCTGTGGGGGAAGGAGCCGGAACTTGTGCGGGAGGTGGAGCGCTACCAGTTAGATCTGGTGGGGCTTACCTCTACGCACAGTCTCGGTTCTGGAACAATACTCCTGGATAGGGGTTGGACTCTGTCCTACTCCGGAGTTGCCCAGGGTGTGAGGCGCCGGGCGGGTGTGGGGATACTCACAAGTCCCTCTGCGTTGGAGTTTACCCCGGTGGACGAGAGGGTCGCCTCCCTACGCCTGCGGGTGATGGGGGGGAAAACTCTGACTGTTGTTTGTGCATATGCACCAAACAAGAGTTCGGAGTATTCAAGTAGTCTTGGAGACCCTGAATGGAGTCCTGTATGGGGCTCCAGTGGGGGACTCCATAGTTCTGCTGGGGGACTTCAACGCACACGTGGGTGATGATGGAGATACTTGAAGAGGCGTGATTGGGAGGAACGGCCTCCCTGATCTAAACCAGAGCGGAGATTTTCGGGCATCCCTGTGGAGGCTGGGGGCATTGAACCTGAGTGGACAATGTTCAAAGTTTCCATTGCTGAAGCTGCGGCGGCGAGCTCTGGTCTTAGGGTCTTAGGTGCCTCAAGGGGCGGTAACCCACGAACACCCTGGTGGACACCGGTGGTCAGGGAAGCCGTCCAACTGAAGAAGGAGTCTTTCAGGGATATGTTATCCCGGAGGACTCCGGAGGCAGCTGCAAGGTACCGACGGGCCCAAAGGGCTGCAGCCTCTTCCATGACAGATGCAAAGCAGCAGGTGTGGGAGAAGTTCGGAGAAGACATGGAGAAGGACTTTCGGTCGGCACCAAGGTGCTTCTGGAAAACCGTTTGCCACCTCAGAAGGGGGAAGCGAGGAATCATCCAAGCTGTTTACAGTAACGATGGGACGTTGTTGACCGCAACTGGGGAGTTAATAGAGCAGTGGAAGGAGCACTGGGAGTATGCCCAACTAGTCTGCATGTGTTTTGTGGATCTGGAGAAGGCGTATGACCGGGTCCCCCGGGAGAAATTGTGGGAGGTGCTGCGGGAGTATAGGGTGAGGGGGTCCCTTCTCAGGGCCATCCAATCTCTGTATGACCAAAGCGAGAGCTGTGTCCGGGTTCTCGGCAGTAAGTCGGACTCGTTCCAGGTGAGTGTTGGCCTCCGCCAGGGCTGCGCTTTGTCACCAATCCTGTTTGTAATATTTATGGACGGGATATCGAGGCGTAGTCGGGGCAGGGAAGGGTTGCAGTTCGGTGGGCTCGGGATCTCATCGCTGCTTTTTGCAGAGTATGTAGTCCTGATGGCGTCATCGGTCTGTGACCTTCAGCACTCACTGGATCGGTTCGCAGCCAAGTGAAGCGGCTGGGATGAGGATCAGCACCTCTAAATCTGAGGCCATGGTTCTCAGCAGGAAACCGATGGAGTGTTTTCTTCGGGTAGGGAATGAGTCCTTACCCCAAGTGAAGGAGTTTAAGTACCTTGGGATCTTGTTCGCGAGTGAGGGGACCATAGAGCATGAGATTGGTCGGAGAATTGGAGCAGCTGGTGGTGTATTACATTCTGTTTATCACACCGTTGTGACGAAAAGGGAGCTGAGCCAGAAGGCAAAGCTCTCAATCTACCGGGCAAAATTTGTTCCTATCCTCACCTATGGTCATGAAGGCTGGGTCATGACCGAAAGAACGAGATCAAGGGTACAAGCGGCCGAAATGGGTTTCCTCAGGAGGGTGGCTGGCGTCTCCCTTAGAGATAGGGTGAGAAGCTCAGTCATCCGAGAAGAGCTCGGAGTAGAGCCACTGCTCCTTCGTGTCGAAAGGAGCCAGTTGAGGTGGTTCGGGCATCTGGTAAGGATGCCTCCTGGGCGCCTCCCTAGGGAGGTGTTCCAGGCACATCCAGCTGGGAGGAGGCCTCGGGGAAGACCCAGGACTAGGTGGAGAGATTATATCTCCAACCTGGCCTGGGAACGCCTCGGGATACCCCAGTCGGAGCTGGTTGATGTGGCTCGGGAAAGGGAAGTTTGGGGTCCCCTACTAGAGCTGCTGCCCCCGCGACCCGATACCGGATAAGCGGATGAAGAAGAAGAAGAAGAGATAGATTTCTGGGACATGGATGCACATAAATGGAAAGATAGAAAGATAGAGGAGAGAGGAGCTCAGTGTGTTGAAGGAATTCCCCAGCTGTCTAAAACTATTACAGCATAACTAGGAGAGACAGGGTAAAGAGAGGAGCCTGGTCAGGCTAGAACTCTCCCCAACCGGATCGGGCTGTATACCCTGCCTCCCTCTAGTTTTATTATATTATTGATTATATGATAAATAGATCTGACAACTATGACGAGAAGCAGGTGGGCCGGGTTAGGCGGACGCTGCTGCTCCTCACTCCCTAACAATATTCAATTCTATGCCCTAACTATCAGCTTTATCAAAGCATAACTAAGAGAGACAGGGTAAAGAGAGGAGCCTGGTCAGGCAATAACTCTCCCCAACCGGATCGGGCTGTATGCCCTGCCTCCCTCTAGTTTTATTATATTATTGATTATATGATAGATAGATCTGACAACTATGACGAGAAGCAGGTGGGCCGGGTTAGGCGGACGCTGCGACTCCTCACTCCCTAACAATATTCAATTCTATGCCCTAACTATAAGCTTTATCAAAGAGGAAAGTCTTAAGCCTACTCTTAAATGTGGGGACGGTGTCTGCCTCCTGAACCCAAACTGGAACCTGGTTTCACAGGAGAGGAGCCTGATAGCTGAACACTCTGGCTCCCGTTCTACTTTTAGAGACTCTAGGAACCACAAGTAGCGTAGTGCTCTTGTAGGGTTGTAAGGTACTATGAGCTCTTTAAGATAAGATGGTGCCTGACCATGAAGAGCTTTGTAGGTGAGAAGGATTTTAAATTCTACTCTGGATTTTACAGGAAGCCAATGCAGAGAAGCTAAAACAGGAGAGATGTGATATCTTGTCTTGGTTCCTGTCAGAACACATGCTGCAGCATTCTGGATCAGCTGAAAGAATTGCAGTAATCCAGCCTAGAAGTAACAAATGCATGAACTAGTTTTTTCTGTAAAACTTCTTTAAGTAGCCTAGTCGGGATGGGGTCTAAGAGGCAGGTTGATGGTTTAGCTGAAGAAATAATTGAATTAAATTGAAAAAGATCAAGAGCAGCAAAGCAGTCTAAACATATATCTGGTTTTACAGTTGTTTCTAAGGTTCCTGAGTTTAGAGATAAGTCAGTGCCAGTTAATGGCAGGTCTTGGTGAATTTTGCTTCTAATAGTTATAATTTTATCATTGAAGAATCTCATGAAGTACTACTAAGAGCTATGGGAATACTTGGCTCAGTAGAGCTGTGACCTTCCGTTAGCCTGGCTACAGTGCTGAAAAGAAACCTGGGGTTGTTCCTATTTTTCTCTATTAATGACGAGTAGTACGCTGCTCTGGCATTACGGAGGTCCTTCCTATAAGTTTAAAGACTATCTTGCCAGATTAAACGAGAATTTTCCAATTTGGTGGAACGCCAAATCTTCTCAAGTTTCCGCGATATTTGCTTTAATTTGCGAGTTTCAGTGTTATACCACTGAAACTCACAAATTAAAGCAAATATCGCTAACCGTCTTTGTTTTATTATCTTCTTTTTTAGAAGGGCAACAGAGTTGAGTGTCGTGCAGCGAGCCTGCTGCACTATCAACAAAATGATCGATTTGGGAGGGACTGAAATTAGCATAGGAGTGCTCTGTTACTTTGTGACTTGGTAATGAATTAAATGCTAATGTAATCACATCCTTAAATTAGCTACAGCACTATCAGATTGACATCTTGTATAGAAGGTTTTGCCTAATGGCGTGTAGTTCATCAGTATATACTCAAAAGTTATCAAACAGTGGTCAGATAAAAAGGGATTCTATGGGAACACTATTAAATGTTCACTTTCAACACCATATACCAGAACAAGATCAAGGGTGTGGTTAAAACTGTGAGTCGGTTTAAGAACACTTTGAGAGAAGCCAATAGAATCTAATAGAGAGATAAACGCAGTACTAAGGCTATCATTCTCATTGTCCACGTGAAAATCCCCTACAATAAGAACTTTGTCCATTTTTAGCACTAAATTTGACAAAAACTCTGAAAACAGATAAGAATTCAGAGTATGGACCAGGTGCTTGGTACACTATAACAAATAGAACTGGCTGCAGTGATTTCCAACTTGGGTGTGAAAGACTAAGAACAAGACTATCAAATGAGTTATAATTTAGTTTAGGTTTAGAGCTGATTAGTAGACTAGAATCGAAGAGAGTTGCAACTCCACCTCCTCGACCTGTGCCTCGAGGAATGTGAGTATTAATATGACTGAGTATTAATTACTTTTAATAGAGACAAACCAAAATTAGGAAGGACTTAACACAAAGTGTCTGTTGCCTAATGTGCAGTCTTGGGGGGAAATGAAAATGTGTGATAAGGCATGATGCCCAGATTTTCAGGGTACTGTAAATCTGATACAAAAAGTACAGAATAAAAGAAGAAAAATAATTCATTTATTTTTTCAGGACAATGCACATTGATGAACAAGTACAACAGTACACCTACATGTGCCAGATTGTAGCCCAAGGGCTAATTTCCATTTGCAGTCCAATAGGCAGGTTGGAGTTACAGTAAAAACGACATAGGATAGTAACATTTGGTATATAAAAACAAGAAGAAAAAAAAAGAAAAGAAGAGCAAAAAAAGAAAAACAGGACAATTCATTTGTAGAAAAATGAAAACACAAGTTAGTGGTGGTTGCACGTTTGGTTAGCTCTAAACCACAGGTTTACCTGGCTCTTAGAGGCCAAAGTGGGATGCTCCCTTATAGTTGGGGGAAGTATGTTCCATAATCCACTACCTTTAAAAGAGGACATTATGCATTATGACTGAAGGAGGTTTTTCTAAAAGGAACCTCACAGTCCCTGTTTAACACAGCTCTTGTGATCCGATTGTGTCTATATTTAATAAACTCCAATAGTGGAGGTGGCGCCAGGCCATGAAGTACTTTATACTGTAAATTAAACACAATGAGGAAAATTTACAATTATTTTCAAAACTTTTACAATTATCAAAACTCAATAAGTTATATTTCTTTAAGGTATTGCAATGAAGATTTTTTATCCAGAGTCTTAAGCGCCTTCTTGTATAGAAGCTCAACTGGTTTTAAGGTAGTAGTACCCAACATAGACCAGCTAGTGAGGCAATAGTTCAGATGTGAAAGTATCATCGAATGCAGAAACATCAGTGCAGCTGAATCTGATAAAGATCCTCTGATTTGTTTAAAATTATGAAGATTGAATTTGATTCTTTTGGATATCATTTTAACATGGTTTTTAAAAGAGTCTAGAGTCTATAATCACACCTAAATATTTACATTAATTAACAACATCACCCCCGATTGAGCAAACGTAACAGTAGAAGATTGCTTTGACAAGTATAAACAAACAGTTTTTTACATTAAAAAATATAAAACACAATCTATTGAGCCATGTTTGTATGTGTGTAAGAGCTGTTGAGAGAAAACATGCTGCCTCCACAGGATCTTTTGCTTCAGTAAAAATTACAGTGTCATCGGCGTAAAACTGGACATTAACATGTAAACAGTATTCTGGTAAGTCATTAATATATAGAGAAAATAAAATGGGCCCCAGTATGGCGCCTTGGGGGACTCCTAGTGAACTACCCATATAGGCAGAACCAACCCCCCACCACAGTGCATTGTTCTCTGTGAGACAAGTATGAGTGAAACGAGTAAATAGTTTGAGCAGAAAAATTTAAATATGACAATTTACATAGCAGCACTTTGTGATTGACAGTATCAAAAGCTCAAAAAAATCCAGAAATACAGCACCAACACATCTATTTACCTATTAAAATGTAATGCATTCTTATGAACAGGTTTGTAGGATATTGTACGAAAAGTTATGCACACTAAAACATATGATATCATATGAAAACTAGAAGACCGCTGGCTGGTCACGTGACATTGCTTACAGAGCTCCGTGCTACAGAGCGGTAATTGCTAGCTGTTTAAGCCGCTACAGAGTTTAGTGATGCCGGCTACAGACCTCCGTCACAGCTCGTTGTATCAGCAGCAGTTAGTAGATGTATTAAGCCGCCAGAGGGCTCTGCAACACTGGCTACTATGCCCGGCACAGTGCTCCGTCAGGTCAGCTACAGCTGGTGGTTCAGTTACCTGAGAATAAGTGACTGTGAGATTGTGAGCTGCCGGTCATTATAGGTGGTTCTGTTACTCGAGAATAGGTGACTGTGTGTCAGGTACAGAGCACCGTGAGCTGCCGGTCGTTATAGGTGGTTTTGTTACTTGAGAATAGGTGACTGTGAGTCGGGTACAGAGCACCGGAGCTATTACGGTTAATGGAGAATTCCAGCCAATTTTTATGTTAATCTTGATCGCTATAAATATGTACTTTTGATTGAAAAAAAAACCCGATCTGAATCGGTGCAGGCAACACTGAGTAGCTGCAGCTACGTGTACAAGCTTCCACTGCTAAAACGGCAGATAACGGGGCAAATTTTAGTGCCTTTGTGCCTCTTAACAGACACACAATGCAATTAATATGTCTGTACAACATGAACAGGGCCCTGTCTTGTTCTTGGTAGTGGGTAGCTTGCTTACCTGGTTAGCTGCTAGAGCTAGCTGTTAGCTGCTAGCTGTTAGCTGATGAATTCGCTATAGTAAATTAAATATGATTGTGGGGTGTTATAATAAAATGGTTTAATAAATCAGGTATTGTTACATGGCAAATCATTATTTTCTCTGGCCTAAAATCCACACTGATTTTCAATTATATGGCCATGAAGTTGGTATAAATTTCATCCAAGGTGGTATTAAGAATGCCTTAAAAAGTCTTAAATATAATTTGAAATATAGCCACAAGCAGCAATTTGCAGGTTCAAACCTTTTTTCTCAATAATAATTTCACAAGTGGTCCAACGTCGTTATAAAACATATGTGCAAGCTTTGTAACGATTGGACAAAGTGCACTTTGTTTAAAATGCCTACAACTGATTTGTTGAAAACATTTATTTTTAAATCAGTGTGATATGTAGCTCAGTCCAGCTCACAGCAGTTTGAGAAAAGCAGATGACCAACACAAAAACAATTGCTAATAAAGATGTAAGCTTTGATTCCAAGCTCAATCCTTGATTTGCGTCATTCAACGTGCAGTTATTGTATATTTAAAGCGCCCCCTAATTGTCAATTTGAATGAAATTTGCAGTTTATGTATCATTATGTAGACAGTTCCTGGAAGTTTTATGATGATTTGACCATGAATATGTGATTTATAGGGAAATGTGTGTAATGCCACTCACCTATCTTGCGCTTGTAGCGCCCCCTAGTGGCGTATACATATAAAACGTTCTGGGCATATCTGTGGCTCTTATCTGAACATACCCTCTGAGTTTGTGATGATTGGCCTTACGGTTGCTGATTTGTGTTCATTTATCCCCAGAACCACGCCCCTTTTTAAGTTCATTGGTCAATAACTTAAAAAGTAATTGAGATTTGGATATGCTTTATACCACTTGTAACAAAGTTGATCCATTGATGATTCACTGAAAATTTGTTGGCAATCGGAGCTACGGTGTAGGAGGACATCTCAAAAGTTGAAATTTTTCAAAAATTTCAAAATGGCAGAAAGATTTTCTAGGCGGACCTTAAAGCTGCAGTAGGGAGTTTTGAGAAAACGTGGACTTAGTCTAAAAATTTGAACAAGCACACCTTACAGGCTCCTCCCCCTTACTGTCTGCTACGCTCCAGCCCCCCCCTCCACAGCTCCTCGAGCCTGCCGTGAACGCGCAGGCTAGTAAGCAGGGCCACCAATGCTTTCCACACAATACAGGAGATTCATTCTGAGGAGGGTTTAGCTGTTGTGTGCTGTGCTTTTAAAACTTTATGTAAAAAAATTGCTTATTTAAAATATTTCTATTAAAAATTGTGTAAATATTTTTTAATAAAAAGGGTTTAAAATTTTTATGCAATCACTCATTTAGGAGAACAAAAGCAGCACTTTACACAGTACATTACTGAATTACCTTTTGGATTAATTTAAAACACTAAACTCTCAGTAGGAATAATGAATCACTGAGGAAGCTCACTAAGCCAAGGAATAACAAGATCTTAGAAATATGTCTTAGGTTTTATTTGCATATGGGTAAAATAAATCAGCTTTTTTTGCAAAGTACACAAGGAAATACTGAACATCTTGATTTGGACTGAAAGACGATTCCTTCACGTGCCTTTGTGTCTGGGGCAACGACTGACCTGTTGGAGGAGCATAAAGAATGTGTGTCAGACATTTAATTTACAATCCTGAGGGGGAAGAAAACATGTATGTTTAAAAATAATCAAACAAAGATTTCTGCCTTGCCAAACGTTGACAGGGACAGCGCACAATTATAGTAGTTTCACCATAGCTACGTTAAACTGTGATCGACACAAACAACTTCACCTGCTACAGCATTCCTGCCGTGCTACAAGCTAACAAGCTAACTGTTAGACTTAGCTAGCAACAAGCTACAGAGTAAAATGAGATTTGCGCTATCACCAGATACTGTAACCATCGCTATCTTAGTTGTGTAGCTAGTTATTAATAAATGAAACAAATTAAGCAGGGATACTTACATGTCACAAGCAGAAATGTGGCTAGCTCTGAATCCGTGTTAAATCCTTTCAGGAGGCGTAGCTCCCTCCACCTGTGAAAAGCCACTCCGTTGTTGACCCTCGTTTTATTTCGGCTCGGCTTCTTTCTTTTTAGCTCGCTTTTCGTCATCAGTCTTCTTCTGTTTGCCCGTCTTTGTTTTCTGAGCAGGTGCCACTCGAGAAATTGGCAGTTTTCCTGAAAAGTAGTTTCTCCGCGATAAGCACAGCTGCAGCACACGGGCAATCTTAAGCTTGGACACGGTACGCGCTGTGCGTGGGGAGGGGTATGAGCAGCGCGTACACGAGAGTGATTGACACTGCTAAGACAGTCCTCCTGGCTCTGATTGGCTGTTTCTGACCGGGAGCGGTGTATTTCTGCCAGTGGCAGTAGGAGCACAGGGAGGAGCCACAGGAGCTTGATTTTTTCACAGATTATCTGTCTCATATTCTACTGTCAGGACACTGACAGTTTTAACAAATATGTAAAAAATATATTTTTTTACAAAAGTTACCTACTGAAGCTTTAAAGTCCATGTTGCAGGTTTAATTTTGCAACAAATTTGTGCAATTTGCTTGTTGGTAGTAAATATTTGAACTGTTATCCATTATTTTTGATGGTGTTGGATATCGCAAAACTGAATATATATCAAAAAATGGGCACAATTTTACAGTGTTTCATTTTCCCCCCACAATGCATTGCATTACGTCATATTGGGGAGTTAACAGAGCAGCCTGCGTTGTATTTACCACTGGTCTGGTCTAATGTGGCTTCTGGTCTTTAATATTAACAGTCTATGGTCTCGATTAAGTCCATGTGACTTTATTATATTTATAATAATATTGGAGGGAAAGTGAAACACAGCTTAGATGTTGTTTGGCTTTTTACAAGTTTAGACTGCTAGCTAACGCTGCGCCGCCGGACATTAGCACAACAGCGTTAGCCTAGCCTGCTAGGTAAATATTACGACTGCCTTTGGTGTTGCCTATATATGCGTCCATGTTGTCAACATCATACATGTGGCATTAGTGCACCTGTTGTACCATAATTGTATTGAACACAATAGTAAGCTTCGCCCCTACGAGATGGGGGGGGTTGTTACGTTACACACAAAGCTAACTGGCTATAGTTAGCCTGTACGGATGCTAGCGGATATAGCTAACAGCCAGCAACTTCGGCAGTAGAGTTTCGGTAAGCTAACACGACTGCGTTGTCGCCCACAATCAACCTGCAGTGATGTTTGAAATATAAACAATTACAATACTGGTGCGTGCTGGTTGGGGAGGACCATGATCCTGCCTGAAATGTCACAAACGGATTTAGACATCTTCAGATCAGCTGATCGCGGGGCTCGCTCCCCGACCGGCGGATCACTCCCCGACCGTAGGCTCGCTCACTTCCCGACCAGAGGGGCTCGCTTCCCGACCGGAGGGGCTCGCTCCCCGACCGGCTCGCTCGCCTACAGCACCCGCTCTCCACCGCAGCTTCGCCGCCACACACACAAGCATCGGCCAAACAGCGACATGTTTTCACCGGAGGAAGAGGTAAATAACACTCGGGGATGCCTTCTATTACTATATCTAGATAAGTGTACCAGTACTTATCTGAACTAACGACAGGATCCCTGTCACTAGATCGAAAGAAAATGTTGACGCTCACTCGGTGCTATTCACTGACAGTAAAAAGTAAAGTCATTGTATGCACTGCTGCGTTGCTAAAATGAAGGAGATAAATGAAGGAGATAAATGAAGAAGACTTCCCCACAATCTTGACAATTCCTCATTTGCCCTCTCACGTCTGGTAGGTTGGTAATTATTCTGCTGCTGGTCTTTCCTCCTCTTCCACATCCCAGTCAGTCACCGTAGTTCTAGTGCCAGGCTGAGACTTAACTCCCCAGTTTGACGTCATCGCCGAATTCACTTCATAAACCCGCGAACACCAAAAAATGACCAAAAACTAACTTTTAACCCTAGTTTCTAAAGAAGCACATGCAGGTCATTTCCCGTTATTCCCCCAAACTTCATGTTTCTAGCTCATTCCAGCTCACAGGAATTGTGGCAGACAAAAAAATAATTAAAAGTAATAATAAATAATAACTAAAACAGAAAAACATAGAAGTGCTCTTTTTTTTGCGGTTTGAACCCTAATAATTCTAGGGATACCCTGTTAATGCAGTTATTTTTTCCGATTATTCAGACACTACATGAATGCAGCACAAATGCCCTGTCTGGCAATGTTAACGAAAGTGAAAGAAAATTGATTTATCCTCTATGTGATTCCTTTAGAAAATGACTGAGCTTTACTTTAAATGAGACTATGCATCTGTGAGCTGTTTTTGAAGATTTACATTTTCAGTTGGCACTAATGGACTTGGGGCTGAGAGCCACAGAGGGTATGAAAGGCTTGTCTTTAAAAAGTAAAATCGCTACCACTTTCCAATCCCTCCCCTCAAACCCCCTCCTCCATCCTTCTGTCGACCTCCTCGTGCCGCATGGCTAGCAGTGCCTCACTGAGCAGACACCCAGCCCAAACAGTGAGTCCCAGCAGGGAATTTCACTGTGTGCTGGCTGTCTAGCTGGGACAGGAAGGAGGGGCTGAAGGAGAACTGGCACAGGAGGGGGTGGAGGGTAAAACAAGCAAATCTTTTATTAATTGAGGGGGAAGCCTTTAAGTGATCTTTATTAATCATTCACATTGTACTTTTCATTACAGTCCCTGTCACTTTGCCTTTGTTTTGAATGTAGAGGGGGGCATGTTAATGACTTCATGACTGGCAAGCGAATGCTTCGTTTTGAGTTCACCTTCTACGATTATTGTCACAAAACCCTACAAAACCTGCTACTATTATTATTATTATTTGTGTGATCTTTATTATTGTTGTTGACACATGGTGGAGAAAGGGAGAGGCATGCCAATAACCCCTTACGAATGGCTTTGACAAAAACATAGCCAAAAACATTGCCGCCATTCACTAGCATGGAACACACCACAACCATGTGTTAGTTAAAGATTTAATGAACATTATGAATGTGCAGATGAACATTATGATTGTGCAAATATATGAATTGATGTGGATGTCATCTGATGGCTGGTCTGGGAGGATGTGTGATGACCGGGTAGAAGAGACTCAGAGTGGGGGTTCCGTTTCAGAAGCAGTTTTCGCCTGAACCACATATGAATTGTGATCCGGAACAGGGCGGCAGTACCAATATCTATCTCAGAAACTTTGTTTCATTGTTACTAAATCTGCACATTGTTCCAGATATGTAGCTGGAACTCTGTACAGTATTTAAATTAAATTGTAACCCTGAGTTGGTCCCAAGTGCAGTGACAACAACGTGAGCCCTCACTAGTTTCTCACATGATAACAATGCCAACTGCATTTCATGAAACCCAAAAGCAACATGAAAACACTACAGCACAGGTGCGACAGAGCGGTTGCCTGCCAATTGGAATGTTGGTGGTTCAAACCCTGGCCCTGCAATCCCATGTTGAAGTGTCCTTAGGCAAGACATTGAACTCAGAGTAGCGCCATCAGAGTGTGAATGTGTGTGAGAGTTTGTCTGATGAGCAGGTGCCACCTTGTACGGCGGCCTCGAGCACAGTGTGAAAGCGCTTTGAGTAGTTTGATTAAAAAGTAAATTAAAAAACTGATCATATACAGTGGGTACGGAAAGTATTCAGACCCCTTTAAATTTTTCACTCTTTGTTTCATTGCAGCCTTTTTCCAAAAATCAAAAAAGTTCATTTTATTTCTCAGTAATGTACACTCAGCAACCCATCTTGACAGAAAAAAACAGAAATTTAGAAATTTTTGCATATTTATTAAAAAACAAAAACTGAAATATCACATGGTCATATGTATTCAGACCCTTTGCCGTGACCCTCATATGTAACTCAGGTGCTGTCTATTTCTTCTGATCATCCTTGAGATGGTTCTACACCTTCATTGGAGTCCAGCTGTGTTTGATTATACTGATTGGACTTGATTAGGAAAGCCACACACCTGTCTATATAAGACCTTACAGCTCACAGTGCATGTCAGAGCAAATGACAATCATGAGGTCAAAGGAACTGCCTGAAGAGCTCAGAGACAGAATTGTGGCAAGGCACAGATCTGGTCAAGGTTACAAAAAAATTTCTGCTGCACTTAAGGTTCCTAAGAGCACAGTGGCCTCCATAATCCTCAAATGGAAGACGTTTGGGACGACCAGAACCCTTCCTAGAGCTGGCCGTCCGGCCAAACTGAGCTATCGGGGAGAAGAGCCTTGGTGAGAGAGGCAAAGAAGAACCCAATGGTCACTGTGGCTAAGCTCCAGAGATGCAGTCGGGAGATGGGAGAAAGTTGTAGTAAGTCAACCATCACTGCAGCAATCCACCAGTCGGGGCTTTATGGCAGAGTGGCCCGAAGGAAGCCTCTCCTCAGTGCAAGACACATGAAAGCCCGCATGGAGTTTGCTAAAAAACACCTGAAGGACTCCAAGATGGTGATAAATAAAATCCTCTGGTCTGATGAGACCAAGATAGAACTTTTTGGCCTTAATTCTAAGCGGTATGTGTGGAGAAAACCAGGCACTGCTCATCACCTGTCCAATACAGTCTCAACAGTGAAGCATGGTGGTGGCAGCATCATGCTGTGGGGGTGTTTTTCAGCTGCAGGGACAGGACGACTGGTTGCAATCGAGGGAAAGATGAATGCGGCCAAGTACAGGGATATCCTGGACGAAAACCTTTTCCAGAGTGCTCTGGACCTCAGACTGGGCCGAAGGTTTACCTTCCAACAAGACAATGACCCTAAGCACACCGCTAAAATAACGAAGGAGTGGCTTCACAACAACTCTGTGGCTGTTCTTGAATGGCCCAGCCAGAGCCCTGACTTAAACCCAATTGAGCATCTCTGGAGAGACCTGAAAATGACTGTCCACCAACGTTTACCATCCAACCTGACAGAACTGGAGAGGATCTGCAAGGAGGAATGGCAGAGGATACCCAAATCCAGATGTGAGAAACTTGTTGCATCTTTCCCAAAACGACTCATGGCTGTATTAGATCAAAAGGGTGCTTCTACTAAATACTGAACAAAGGGTCTGAATACTTATGACCATGTGATATTTCAGTTTTTGTTTTTTAATAAATATGCAAAAATTTCTAAATTTCTGTTTTTTTCTGTCAAGATGGGTTGCTGAGTGTACATTACTGAGAAATAAAATGAACTTTTTTGATTTTTGGAAAAAGGCTGCAATGAAACAAAGAGTGAAAAATTTAAAGGGGTTTGAATACTTTCCGTACCCACTGTATGATGGATCACTGCTGATCCATCATATTACAATTATCAGATAAATTAATACAACCATGAAAATGTTCCAGAATTGACCTTTAAATAATATTGAACTGTATATGCATTTGCAACCCGTTGTCACTCTGAACGCGTAAAATACAGACGTTTGGACAGTGACTGCAACAAAAAAAGCACCCTTTGGCATGTGTGGAACGTATCGGGGAGAGCAGCATGTAGACAGGGTTTAGCGAGTAGTATGTATGGGGAAAATTACGCGTAGGGATGTTGGTTCTTCTTTAACTGGCCTGTTATTTCTGCATGTCACGGAACCGGAAGCACACCCACGACCTTTCCCTAAACCCAATCGTCCCGTTCCCGCGAGTCACGTAACCGTAAGCCCACCCACAAACTTTAAAAGGGACGGCAACAGTCCCAACCAAGTGCATTTTAGCAGAAACACAGAAACTGTCACCACATTTAAGAATAATCTGAAAACCCTCCTCTTTGGTAAAACTTATAGTTAGAGAGTGACGAGTTAATATAATAAAAGTAAAGGGAGGCAGGCCAGTACAGCCCGATCCGGTTGGGGGGAGTTCTAGCCCGACCAGGCTCCTCTCCTTACCCTGTCTCTCTTAGTTATGCTGTTACAGTTTTAGACTGCCGGGGGACGTCCTTTGACACACTGAGTTCCTCTCCTCTCCTTTTCCATTTGTGTGCATCCTGTCTCAGAAATGCCTGTTACTAATTTAGTTCTGGGGAGTTTACTCACCGGAGTCCATATGTTTTTCTTTTTGCCTAGCATATTTCCATGGATTAGGGTGGCACCAATATCTTGCTTGCAGCTGTCGCCGTGGTCTTGCTGCACTACAGCCTACTACCCTCTGCGGTGCCCTGCTGCATCCTGCTACAACCAGCCATGCCCTGCTGTGCCACTCTACATACTGTAACGCCCTACAGCACCCTTCTATGACATGAACTACTACTACTACAATTTTTTAGTCACTGTTCCATTATCTTTATTGTAACTGGCACTGTCAGACACCACCCACCAAGATCCTGGGTCTGGCCAAGGTTTCTTCCTAAAAGGAGTTTTTCCTCGCCACAGTTGCACTATGCTTGCTCTTGTGGGAATTACAAGAATTGTTGGGACTTCATATTTGATACTTTAGAAATTATATAGTGTGGTCTAGACCTAGTCTATTCTATCTGTAAAGTGTAATGAGATAACTCCAGTTACTATATAGATACTGTACATATATATACTATAAATAAAATTGAATTGAACTTTAGGTGAAGCTCGTTATATGACGCTAAAGGAGACTTTTTGCGTCAATAACAACAACAAAGGCACCGGACCAAAAGTCCGTATTTTATGAGATGGGAGTGAGAATGTGTTGAAATTTGACCATACATTGCATTTAGGCATTTAGAAACAAAAACACGTTTAAAACATGTTTTGGATTTTTCCCAGATCTGCTTTATATTGTATTGTTGATAATCTCCTTAAATTGAATCCGTTGCTCAATACTCACAAGGCTTGTTTGTTCTGTATACTGTGATCCAGCAGTGGTAGCATGTCTATATTATAGATTCAAACTTTCCATTTCCACTCAGAACAGCTTTCCTCTTTGAACTGAAGTAATATTTGACATTTCAGTCAAGTCACTCTGCGGGCGAATGATGCCACAAAGATGAATGAAGTACAAACAAATATGACTCCAGAGCTTTGAATGGCATATGACATGGCTTATAGTATTCACAGGAAGGCCTGAGCTAAATTAGCTTTATTCCTCCAAAATACAAATTGATAGCTTTTATTACATGAAGCAAACAAGGGTCATTGGTCAGGTTATACTGTTGTGGTCCACTCTCTCTGGCGCGGTGTCCTTTGCATGGGGTCAAGAGGCTAACAGGATTAACTACTAATAAGGAACTGTCATTCTGCAAATGAGTGGATGGATGCATGGGGCATGAGATCTACTTTATCAACGTAACTCTCTGAATCCATAACACTGGAGTGAGATCCTCCCTTCACCATAATTAAGGGACTTCAAGGACTATCAAGGATGATATTGTGGCGGAATACTTTGACGATTCCGTTATATGTGATGTCCACTGTACAAAGATTAAGCAAAGGTTTCCACAGAACACAAGGCAGAGATTGGGTCTAAAACAGGCCAAATGGTCCGCACAATCTCTAGGAACACAGGAAAAAAAGGCTGGAAAGCAAGACACAAGGGTACAAGACAAACTGGCACTGAATAAAAGGAAATGGAGTGTATATATAACTTGAGGGAGGTGGGGGACAACTAAGCCTAGGTGCAGGACATTAGGGTGGGGCAGGTGCCGACAGAAGGCAGGAAGGCAGGCAAAGACTTGAAAGAAAATTGACATAAAAAAGAAACAAACAGTGAGTATCAAAATAAAACAGGAAATGAGCAAGATGATGAATGTCAAAGAAAACTAAAGACATGACCTATGAGCAGAAGCTGGGTGTGACAATCTAGCTCTATTCATGTGATAATGAAACAACTCTGTATATGTTTGATACCCCATCCTAGATGTCAAGTTAACATCTATAAATCTAGTTTTTACACATACTAGTGCAGTGGCCGTTGAAAATGTGTCTGTTTGGAACGGACCAATTGCTCGGCCTGTGGCATTGCTGCTTGTAGAATGCATCAATACCAAATTGTTCCTCAAAACTACTTACAAAAGGACCCCAAACATCTTCATATGCAGCTCCCCTGTATAGCCTACTACTAACTTAATGATTTAACTGACAGAGAACGTTGCAGAATCAGAATGTAATCCCAAATATCACAATGACAATGTGGAGTAATCAGACATTAGCAGTGTGCTACCCACCTGGCCCGTTATGAGACCTAAACAGCTCATATCTGCATTAATCAACCAACAGAACCTGACTGTGTGTGTTCGTCTGTGTGTTTGTGTCTGTGCGTGTGTGTGTGTATATATATATATATATATATATATATAGCATAAATATGTCCATATATACTGTATATTTAGCATGTGTGTCTGAGCCATTATATGAAGTCTAATGTCTAACAAGTCTAACCCACGGTTTTAGACATGGCTTTCTGGACCAGTGTCAGTCCTTAATTATCAAATCCAATGCTTATTGAGAGAAATCAGTGAAACTCTGTTCCACAGTTTTACTGCTACCATGCACCCAGGCGGGTTCTCACATGGCATACACACACATAAACATGAGCATGATGCAGCCTTTCACAGATTCTGCAGTTTCCTATATCAAACTTTATAAAATATTTATACTCCTATAGACCTCCTAGATGGACTTGCGACACATTAAGCGGCTTATTCGAACCATCAGTGGAAAGCAAGAAATATATTCAAATATGGTATATTTTAATCCATTTCATTTTTGAGTTTTTATGGTCATGTTGAAAAGCTCTCCTTCCTGCTCTGCAAATTTGCCATCATAATAACAATGTACCAAGGTTCAAGCAGGCTGGCTTTTAAAGGTCCCATGACATGGTGCTCTTTGGATACTTTTATATAGACCTTATTGGTCACCTGATGTCATATCTTAAGGCTGAATCCCATTTCTCTATCTTACCCCTACCCCTTACCCCTACCCCTTGGCCTTGGTTTCAAGGGGTAAGGGCTAGGGGTGAAAACATACCCCTATGAAATGGGACACCACTTGGTTCCATCACCATACATTATTGATCACAAACTTCCAAGATGCCGTCTCTGTCGTCGTTCCAAGATGCCGTCTCTGTCAAATGCGTGGGTTTTGACAACAGTGTCATATGCATTTATATATTTATATATTTTATGTTAACTTTGGTAATGCAAAGGCAGATGTTCTTATCTGTGTAGTACTTAGGTCTGTTTGCAATACATATGTGTATACACACACACATGGTGTGTTGTATATCTGTTTCAGTTATCACCGTTTTGAATGTTATTAATGTTCAGAAAAACATTTTGTTAACAAAAATCTGTCTTTATTTCCCAATAAATTAAACATAACAGGCAAAAACATTACATTAAATGTATTATATTACAGAACCATTATCAACTATTTGAACCATAACTTACATGTCACACACATAAAAAGCCACTCAAATGTATAAAACTAAAAAAAAGAAACACAAGACCACAAACAAACAAATTAACAACAGCTGTTCTGATATTCCAGACCAGTCTGATGCCTGTCTCCCCCCACACACACACATTTCATCAGTGTCCCAAAATACTTATAACAAAAATATAAGTACATGAACAGGAATTAATTACAAATGATTACAATAATACAGTACCAATGCATTAATGAATGGGTACAACATAAACGCATGATTTAAGAAACTTCTGCTTGTTTTCAGCCCGAAATTGGATCAGCTGTTGGGTTTCCTTCTGCGTGTGAAACAGGGCGGTATATGTAAAGCATGTAGCGATGTATCATAGACCGCTAAGATTAATATATACAGTCTATGCGATCTACAGTATACAGTCCATTCAAGGCAGAGGCACTTGCATTTATGGGTCTCTCTGGTCGATGCGGCAGCCATTGTTGCTTGCTGTACAATAGCCCTTGTTTACAAGTAAGCTTGCGTCCTTACTTGGTTTCAAGGGGTATACAGCCCTTGGTCTTAGCCCTACCCCTCGGTCAAAATAGGTATTGGGACAGCACTAGGTCCCACGTGGTACGAGCAAAAACTAGGGGAAGGGGTAAGGGATAGGGGTAAGATAGAAAAAGCCTTGGTGCAGAATTATAGCCACTAGGGCCAGTCCCACAATGAGCTTTCCTTAGGATGTGCCATTTCTGAGTCTGTAGCTTTTGAGGAGGGGGGGGCACGGTGGAGGCCGGTGGTGTGGCCTTGACCAACTGCCACTTTGCTCGTTTGAAAGCCATGATGTCTCTCTCTATCATGGGTGGGCCAAGCAGAGAAAGGTGAGTTAACCTTGACCCTTATGACCTCATGGTGGTATAAAAATATATGGTCACAGCATTCTCGCTTAATACTGAATACATTTCAAAGATTATTGTTCCCATCAGTCACTTACATGCAAAAACAAGGGAAAACAGGGTCCAGGTTAAAAAATACGAAGTTACCCTTTAACTGTAATTAGCGCTTAACTTAATTGTCAATTGTCGGCTAAACTTAGTCACGTAACTAATCGTTATCAAATGAGCGGTTCATTGTATATTATGTATCTTCACTTCCAGAGTAGTAGCTAATATTAACACGGATGTGTTAATTAACGGTACGACTACATAGTGTGAAATAACAGCCAAAAAGCTAAATAAATGCGTTGTGGTACCACTCAAAATGACTTAACAAATTGACATGACCAGGCTACTTTGACACACTCCATCCATTTCTGTGTGGGATATAAGATGTGTCCACTTGGACAGATCAATGCCCCTGCCCCTCATCCTCTCTCTATCCAGATAATGGGGTTTAATGGGGCAGGTCCCCTGAGAGCCATCCATTATGAGATGGGATGGGGTGGGGGAGTTGCACCAGGATGGAGGTGGGGTGTCTGCCATGTGTTAGTTTTGTGACAAAAACTCATGTCATAATATAATCAGTGTTTTTTATTGGCAGGGCCAAATTGTGGTATTAATCAGAGTAAGGTTACACTGCAGACCATCTGCACATGGATTGAGAAGTCCCCACCTCTGTCACTCCGTACAGGAAATCAATATGCACTCAATGGACAGACAGGGTGTCTTCTGTCTTACATTTGAACATCACCACAAAACCGAACTCTTCTAGAAGGGGTACTGTTGATTAGATTCCTGTCTTAATGTCCAACAGATATTAAATTGCATTTTTTGTCTTCTACAGCAACATATCTCCTATTTGAGAAGAAAATCAGAAACCAAAAGGAAGACATTAATATTTGTTGGTTTTATAATAGCGCGTCCCCAGTTGCATTCAGCAGAATACCATGTAATATTTATCTAAGTAGACCCTATATGCCAATCAAATCTTGCATAAAGATGCAATGTCAGTGTTTACTCTAACCAGGGGATTGTTTCACAAAAGTGGAATTTATAAATCCAGGATAACCGATAAAGCGAGACTTGACCTAGTCTAATCTGTGCAGCCTGGCTTGGCGTGTTTCACGAAGGCCAAGCCAGGCTGAGCTTGAGTCATATTACCTTCCACTGCTTGCTTTTAATGCATAGTTTACAACTGTTCATTTTGTCAAATGACAAGTGACTTATTGAATGGTTTGTTAAGAGCTAAGTTAAGAGTTCCTAAATGTATATATTTAGATATATACAATCAGTTCGTCTGCTATTATCTGTCACAATATTATTTTTTTTTGTAGAGGACAAGTTTCCTTCTTTACATATTATATGCTTTGCTCCCTCGTATATATGGATATAGAAAATAAATTCTATTAATGATTTAATTAAACTTCTGACACTGAAAAAATTCAACTCTAAAATCTAGAAACTATTCAGATAATTATATGTTAAATATAATGAATGCTGTAAACATGAATGTAACCGAGTAATATTCATTAGTTATTTCCCCCCCAGTAAAATAAAAGGTCAAAAACCATTGAGGTGTCCTCTCCCTGTTATTACATGAATATACAGTTGTCTCTATAGTTATTGGTTCAGTGATCTAAGACCATAATTAAGGAGGATTTTGCAATTAGGATGGGTTTTAAAATTGAACAATCCTCCCAACTTATTGTCCCAGTTTACTGGATAACACAAATTGTGTGCTAAGAATGGCAATTTATTGAATCCTTTAGTGTTAAAGAATACAAAAATGAATCTACTAAAATAATTGAAGGTGGATTGGTTCACTATAGAAACATGTGTACACACTTTATATACAGTGGGTACGGAAAGTATTCAGACCCCTTTAAATTTTTCACTCTTTGTTTCATTGCAGCCTTTTTCCAAAAATCAAAAAAGTTCATTTTATTTCTCAGTAATGTACACTCAGCAACCCATCTTGACAGAAAAAAACAGAAATTTAGAAATTTTTGCATATTTATTAAAAACAAAAACTGAAATATCACATGGTCATAAGTATTCAGACCCTTTGTTCAGTATTTAGTAGAAGCACCCTTTTGATCTAATACAGCCATGAGTCGTTTTGGGAAAGATGCAACAAGTTTCTCACATCTGGATTTGGGTATCCTCTGCCATTCCTCCTTGCAGATCCTCTCCAGTTCTGTCAGGTTGGATGGTAAACGTTGGTGGACAGTCATTTTCAGGTCTCTCCAGAGATGCTCAATTGGGTTTAAGTCAGGGCTCTGGCTGGGCCATTCAAGAACAGCCACAGAGTTGTTGTGAAGCCACTCCTTCGTTATTTTAGCGGTGTGCTTAGGGTCATTGTCTTGTTGGAAGGTAAACCTTCGGCCCAGTCTGAGGTCCAGAGCACTCTGGAAAAGGTTTTCGTCCAGGATATCCCTGTACTTGGCCGCATTCATCTTTCCCTCGATTGCAACCAGTCGTCCTGTCCCTGCAGCTGAAAAACACCCCCACAGCATGATGCTGCCACCACCATGCTTCACTGTTGAGACTGTATTGGACAGGTGATGAGCAGTGCCTGGTTTTCCCACACATACCGCTTAGAATTAAGGCCAAAAAGTTCTATCTTGGTCTCATCAGACCAGAGGATTTTATTTATCACCATCTTGGAGTCCTTCAGGTGTTTTTTAGCAAACTCCATGCGGGCTTTCATGTGTCTTGCACTGAGGAGAGGCTTCCTTCGGGCCACTCTGCCATAAAGCCCCGACTGGTGGATTGCTGCAGTGATGGTTGACTTACTACAACTTTCTCCCATCTCCCGACTGCATCTCTGGAGCTTAGCCACAGTGACCATTGGGTTCTTCTTTGCCTCTCTCACCAAGGCTCTTTCTCCCCGATAGCTCAGTTTGGCCGGACGGCCAGCTCTAGGAAGGGTTCTGGTCGTCCCAAACGTCTTCCATTTGAGGATTATGGAGGCCACTGTGCTCTTAGGAACCTTAAGTGCAGCAGAAATTTTTTTGTAACCTTGACCAGATCTGTGCCTTGCCACAATTCTGTCTCTGAGCTCTTCAGGCAGTTCCTTTGACCTCATGATTGTCATTTGCTCTGACATGCACTGTGAGCTGTAAGGTCTTATATAGACAGGTGTGTGGCTTTCCTAATCAAGTCCAATCAGTATAATCAAACACAGCTGGACTCCAATGAAGGTGTAGAACCATCTCAAGGATGATCAGAAGAAATAGACAGCACCTGAGTTACATATGAGGGTCACGGCAAAGGGTCTGAATACATATGACCATGTGATATTTCAGTTTTTGTTTTTTAATAAATATGCAAAAATTTCTAAATTTCTGTTTTTTTCTGTCAAGATGGGTTGCTGAGTGTACATTACTGAGAAATAAAATGAACATTTTTGATTTTTGGAAAAAGGCTGCAATGAAACAAAGAGTGAAAAATTTAAAGGGGTCTGAATACTTTCCGTACCCACTGTATATATTTATACACTTAGTAAGTGACCTCAATTAAAACACATTTAGCAACTTTATCAGCCTATCATCACACTTCTAACAATATGAACAGCAGTCTTCACACAGCAATGTAACAGTAACATAACATCAATAGTGGTCACAACTTGAAATAACAGTGCTTAAATGAACAGCAATATTCACATGTTGTATTTTAATGCAGGCAGATAACAATAGGGTAAAACCACCGCACAGAAAAGGCTCCAGGATTAATAAATGGTTGGGACCAGGCTAGCTGTAAAGAATAAATCTCCATGGTAACTTAGGTGCCTCTGCTTTTGTGAAACAAATTCAAGGCTAAATTGAGCCAGGCTAACTGGGAAATCCCGGCTTAATACCTTATCTTGGTTTTGTTAAAACTGAACCAAACCACCACAGCGCAGGCCTGCAGTCCCATGTCGAAGTGTCCTTGGGCAAGACACTGAACCCTGAGTTGCCCCTGATGCTGTGCATCGGAGTGTGAATGTGTGTGCATGTTTATCTGATGAGCAGGTGGCACCTAGTAAGGCAGCCTTGGCCACAGTGTATGAATCTGTATGAATGGTGAACGTATCCTGTATGATGTAAAAGCGCTTTGAGTAGTCGTTAAGACTAGAAAAGCGCTATATAAATACAGCACATTTACATGTTATATCTAACGTGGCATCAGATTAGAAAACACTTCTGTGTAGTTCTAAAGGGCATGGACTTATTTTTTCATTTAATGTGGAGGAATTGTTAATACACACAGTAGACCCTATACCGTCATTGGAGAATTGTATACTGAAATACAATAAGGACAATACAATTAAAGACATGCATGCATTAAAGACAAACACCTAGATGACTTACACTTTTCTAATGTTAAACTCAGAACAAACTGATCACAAACACCCCCCATCACCCCCCACCCCAAATTAAAAAAAACAAAATTCTGCACAGTTACATTTTATTACACCCTTTTTAGCGTGCACAATCTCCAATACCAGCATTGCCAAAAGACAAACACAATTTGGGCAAACCAGAAACCATGGATGATGATGGAGGTCCGAGCCCTGCTAAAAGCTCTGCCTTCAAATCTGGATATATCACTGCTCTCAGGTCTGCAAGAGCCAATCTGAACAGTCAGATTGGCAATGAGGGCACATGGACAAAACATCCAGGGTCACTTTAACGACCACAGAGACACCAGAAGACTGTGGCAGGGAATCCAGGCTGTCACGGACTATGGGACTACTCCCCTGTCCTGTGACGACAGTATGTGAAAAGAAAGATGACCAGTACGAGTTATTATCTGAGTTGACGGCCAAATTAAATAAACAAAATTATTCACATTTAACTCAGATAAACACATTACTGCTGTTATAAGTTACAGGGTTTCCAATTTTTAAGCAAATGTAAACAAAATAAATACCCACTATTAGAAAATATTTAGAAAATAAATTGAATGTTGTACCATTAACATTTTGTATTCTTATCATTTGAGTTAACTCAAATGATAAGAATCAGTATATTTATAGTTAAATTCATATTTTAGCCAAATGCAATACAAAATGTTAATGGTACAACATTCAATTTATTTTCTACTCAGTTTTCAGCCGTATTGTTCTAGTAAAGAAACATCACGTATCATTCATTCATTCATTCATTCATCATCAAATGTATATTTTCTCATCTTTAATCCAAGTATCTTTAGCCAAATACCTTTACATTGTTAAGATTTCTACGATGTTTAAATTACTTTTAACCATTTCAAACACATTCTTTGTCAAACAATTAATTTAGCTTTCTTCCTTTTCCTTTAAACTCCAGTTTTTTGACAAAACCAAACATTTAAAGTTACAAATACCACGGCAAAAAAGTCCTAACAAAGTCAACAAAAGTTAAAAGTCTGTCTTTCCAGAGCATCATTAGCACTGCACTGCTTAAATCAATCAATCTAGCCAAAACATGGCCAATATGGCGCTTACCGGCTGTCCTTCCCAGTTTTGTGGAGGTCTTGGTCTTGCAAAAACACCTTGATCACAAAGATGAAATTTCCTTGGTCTTGTGAGTGCTACAAATGCTCCTTCCACTGACAACACTCTCCAACAACAGAGCCAGGTACTGCCATGCCCAGATTTCCTGGAAGATTTGTTCCACCTGGTTCACCACTGATTGGATTGAATGGGAGGAGCTCCCAGGCAGTTTGTCATTACACCTCCCACTCGATCTTCCCATGGGAACCGATGAAAAGATCGTAAAACAGCACCTGCTCACTGCCGGTCAGCTCTGAGTTTGATCCTCAACTGGTAGCAAGACAACCAGGCGTCGAACATCTCTGTGCACAACCGTGGTTTGGGTAGCTTCTTTTAGGACTTTGGCCGATGGCCGGTTTAGTTTGGGTTTGGGGACAGGAAGGCAGGTGTTTTGGACCACTTTGACGTTCACGTCTCGAACAATGCCCTTAGCATCTGGATTTACGCTCACCACCCGTCCAAGCTTGAATTGGCCCCTTACTGCATTTTGATCACACAACTAGACAATATCTCCGATAGCAACATTACAATGCAGAGTGTGCCATTTACTTCTCAGAAATAAGTTTGGGCCGGCAAGCTGGCTCCAAGACTTCCAGAACTTGTGGACCTGGTTCTGCATCTCTCTGAGTCTCTTATAAGGGTAGTTTGCAAAGTCAAATGTTCTGATCTCACCGCTTGGAGAGGCTCGGCCCAGGAGAAGTGTGTTGGGTGACACATACTGCACGCTTTCTTCATGGCTCTGCACCCTGGCGTCTATTGGGCGTTCGTTGGCAAGGTTTGCAGCAAGTTGTAGTGTTGTCTGAAGCCCCATTTCGGTGAGGTGAGCCAGCAGGATGAATTATCCACTCCATTTGTTACCTTTTTGAGCAGACATCTCTTCTATTGAAGTCCTATTCTGAGCATCCAGGAACTGGTACAGCTCTCTTAGGACAGGTTTGGCGCCGATGAAGTTTGTCCCCGGGTCGGACCAAATCTTTCTTGGGTGCCCTCTTATTGCAGTAAAGCGTTGGTAAGCCATCAAGAAGCTCTCTGTCGACATAGCGTTGACCAAGTCTGCAAGAATTGTCCTGCTGGCCATACAGCTGAAGATGACACCCCACACTTTCATTGAGACCCGTTTCTTGATGTCATCTTTGACATGATACGGTCCAAAGAGGTCGACTGTAGTAAACTCGAACGGGGCTGCAGGTGTGGTTCTTTCAGGAGGTCGGTCAGCCATTACTTGTTTGCACCTTCTTGCTCTTGACTTTTTGCAGAAAAGGCAGTTCTCCACTACTTTTTGGTCAATTTTTCTCCCTTGGATGACCCAGGCTTTCCTCCGCATTTTCAGCAGGGTTGCAGCCACACTTTCATGACGCTCATCGTGCGCCTCCCGTGCTAATAAAGTAGAGACCCATGCATTGAAAGGCAGAAGGGGAACTGCAGGGCCATCTTGCCTGAAGCCATGGATTCTCCCACCGCAAACTAGTAACCCAGATTCTGGCTCTCTGTACACAACCAGGCGGTCCGGAGTGGTAACTGGGAACGTCACCCCTTCTTGAGCAGCAAGATAGATGTCTCTTATTGCTTCTTGACGTTCTGTGGCGGTGATAACTTCTTTTGTAGGAATCGCCTCCCACTTTGAGTTCTCAATAGACTGTTGCAGATGTAAACTTTTTGGCAGCTCTCCAAATAAAAGCAACAGTCTTGATTAGACACTTTAGGCTGCTAAAGCGCCTCTCATCCACCAAGTTTAGGACAGCTCCACCAGCAGGAAGTTGTCCCACAAAACTTGGAAGACTTCTTTTCGCTTGGGCTCTTGTGAGTGCTGCCACGAATGACTTCTTTTGCATATTATTAATGCTTTCTCGAGCTGTCACAGACACATATTTTGATGACATAATCGGCCACTCGTTCTCTGGTTGATGTAGAAACTCTGGCCCTCGCTGCCACTCTGAATGGGCATCAAGTTCCTTTGGCCCAGCTCCTCTGGTGATAATGTCGGCTATGTTGAGTGGTCCGGGGATCCACCACCAGTCCTGTAGTTGTGTGCTTTCTTGGATCTCGCCAATTCTATTAGCGAAGAAAGTCTGAAATCCATAGCTTTCGCGCTGGATAGCTCCAAGAACAGTCTGACTGTCTAACAAATGGTACCACCTTTTTATCTGGATCTGGGTATGCTGTTCAAAGTACTTTTTCAGGCGGCTTGCAAAAATTGCACCACAAAGTTCTGCTTTGACTGCATCCCCCTTCTGGTCTAGAGGTGTTAGCTTTGCTTTTGACTCCACTAGTCGAATTGTTAATTGTTTGTTACAGTCCCACCGCAGGTAGAGGACAGCACCATAGGAGCTTTCATTGCCATCTGAAAAAGTGACAGCGACTGGTTCAGTTGCTGCTTTTGGTGGAGTAAGGGCTCTTGGAAACCCTACTTTGCTTAGCTGGACGTACTCCTCAAAAATTCCAATTGCATCCTTGCGGAGCTCATCCGACAGAGGAAGGTCCCATGTGTCCTTGACCATGCTACACTTTGATTTTGCCTCTTGGAATGCCCTTCGGACCAAGATAGCCCTTTTTGCTTTGATGGCGTTGTCAGCCCAACTGGGTCATACAAACCAGCAACTTGACTCAACAGTTCACGTCTTGTCAGCGGGTCTGGTGTTTGTGCTCGCACTTCTTCTAGCAGCAAGTCTTGCCCAAGTCTCATCTTTTTCTTCCGCTTGGAGAAGTTGACCCTCACCATGACATGCAACATGTCTTCATCCACAATGTAGCTGAGACCGAGCGCCTTGTTGTCTTCCTCCTCAAGCTGGTTCGGCAGAACAACAATGTTTGGTGATGCCTTTTCCCTTTCTCCTTTACCTTGGACCGCAAGGACTCCTTTTAAGCAAATGTAAACAAAATAAATACCCACTATTTTAACTCAAATGATAAGAATCAGTATATTTATAGTTTAATTCATATTTTAGCCAAATGCAATACAAAATGTTAATGGTACAACATTCCATTTATTTTCTACTCAGTTTTCAGCTGTATTGTTCTAGTAAAGAAACATTATCAGGTTCCATTCATTCATTCATCATCAAATGTATATTTTCTTATCTTTAATCGAAATATCTTTAGCCAAATACATTTACATTGTTAAGATTTTCTACCTTTTCCTTTAAACTCCAGTTGTTTGATAAAACTAAACAACATTTAAAGTTACAAATACCACGGCAAAAAAGTCCTAACAAAGTCAACAAAAGTTAAGTCTGTGTCTTTCCAGAGCATCATTAGCACTGCACTGCTTAAATCAATCTAGCCAAAACATGGCCAATATGGCGCTTACCGGCTGTCCTTCACAGTTTTGTGGAGGGCTTGGTCTTGCAAAAACACCTTGATCACAAAGATGAAATTTCCTTGGTCTTGTGAGTGCTACAAATGCTCCTTCCACTGACAACACTCTCCAACAACAGAGCGGGGTACTGCCACGCCCAGATTTCCTGGAAGATTTGTTCCACCTGGTTCACCACTGATTGGATTGAATGGGAGGAGCTCCCAGGCAGTTTGTCAGCACAGTATGGATTTCCTCAACAATTACTTTGGTAGGTTAGAAGCACAGAACACCACACCAGCGAAGAAAACCACCCCACAGGAAGGAGACCAGGTGCTCAAACTGGATTCACAAACCTGAAAAAAAACACCATCTGGATGACTACCGGCCCATAGCACTCACTTCCATAATAATAAAGTGCTTTGAAAGACTAGTAAAGGACCACATCTCATCTGCCCTCCCCCCTTCTCTGGACCCATTTCAGTTTGCCTACCGCCCACACTGCTCTACTGGGGATGCCATATCCAGTACACTGCCCTTTAGCTTGGGACACCTAGAGAACAAGATCTCTCTTGTGCGGATGCTGTTTGTTGATTTCAGTATAAAACACCATAATCCCTCAGCATCTGGTCAAATGGCTGGTCTCAGACGTACTGGGCATAAATTCTCCTCTGTGTAACTGGATACTGGATTTTCTCACAGACAGGCCTCAGTGTGTGGGGGTAGGGAACAACACATCCACCAACATCTCACTGAGCACTGGCTCCCCGCAGGGATGTGTTCTCAACGCTCTTCTGTTCACACTGATGACTCATGACTGTTGTGCAAAGTCTAGCACCAATCACATCATAAAGTACGCGGACGACACAACAGTGGTGGGTCTTATCCAGGACGGAGATGAGAGGGCATGTAGGGAGGCGGTGAGACTTTTTGCAGACTGGTGCAGGACAAACAACTTAGCCCTGAACGACGACAAAAACCAAGGAGATGGTGGTTGACTTCATGTCCGGCTTGATGCCCTGCTACGCTGTGCACTACTACTAATACTTCTATAAGTAATAGTTCCATCACCTTTACTGTTACTATAATTACCACTGTTCATCATCTCATTTCATTATACCCACTTCTAATGTTCCTCTGTGTAGCATTTCTGTATCTCCCTCTCTTTCTCTACCAACTGATTGTGTCAGATGACTGCCCACCACAAGCCAGTTTCAGTTTGAGGTTTCTGCCTGTTAAATAGATAATTTTCCTTCCAGCTGTTGCACCAAATGCATGTTCTTGTGGGAATCTTTGGTTTCCTGTCACTTACAGAGTGTGGTCTAGACATTCGCTATCTTTAAAATGCCCTGAGCTAAGTTCTGTTATGATTTGACATCATAAATACTGGCATGGAGTTTGTGTAGGTGAACAAAAGTGGGCCAAAGCAGAAACATGGCCCACATGAGTACACACAGTTGACGCTTTAAGCTATGCAGGATCATTGTGTGGCCTACCATACTGCTCTAAGTGTTGAAATCCATTGTCATTGACATGAATTCAGATGTGACTTTATTGATGATGAAAATGCATACTTCTTTTAGCTACCTTTGGTACAGGAGATGCGTTTTGGATACTTGAAAAAAAACATGGAAACTTTTAATCTGATATGGCCACATACCATGATTTTAAGCAAATGTTACATGGGGGTATAGCTCAGTGGTAGAGCATTTGACTGCAGATCAAAAGGTCCCCCTACATACAACTACAAACTTTTGGCCTGTACTGTATGTAAAATGTCCTGAGAAAACTTCTGTTAGGATTTCATTTTATAAATACTGGTATGGATTTTGTGTAGGTGAGCAAAACTGAACAAGGGCAGAAACATAGTCCACATAAGTAAACGTACATAGGCACTGTTAGCTACGCAGGATCATTGTGTGGACCACATTTCTGCCCTTAGTGTTGACATCTATTGTAATTAACATAAATTCAGATGTGCCTTTATCGAAGATGACATTGTCATCTTTCTTTTAGCTGCCTTTGATACAGGAGATGAGATTTGGATATTTAAAAAAGTTCATGAAAACCTTTAATGAGATGTGGGTACGGACTGTATTGTTAATCACACTGTGGAGGACCAGCCATTGTTTTGCTGCACAATAAGCATATTCAACACATGGTATAAGGAGGTATTTCTCAGTGGTAGAGTATTTGAGTGCAGATCAGGAGGTCCCCAGTTCAAATCTGGGTTCCCCCCACACTGATACTGTGTGCAGGCTTGCATTGTTATGATACTGATTATCTTTGATTCCCACCTTCCAGCACAGAGGTCTTAGTAACTTGTATAGAGTTTGCATGGGCAAGCACAACAGGAACAGGTCAGAAGCATGATCCACATAAGTAAAGGTAGAAGTTTTAAGCAATACAGAATAGTTCGTTTGACCATGTTTGGATGACTTACAAGTTTCCTGATTTTAAACTCAGACAAAAAATTCTCTTTCTGCTTCTGGCGAGAGCAGTCGTGTTTTTCCTCCTCTCCCCTGTTATCTCAGCTTGGCTCCTTCCCTGTCTGTCTAGCTTGTCTTGTGGAACTTTTTCTCTTTTCTCTTTGTCCCCTGCCTACTGTTTTCCTGGAATATTCAGCATGGAATTGATCAACTGGTTGCTCAGCGCTATTGACTTTTTTCACCCAAACATGCTTCACTGTTGGAGCCGTCATGTCCGAGTGGAACATTCCCTGCAGGCTACGCTTGCGATTCCTGGGAGAATTGGCAAGCGGTCTGCCTGGATGTTCTGACTGTGGAAGATATTTCCCATTCCCATTACAAAGGTCACACTGATGAACTGAGCTTTTAACAACATAGACAGTCTGACGCTCATATTCACACACACAACTCATTATCTCACACACACACCAATCTAATCTAATCTAATCTAATCTAAAATATTCCAAACACCTTCAAAGCTGAGTGTGGTCTAGACCTTCACTATATGTAAAATGTCCTGAGATGACTTCTGTTAGGATTTAATTTTATATATATACTGGTATGGAGTTTGTGTAGGTGAGCAAAATAGAACTAGGGCAGAAACATGGTCCACATAAATACACGTACAGTACATAGACAATTTGCGCTATGCAGGACTCTTGAGTGGACCACATTTCGGCCCTTAGTGTTGACATCAATTGTATTTAACATTAATCCAGATGTGCCTTTATCGAAGATGACTCTGTCATCTTTCTTTTAGCTGCCTTTTCATACAGTAGAAGAAATATGGATACTTGAAAAAGTTCATGAAAACTTTTAATGAGATGTGGGTACAGACTGTATTGTTAACCACACTGTGGCGGACCAGCCATTGTTTTGCTGCACAATAAGCATATTCAGCAGAGTGCATATGGGGGTATAGCTCAGCGGTAGAGCATTTGACTGCAGATCAAAAGGTCCCCAGTTCAAATCTGGGTGCTACAATGATCTTTATGATAGTTGTTGTCACTGATTCCCACCTTAAATCATTAACATCTTACTAACTTGCAAAGAGTTTGCATGGGTGAGCCAAACTGGAAGAGGGCAGAAACATTACCTTAGTTCAACAATCTAAAGATATAACTACTTTAGTTGGCATTGCACTGAACTTCAACAGCACTGTAAGGAATGTCTGAGTTATCTTAGCTCAAGATATGTCTATGAAAGCCCACATAAATGACGAGCCCTTAGAAATGCTGCTAAAGGTTTGGACTGCAGGGGGACTTCCTATGTCACACTGAGCTCCTCTCTCCTCCTCTCTGTCTCTCCATCTGTGTTTGATCGTGTCCCATGAATGCATGTCACTAACAGTTTCTTTCCCAACGTCTTTGTGCTTTCTCCCCTCTCAGATTTCCTTGGATTGTGGTGGCACCTGAATAGTGGAAGCAGCTGCTGCCGTGGTCCTGCTGGACGCCCTGCAACACCCTGCACTACTACTGCTACTATTATTATCAATAGTTCTATTACCTTTACTGCTAATAGAATTACTATGCTATACTATTGCCACTGTTCAACTTTTTCTTCCATTCTCTCTCTCTCACATCTGTCACAACAAATGCATGCTCTTTTGGGAATTCTTGGGTTTCTGTCAATTACAGAGTGTGGTCAAGATCTTCACTATATTTAAAATGTCCTGAGATAACTTTACTATGATTTCACTTCATAAATACTGGTATGGAGTTTGAGTAGTTGAGCAAAATTGAACTAGGGCACAAACATGGTCCACCAAAGAACACGTACATAGACGCTTTGAGTTATGCAGGATCCTTGTGTGGACCACATTTCTGCCCTTAGTGTTGACATCCACTGTAATTAATCACTTAAACACATGTGGGCCAGACCGTGATGGTAACCACATGGTGGAGCACCAGCCATTGTTTTGCTGCAACATAAGCATATTCAGCAAATTTAAGCGATATGTAAGGGTATAGCTCAGTGGGAGAGCATTTGACTGCAGATCAAGAGGTTCTCAGTTTGAGTCTGGGTGCCCCCTACAATGATGTGTGCAGGCTGTTATCTTTATGATAGTCATTGATTCCCACCTTACAGCATTGACGTCTTACTAACTTGTATAGAGTTTGCATGGGTGAGCCAAACTGGAAGAGGGCAAAAACATGGTTCCATTCTCTCTCTCTTTCTTTGTCTTCCAACCGGTATTGTCAACCGGTTGGAAGAGAAAGCCCACTACGAAAGCCCACCACAAGCCAGTTTTAGTATGAGGTTTCTGCCTATTAAAAAGACATTTTTCCTTCTATCTGTCGCAATGCATGCTGGCCACTACCTCCGTGTTCAGGAAACCAGGACCAGCAGTCTCCACGATCCCCCTCAGCTTTGTCACTTGTTGTCAGCCTCTCGGTGAGACCCGGTCTGCTGCCATCTTGGGGATCCAGCCGGCACCCCAAACCACACCAGTTTCTAGACCTAACGAACCAAAGACGGTCAAAATATCTTTAATCAATGACACATTGTCAGCAATGGACCTGCCGGACACGCAGTAAGTTTGGTTCTTATGGATGACCTGGTCCAACACCCGCTTCAGCCTGGAGGCCAGGACCTTGGATAGGTATTGCTTGAAACTTCTAACTTCTATACAAGTTAGTAAGACCTCAATGCTGGAACGTGGGAATCAAAGATAATCAGTACCATAAAAGTAGCAGTCTTCACATTGCATCTGTGTAGAAGGGAACCCAGAATTGACGTGGGGACATCTTGATCTGCAGTCAAATACGCTACCACTGAGCTATACCTATGCAGGATCCTTGTGGCAACCCCATTTCTGCCATTAATGTTGACATACATTGTAATTAACATACATTCAGATGCGCCTTTATTGAAGATGATACTGTCATCTTTCTTTTATCTGCCTTTCATACAGTAGATGAGTTTGGGATACTTGAAAAAGTTCATAAAAACTTTTAATCACATGTGGGCCAGACGTGATGGTAACCACATGGTGGAGGACCAGCCATTTTTTGCTGTTAATGAAAACTTTTCATTAACTTTTAATCTTTTAATCACATGTAATCACATGTAAGCCAGAGTTAGCATGGGTTAGCCAAACTGAAAGAGGGCAGAAACATGGTTCATGTTAGTTCAACAATCTAAAGATTGAACTACTCTGGTTGGCGTTGGCGATTGACAGCGGGGTGGCTCAAGGCTCAATTTTAGGCCCAGTCTTGTTCTCGCTGTATATGCTGCTCCCGGGATCAATCTTCCTAAAATACAACATTTCTACTGCTGCCCATTTGTAAAAAGTCTTGGTGTTTTTATTGACATTTCTTTTAAACTCGATAAACAGATTATCTCAGTGGTAAAAACAAGCTTCTTTAAACTCAGACTTCTTGGGAAGGTCAAGCCATACCTGCCCCATAGCCAACTAGGAAAAGTTGTGCATGCCCTGATCACAAATCGCCTGGACTATTGTAACTCATTGTACTATGGCCTTGATCCGTCTTCAGTTTGCCGATTACAATAGGTTCAGAATGCAACTGCACGCCTGCTGACAGGAAAAAGGCGCAGTGACATCACCCCTGTACTTTTGTCTCTCCACTGGCTGCCTGTTGTTTTAAATCCATTTTAAGATTATTGTTTGTTTTTAAATCTCTTAATGGGCTGGCACCAGCATATTTATCTGATATGTTGATTTTGCACACTCCAGTCAGAGCACTTAGGTCCGCTGACCAGTTGCTTTTACATTGTCCAGATCCAGACTGAAAACCAGAAGGGACAGAGCTTTTTAAGTGGCAGGTCCTAAGCTCTGTAAATCTCTTCCTCTCAACATTAGAGCAGCTACCTCTATTGAGAGATCTAAATCCCTTATAAAAACTCATCTTTCTGCACTGGATTTTAACATAAGCTGAGCTGTGACATTTTATTGTTGTTATTGCTTTGAGTAAAGTTTTTATCTGTTGTCTGTTTTTATTGTTTTTGGCATATTCTGTTTTAGAAGGGTTTTTCTCGTTATTTATTATGATTTTATCTTATGTTGTTATCTATATTTGTACAGCACTTTGGGGCAGTAGTGACTGTTTGTAAATGTGCTATAAAAATAAACTTTGACCATGACCTTTTTATACTATGTGCTTAATATGCTTATGGTGCAGCAAAACAATGGATCGTCCTCCACGGTGTGGTTAACAATACAGTCTGTACCCACATCTCATTAAACTTTTTCATGAACTTTTTGAAGTCCTTAAGTCCAGATCAAGAGGTCCCTTAGTCAAATATGGGTGCCCTCTACACAGTGTGCAGGCTGCTATCTTTACAATATTAATTGTCTCTGATTCCCACTTTCAAGTCTAACTAACCTTTACAGATTTTGCATAGGTGAGCAAAACAGAAACAAGGCAGAAACATGGTCCACGTAAGTTTAATTACATAATTCCTTTAACTTAGGGCAGAAGAGGATCCCCTTAGTTATACGTTGGTAGAAGCTTTGAATGCAATGCAGAATGGTTGTGTGGACCATGTTTGGATGTACTACAATTTCCTGATGTCAAACTCAGACAAAAATTACCCTAAACAACGCCAAAGTTTATCATGTAAAGATATAGCTACTCTGATTAGTGTTGCCCTGGCCTTCAGCAACACTATAAGGAATCTCTGAGTTATCTTAACTCAGCCCACATAAATGACCAGCCTTTAGTTGAGCTGCCAAAGGTCTAGAAGTCCTTGTGCTTTCTCCCTTCTTGTGGTGGCACCTGAATCATATAAGCAGATGCTGCTATGGTCCTGCTACGCTCTGCACTAGTACTACTACTTCTATAAGTAATAGTTCTATTAGCTTTACTGTTACTATAATTAGCACTGTTCATCATGCCATTTCATTATACCCACTTATAATATTCCACTGTGTCGCATTTCTGTATCTCCCTCTCTTTCTCTACTAACTGATTGAGTCAGATGACTGCTCACCAAAAGCCAGTTTCAGTTTGAGGTTCGTACCTCAAACTGAAACTGAAAAGATAATTTTCCTTATAGCTGTTGCACCAAATACATGCTCTTGTGGGACTTGTTGGTTTTCTGTCAATTACAGAGTGTGGTCTAGGCATTCACTATCTTTAAAATGCCCTGAGCTAAGTTCTGTCATGATTTGACATCATAAATACTGGTATGGAGTTTGTGTAGGTGAATAAAAGTGGGCTAGGGCAGAAACATGGCCCACATGAGTACACATACGTCAACGTTTCGAGCTATGCAGGCTCATTGTGTGGACTACCGTTCTGCTCTTATTGTTGAAATCCATAGTCATTGACATGAATTTAGACGTGACTTTATTGATGATGAAAATGCATACTTCTTTTAGCTACCTTTCATACAGGAGATGAGTTTTAGATACTTGAATTAAAAATGGAAACTTGTAATCAGATGTGGGCACATGCCGTGATTTTAAGCAATGGTGGAGGACCAGCCATTGTTTTGCTCCCAACAAGCATTTTCAACAAATATTACATGGGGTATAGCTCAGTGGTAGAGTATTTGACTGCAGATCAAGAAGTCCTGGTTCAAATTTGGGTGCCCCCTACCCAAATGATATGTGTGTCACCCTTATGGTTGAGGTTGTCTTTGATTCCCACCTTCAAATGTTGAGGTTTTGCTAACTCGTATAGAGTTTGCATGGGTGAGCAAAACTGGAAGAGGACAGAAACATGGTCCTTGTTAGTTCAACAGGTAATACTTTGTAATAACCATCCTTGATGGTAAATTGATATTTAATAAATCTTGAGTTAACTGTCCTTTAACTGTTAGCAAATCGTCATTTTACTGTTAAACAATTTAATTATAATTAATAAAATATTAGTAGTGCTGTAAATTTACAGTTTATTGTTACACACATTAAATTATATATATATATATATATATATATATATATATATATATATATATATATATATATATATATATATTTTTGTTATCAAATAATGATTAAAAAAGTTTTTAAGCCTATAAAAAACATTTTTAAACATTTGTAAACATTACATAGATAGATGGACAAGATATTTCCAACACTTTGTGAAGGGTTACTGGTTTGTAAATGGTCTATAAACAGTGTCTGGATGGGTATTATCAAGTTGCAACAGATGACTATAATACCCTGTTAAATAGTTAATAAATACTTTGTATAGAGTAAACTATTCTACTAAATCTATAAACATTATCTGGATGCTATTGTAAAGTTGCGTATAATGTTTTTCATTTATAGTTCTTGGTTAGTAAGTGCTTGGTAAAGTAGTGAACCATTTTTCCCCTTCATTAAATTATATAAAAACATTATCTATATACAGTGAGGAAAATAAGTGATTTATGGATTTTTTTATCTATGTATATACAGTACTGTGCAAAAGTCTTAGGCAGGTGCAAAAAAAGCTGTAAACTAAGAATGCTTTCAAAAATATAAATAATAATTGTTTATTATTATAAATTTACAAAATGCAAAGTGAGCGAACAAAGGAAAAACCTAAATCACATCAATATTTGGTGTTACTATCCTCTGCCTTTAAACCAGCATCAATTCTTATAGGCACACTTGCAAAACGTTGGGCAAAGTTAAGAATCATAAACGCAGTGGTTGGCCAAGGACACTTAGTGCAGCAGATGAAAAACACATCAAGCTTAATTCCCTTTGAAATCGGAAGATGTCCTGCAGTGACTTCAGTTCAGAACTGGCAGAAACCAGTGAGACCCAGGTACACCCATCTACTGTCCGGTAGTCTGACCAGAAGTGGTCTTCATAGAAGAGTTGCAGCCAAAAAGCCATACCTCCAAGATGGAAACAAAGCAAAGCAACGAAAACACAGGACTTGGCAGCAGGTGCTCTGGAGTCATGAAATATTTGGCTGTAGCAGAAGGCAGTTTGTTCACCAATGGGCTGGAGAGAACCAGAAGAATGAGTGTCTGCAGCCAATAGTGAAGCATGGTGGAAGTTCTTTACAAGTTTTGTGCCACATTTCTGCAAATGGTGTTGGAGATTTGGTCAGGATTAATGATGTCCTCAATGCATCACCAACCAGAGTAGTTATATCTTTAGATGTGATGAGGAAGAGAGAGGAGATCAGTGTGACATAGGAAGTCCCCCAGCAGTCTAGCAGAACTAAGGGCTGGTCATTTATGTGGGCTTTTATGGACATATCTTAAGTTAAGATAACTCAGAGATTCCTTACAGTGGTGCCAAGGCCAGGACAACACCAACCAGAGTAGTTATATCTTTAGATGTTTGAACTAACGGGAACCATGTTCTTACCCTCTTCCAGTTTGGCTCACCCATGCTAACTGTACAAGCTAGTAAAACATCAATGCTGTAAGGCGGGTATCAATGACAGCAACTATCATAGAGATGACAGTGTGCACGTGACATTGTAGGGGGCACCCAGATTTGAACTAGAGACCGCTTGAGCTGCAGTCAAATGCTCTACCACTGTGCTATACCCCCACATACCATTTGTTGAATATGCTTATGGTGGAGCAAAACAATGGCGGGCCCTCCACCATGTGGTTACTATCACGGTCTGGCCCACATGTGATTAAAGTTTTCATTAACTTTTTCATATTTTCCAAAACTCATCTACTGTATGAAAAGCAGCTAAAAAAAGATGACAGTGTCATCTTTGATAAAGGCACATCTGAATTAATGTTATTTAACGTGGATGTCAACAATAATAGCAGACATGTGGTCCACACAAGGATCCTGCATAGCTCAATGTAATGTCTATTTAAATCTTTAACAGGCATAAAGTAATCTTAGAAGACAACCACACGTGAGTTCAGTCTAAGCTCGGTTTATTAGCTTGCCAGCGTGAACAACCATACAACAACATCCGGTCTGGCTCTTCTTCGGCTCTCTACGGCCTGGGCTAGAACAATGACACCTTTAGGTCACCACCTGTCATTAAATTTCAAAGATGTTGTCCTTAGTAGTTAAATTTAACTGTTAGTATAAGCAATAAACACTTCTTTAGCGTAACAATATTTCTTGTTGAAAACACAACTGGTTTGGGCTTTCACTGAAGGGTGTGATCGGCTTGGGTGTGGACTGCAGGTGCTGGTGCCTTTTCTCCTGTAGCGCGCTCCCTCTGCTGTCTCGACAATATAGGACCTTGGGGTAGAACTGGAGCTGTGAACGATAGCAGGCATTGTCCACTGTTTCTGTCCATCCAACTTTGATAGCATTCAGCTCAGTGGGGGTAGGACCCACTCCATTCCTGCGTTTATAGTCATAAACTTGCCTTTGCTTGGCTGCAGCATCAGCCTGTCTGATCACATCTTCATTGGGCCAATTTGGTTTCAGATTGTCCTGCAGGGTGGGAAGGGTGGGCAAGGTGGTCCTGATTTTCCTGCCCATCAGCAGTTCTGCTGGACTGACTCCTGTTGGAGATGTGGGTGTGGCTCTGTACGCCATCAGGGCAAGGAAGGGGTCTTCCTGTCTCAGTATAGATTTTGCTACCTGCCCTCTCTGCCTGGCCATTACTTTGAGGGTAGTATGGGCTGGAAGTAACATGAACAAAATCATATTTCTCACTAAACTCCCTTATCTCTGCTGAAGCTAGCTGTGGCCCATTGACGCTCACCACAACTTCAGGTATGCCAAAACGTGCAAATGTGGCTTTCAGCTACAACCTGGCTGGTAGAAGTTGTAGGTAAATTCACAATCTCTAGATATCTAGAGTAATAATGTGATACTACAAAAAAGTTTTGCTTCTTAAAATCACACAGATCTATACCAACTTTGTCCTGTCCTGGCTGGGAGCTCACTAGGCATTTATGGCTCCTTCTTCTGTGTTTTTCTGTTCTCTCTACAAAATGCACACTACTGTACTGTACTGTACTTTGTGAGCCGTCCAGTCCATATAGGTATTTATTAAACCGTTCACAGGGCCGTACACTTTCCAGGCACTCCTTTTTGAGCTGCGCGTACCTTTTCTCCGCGACGCCTTGTTGTCTGGAGCCGTAGGCTACGGGCTTCCAGTGATCCCCATGCTGCTGGAGTAGAATGCCGCCCAGCCCGTAGCTGTGGGCATCTGCTGACCCTATGGTTGGCTTGTTGGCATCATAGAAGGTAAGTACCAGAGCTGTGGCTAGTGCAGTCTTTAAGTTCCTAAACGCCTCACACTGTGCAGGTCCCCACATCCACTGTTTCTCCTTTCAGTAGCTCGTAAAGTTGGTGGGGCACAGTTGATAGCTCTGGAACAAACATGGCTAAATAATTAAACATCTCTAAGAATCTTTTAAGTTCCGTCATATTTTGTGGCTGTGGAAAATAAAGAAAGGATTCCTGTGATGTTGTTTGGGTCGGCCCCGAAGCCTGCCTTGTCAATTAGGTAACCCAGGAAGCAAACCTGTCTCTGTTTGAACTTGCACTTTGCCTGGTTCATCTTGAGCCCTGCTGCCTCGATGACCTTCAACACCTCTGCCAGGCGTCGGTCGTGTTGCTCCTCTGTCTCTGCGTGAATCAAAATATCATCCATAAAGATCTCTGTCCCTTCTAGGCCGGCCAGAGTCTCGGCAGGATGTACTTCTCCCTTTTCACTGCTTTGTTCAGTTTCCTTAGGTCTGCACAGAGGCAGACCTCCTTCTTGTTGGGTTTGAGTACTGGTACCATAGCCGTGCACCATTCAGTCGGCTGTGTTACTTTTCCAATTATGCCCTCATCCTCCATGTGCTGCAGTTCCTTTATTACCAGCGGTACCAGGGGCAGGGGTATCCGCCTTGCTGTCGGCACTGCATATGGCTGGGCGTCATCTTGCAGGGCTATTCTGACTGGCTAAGTTTTCAATAGTCCACTGGATCCAAACACGCCTCTGACTTTGTCCATCCTCTTCACTCAACCCATTTCCACTACTTCCTCGCAGCCTAGAAAGAAGCTTTTTCCATCTATCACATACACCTTAAGAGAGTATTTTTCCCCCTTATGGAACATACCTATGCATTTGAGATTACCCCCTGGGCTTCCAAAACGCGTGTCTGGAGGCTGTAGCTTTATTTTAGGACTCATCTTGTTGAATGTCCCCTTAACAACAATGGCAGCGTCAGCTCCTGTGTCAATTTTAAAGGTTACTACCACATTGTTTACAGGTAAGCCTACTGTCCATGTAGCCGCATTAGCCTCCCTGTCAACAGCTCCAAGATAGTATGTCTGTCCAGGCTGCTCGCTTGGGACTTCTCTCACTGCTTTAGAACAACATTTACGTTCCCAGTGTCCTTCCTTGTGACACTTATTGCACTTGCTTTTTAATGCAGGGAAATGTCTTTCATTGGAGGGTTGTGGCTGACCCTTTTTCCTATACTGTCCGAACTTCCCCTTAACAGCATTAACGTTGGCCAGCTGAGCGTCCGGACGATTAGTTTGAAAATTAACCAGCCATGTTATTGCCTCTGTCTGGCGCACACGTTCATTCACTTACGCAAACATCAGGTCTGCTTTGAGCAGGAACTGACAGGAAAGTTCTTTGTCTGCTATTCCTACCACAAGGCTTCCCTCGTAGTCCTGAATTGACAGTGCTCTGCTAGTTCATATAATGTCCTGATGTACATCTCCACCGTTTCCCCGGATTGCTGGCTCTGTTGATAGAAACATGCACGCTCATGTATGATGTTGCGTCGTGGAATAAAGTAGTCATCAAACTTTTTCATGACCACCTCAAAGTCTTTCTTTTTTCCTTCCTCTTCAAACTCAAATTAACTGAATATCTTTTCAGCTTCACTGCCCATTGCGTAGATCAGCAAACTCACTTAAATCTTGTCATCTTTGTTTAGCTTTGCTTAGCTTAGCTAACCGATACCGGTGTTATACCCCTACTGGTTTTCACAACAACTGGTTACCGTCATAGACAGTTAAAGAAAGAAGAAGGTTTCTGTATGTTGTGTTTACCTAACAGCTGCCGTTGTGGTCTGCCTCTGTCACCAGATTTGTCCCCCAATCACAAACATATCTACTGGAGCGAAATTGTGTCTAAGTAAGCACCACATCACAGCCACCAACAAAAAATAAGCTTTAAAAACAATATAACTTTGGGTCGAGCTAGTTGCGATCTTGTAGCAAAAATGAGAGTTCCCACCAAAGCCCAAAGCTCTACGCAGTGAGCTATCATATCACTACATAAAATGGCTGGCAGTTACGTATTTACGCTTACTACGTCAGCAACCGGGTATCACTTTGTTGTGAGCTAATCTAAAACAACTGGTTACCTTGGCTTAGTTTATGAAATACCTGATGATATTTATCACGTTTCTTTGGTCGCATCTACAGACAAATTGACTACTACTACTTCATCATAGCCACCTACTAAGCTACACATTGTGACTGACACACATTTTTAACAGATAAATTGTATAGTCAAATATTGTCAAAATACACAATTGCCAACGAGTCACAGAAAAGTGGTAATACACAATGCAATTTGAATGCCCTGTTTTTTACTCGCTTCTGCTTCACCTTGTCCTATCGTCCCGGATCCAGGAACACCAAGCCGGACGCCCTGTCCCGCCTCCATTCCTCCGACTCGAGCAACCCACCTGAATACATCCTCCCCCGTTCCTGCCTGGTGGCCTCCCTGGTCTGAGAGGTGGAGTCTGCCGTCCGCCGCGCCCAGGCCACCGACCCAGACCCCGGTACCGGACCTGCTGACCGCCTCTACGTCCCCCCGAGTGCCCGTTCACAGGTCCTGCAGTGGGCACACGCCTCCCGCTTCAGCTGCAACCCCGGCAGAGCCAGAACACTGTTCCTGCTCCGCCAACGGTTCTGGTGGGACACGGCGGAGAAGGATTGCCGGGACTTCGTGGCTGCCTGCGAGGTGTGTGCTCGCACCAAACCATCCCATCAACGGCCCGCCGGTTTGCTCCGTCCCCTCCCGGTCCCCGGTCGGCCCTGGTCTCACATCGCCATAGACTTCGTCACGGGCTTGCCCAACTCCCAGGGTATTACGGTAATCCTGACCGTAGCGGACCGGTTTTCGAAATCTGTCCATTTCATCCCCCTGCCCAAGTTGCCTACGGCCGTGGAAACCGCCACACTCCTCGTCCATCATGTCTTCCTGCTTCACGGCATGCCCCTGGATATCGTCTCCGAGCGGGGACCCCAGTTCACCTCACAGGTGTGGAGGTCCTTCTGCCAAGCCCTCGGAGCCACCGCCAGCTTGTCATCGGGTCATCACCCCCAGACCAACGGACAGACCGAGCAGGCCAACCAGGACCTGGGAGCAGCCCTCCGGTGTGTGGCGTACCGTATCCCATCCTCCTGGTGTAGTCATCTTCCGTGGGTGGAGTACGCTCATAAATCACTGCCCAGCACTGCCAATGGGATCTCCCCCTTCCAGTGTGCCCTGGGATTTCAACCGCCCCTCTTCCCAGCCTTGGAAAAGGAAGTGGCAGTCCCTTCGGTTCAAGCGCACCTTCGGCGGTGCCAACGGGTGTGGCGAGAGGCCAGAGCCGCACTGCAACGCACCGCATCTCTCAACAAGCGCCTGGCCGACCGCCACCGGAGACCAGCCCCCGCTTATCGGCCCGGCCAGAAGGTGTGGCTGTCCTCCCGAGACCTCCCGAGACCTCCCGCTTCACACTTCATCCAAGAAGCTCACGCCACGGTTCGTGGGTCCCTACGTAATCGAAGCTGTCCCGTCTCCCACCAACGTCAGGCTCAAGCTCCCATCCCATTTCCGAATCCACCCCGTGTTCCACGTGTCCCGGATCAAACCAGTTACCACCAGTTCCCACACTGTCCCAGTGGCAGCGCCTCCGCCCCCACGGATCATCGACGGCCACCCGGCCTACACGGTACACCGCCTCCTGGACGTGCAACATAGAGGTCGGGGATACCGGTACCTGGTGGACTGGGCCGGCTACGGCCCAGAGGAACGTTCCTGGATCCCGGCCAGCCAAATCCTGGACCGCACCCTACTGGATAAGTTCTACAGGGTCCACCCGTACAAGCCTGGCGGTCCGCCCGGAGGCGTCCGTTGAGGAGGGTACTGTCATGGTGGGGGCCCGGCTGGTCGTGAGTCTGTCCCCTTTATTCTTTTACCCTACTTCATGTGTTGTTTTGGTTTGGTCTTGTCGCCTGCCTTGTTTGTGTTTTGGTTTTCCTTGCTCTTCCATCCGAAGCCAGCTGATCACACACACCTGCCTCCTGTCACCGTAATCATCATCATCAGACACACCTGCCAGTCCTCACCCGCTCCCGCCGAGCACACCTGCCTGCCATCATCAATCACTCCGGTTTATCTACCCTGGCTCCGCATCCACTCTTCACTTGATCGTCAGCTCTACTTCATGGGTGAACGTCTCAAGACTCCGAGTGTTAGTCTTTGTGTCTCTGTGAATACTCACTCTACCTGTGTTTCCCTTTTCAGTTCACCTCCGGCCAGCTGGCTTTGGACTCCCCAGTCCTCCTCCCACGGCGTCTCCTCCTCATCATCCTGCTCCGCTCCTTGCACTGCAGCATCCCCGCCATCGCAGCTCCCAGTGTCCATCTCTCCCTCTCGTCGCCACCCGGCTCCATTCCCCGTGTCTCTGCTCCTCGTGTCCTCCTCTGCCCTTGCTATCCTGTAGCTGCTTCCCACGTTCCGTTCATTTTCCTCAGTTCTGCTCCCGGCGTCCATCTCCCATTCCCCTTTTCCCTAATAAATACCTTCCCTGTGAGCCGTGCGTTTGAGTCCATCCTTCTGTCCCATAACAGAGGTGAATCTGACCTCATTACATTTAACATTTGGTTTACATGGAAGTATTATTTATGTTACTGTTTGCATTTAAGGTTTGTGAACCATTTCAGGTTGTTGGAATGGACCTATGGACATTTATATGTGTCATGGTGGACTACTTCACAAAATGAATGGAAGTATATCCACTTGAAAGCAAGACAGCTGAAGAAGTTTCAGAATGCATCATGGACTTCTTTTATAAATATGGTGGACCCAAATGCATTCTCACAGACCAGGGCAAATAATTTGTTATCAAAGTAAGTCAAATTCTGAGACATTTGATATCACTGCATTGCTGTTCACTGGGGGAACATATAACATTCATTTTCATATCCACTGACAGATTAACCTGAACATGTGTGCCCCATACCACCCACAAACCAATGGCTTAGTGAAAAGGCTCAATGGCACCATTCAAGGGTGTGAATCATGTTTTTCTTCACTTATTTCTATAAATGATATAATGTAACTAACTATAGTGAATAACGTTTATTTTCCAATATTAGGGCTTTGAAAAAAATGATGCGGGGTCACCCAAGCGACTGAGATGACTATATAAGGCCCACCGTATTTGGTCTATGCACCAAAAAACAAATAACCACAAAACACTCACAATATTACCTAATGTATGGAAGGGAGGTGTTGTGGTTTCGGGTTTTACTTTGCTTTCTTTTCCTCCTTCTGTGGTTTTTTGGTCCTGTCTTGTCTTGTCTTGTCTCCTCATGTTTGTGTCTTGTGTTGCTGTTCCTGGCTTGTGTTCCCTTGTGAGTGTCTTTCTGATTGTCCTGCCCCGCCCTAATGTGATTCACCTGATGTATCACCTGTTCCTCGTTACCTCGTTACCTCGTTACCTCTTGTATTTAACGTCTGTGTTCCCCTTGTCACTTGTCGGATTGTTTTGTCCTGTATCCCTATGTTTTTTGTTACTCTCCCTTTTGTTAATAAATTCTTGTTTACCCTTCCCTCCCTGCCTGCCATCCTCGTCTCTGCGTTTGGGTCCTATCCTTGTTCAACTGCAACAGGAAGCCTATTACTCTTCTGAAATTCCAGATAAATGGCAGGTACAATGGCATTTTCCTGCAGTATATAACAACTATATCAATAATGGTATCTTTGATAATCTGTAGGCTACTTGTGTTCATTTATCTCCACCAATGTTACAGATAACTGACGAGGAAGTAAATGCACTGGCTGGAAGTGAGGCGGTAACACTAACTTCCAAACTGTCAAATGTCTACCCCAAAGTGGACGCCAATATATCGGCAGCACATCTGAGGGTGCGGAAGACAGAGTGCATTGGGACAGGATGATGGCTTTGTGGTGGGGGAACTGGTATTAAGAAAGAACAGTAGCCAGGAATAAAGAAAGGGGGGCAAACTAGAAGCTGAATTATTAGGTCCGTACACCATTGTTTACATTGATGGTAAAAGTGCAGATCTTGAAAGAGAGGGGAATGTATTTGAGAAAATTAACATTGACCACCTGAAAAGATATGTAGAACCCCAGGTGAGAATACCAGGTAAATGGAATGCTGCCTCCACACCTCCTTCAGCAGTGCAGCCTAGCCCTGACTCCACACCTCCTTCAGCACTGCAGATGCGATGTGGCAAGGATCATTCAGGGGATTAAAGAAGGTAACTACTAGGGATGAGCCGAGTACTTGGCTGAAACGAGTATCCGGTACGGATAAAGCACTTTTGCCGAGTACAAGTATTATACGAGTAATGCGAGTCAATATCTGTGCTCGGATTGAATACAACTCCTCAGCTGACCGTCTCTGCGTTCTGTGATAGGCTAGTCACAGCGCCCCTCCCTACACACACACACATTCCTTCTGTTGCTGTGTGCCGCTCTACTCACACACACACACACACACACACACAGAACACGGAGAAGTGAGCAGCTCTGTCCCTCTCCCTCAGGTCCGCGGGGCTTTTCCGTTAACGTTTAGGGTTTCTTAAGCTTCAGGTTTGTTTTTAACTTCGGTTCGAACTAGTACATAGTAACCAGGAGACTTCTGGTAATCGTGGGGTATAGTGCTTGGTAAAATGCAACTCGCGTTGCATCCATAGACCGTTAATATTAACGGTCTATGGTTGCATCTCTGCCGTCTGAGTTTTTTTTTTTTTTTTTTTTTTTTTTTTTTTTTTTTTTAACTGCCTGCTGGCTCTAACCAGTTTTTTTGAGTGTCTGAAACTTTATTGCTGTGTTTTATAAAACAAATAAAAGGCAGTTGCGGTATAAATAAATAATATTACAAATTAAGATACACACACACATTTCAAACACCCCCCGCCCCCCTCTCTCCCTTTGTTTCTCTCTCTCTCTCTGTAACTCTTACTCACTCACAGACACACACACACACTCATACATACCTGGTGCGAAAATAAAAAATAACCAAAAAAAAAAAATGATCACAGTGATCATAGAAAAATAAGTTAAAAAAAGAAAGTTATATTGAGTATGAAAACTCTTGTTCATTGTATTTTACTTAATAATTACAAATTATTGTTGCAAAATTATTGTTTGTTACCATGACAACACCACTGATCTTGTAAAGAGTTTTCTAATCAGCAATAAATATAACAATTTCTGATCAACCCATGTCAATTGCATGCTTAAAATAACATACTGGTTAAAGCCCCGCCCATTTCAAGACAACCCGACCCACTTCCGGGTTAAATTCTGTCCACTTCCGGGTTAGGCCCCGCCCAGTCCGAGTACAGATACGGATACAGATAATTCATGTGGTATACAGATACGGATACAGATAATGCTGTACTCGCTCATCCCTAGTAACTACTTTCAAATTCAGTTCATAAATGGTTACAATACCTACAACTATTTATGCATTCTGTCTATGTTTTCAGATTGACCCAATGGCCTATGATGTTTTACTTGGAGCCGTTTGTGACAAACATCACTAGACACTAGAAACACATCACAGAAAACATCATAGAGACAATCACTATCATAAAGATAACAGCCTTCTGGCTGCATCTGTGTTGGGGGCAACCAGATTTGAATGGGGGACCTCTGGATCTGGGGTTGTTGTCCTGCTGCAAAATAAATTTGGGGCCGATCATATGCCTCCCTGATGGTATTGCATGATGGATAAGCATTTGCCTGTATTTCTTAGCATTGATGACACCATTAATCCTGACCAAATCTCCAACACCATTCGCAGAAATGTACCCCTATTAAGTAAATGAACTTACGTGCACCATGTTTCTGCCCTGTTCCTGTTTTGTTCACCTACGCAAAATCTGTAAAAGTGGTCAATGTAAAAAGACCTCATATCTTGAAAGTGGGAATCAGAAACAATATCATAAAGATATCAGCTTGCACACTGGAACTGTGTAGAGGACTCCCAGAATTCAACTGCAAACCTCTTGATCGGGAGTCAGATGCTCTACCACTGAGCTATACCCCCACATACCGTGTACTATGTAATAACTTCTGTTCATACCATAAATCATGGTATGGAGTTTGCGTAGGTGAGCAAAATTGAAGTTGAATTGAGTTTTGGATACTTGGAAAAAGTTCATGAAAACTTTTAATCACATGTGGGCCAGACCTTGATGGTAACCACATGGTGGCGGACCAGCCATTTTTTTGCTGCACCATAAGCATATTCAACCAATGTCATGTGGGGTGAAGCTCAGTGGTAGAGCAGTTGACAGCAGAGGAAGAGGTCCTCAGTTCAAAGCTGGGGGTTCCCTACAATGATGTGTTGGCCTCTGTGTTGTCAGGCCACTGGATCCTCAAATGGTTGGAGGGAGTCATCACTGATCAATGGGTTATCATTGTTAGCGATAGACAGTGGGGTGTCTTGAACAAACCTGTTGTGTATGTAGTTTACCCAGCAGTTGTTTATTTGTTTTTTTTCCCGCCTCCAGCTTCTTTTGAAACTAAATTTGTCTTCTAGCAAACAGACACATGCCGAGAATCAAAAACAACACACCTTCGACGTTCTGTGTGTGTGTCAAGTTAGGTTACGGCAGTTTCCTTCTATGACGACCAGCCACGCTCTCCTCACAAGTGAGACAGTACTAATCTGCAATGGAAAAAGGAGGATGGGGCACCGCCGTCAAGCAGGTACCAATAATGGAAAAATGCCACAAGTTACTTCAGGGTAGAATGATTCTGGAAAAACACAGAAGGTCAAGCCACCAGCCTGTTCCAAACACTGCACTTGCTCTAAAATAAATACACATTAGATTTTTTATTAACATGTGGAGGAAGTTGGTGATTATTGATGTCCTTATTGTTAGACTGCTGAAGTAGCAACCACCATTAGCTGTTGCTACATTTAGAGCTGGGCAATATATTGCTATTATATTGATATTGTGATATGCGTCTAGATATCATCTTAGATTTTGGATATCATAATATGGCATAAGTGTTGCCTTTTCCTGGTTTTAAAGGCTGCATTACATCAAAGTGATGTCATTTTCGGATCTTACCAGATTGTTTAACTGTTCTATTATTGGCCGTTATCCACTCAGTCATTATATCCACATTACTGATGATTGTTTATCAAAAATCTCATTGTGTAAATATTTTGTGCAAGCACCAGTAGTCAACTCTATAATATCATTGCGGTATCGATATCATGGTATTTGGTCAAAAATATCGTGATGTATGATTTCCTCCAAATCGCCCAGCCCTAGCCACATTACAATCATTATTAGTAATAGTTCTATTACCTTTAAAGGTTCAGTAGGTAACTTTTGTAAAAATTTATTTTTTATTTGTTAAAACTGTCACTATGTCCTGACAGTAGAATATGAGACAGATAATCTGTGAAAAAATTAAGCTCCTATGGCTCCTCCTTGTGCTCCTACTGCCATTTGACAGAAATACACCGCTCCCGGTCAAAACAGCCAATCAGAGCCAGGAGGACTGTCTTAGCAGTGTCAATCACTCTCGTGTACGCGCTGCTCATAACCCTCCCCCGCACAGCGCGTACCGTGTTCAAGCTCAAGATTGCCCGTGTGCTGCAGCTGTGCTAATCGCGGAGAAACAACTTTTCAGGAAAACTGCCATTTTCTGGAGTGACACCTGCTCAGAAAACAAAGACGGGCAAACAGAAGAACACCGATGACGAAAAGCGAACTAAAAGAAAGAATTAAACCGAGCCGAAATAAAACGAGGGTCGACAACGGGGCGGCTTTTCAGAGGTGGAGGGAGCTACGCCTCCTGAAAGGATTCAACAGGGATTCAGAGCTAGCCACATTTCTGCTTGACATGTAAGTATCGCTGCTGGATTTGTTTCATTTATTAATAACTAGCTACACAACTAAGCTAGCGATGGTTACAGTATCGCTGGTGATAGCGCAAATCTCATTTTACTCTGTAGCTTGTTGCTAGCTAAGTCTAACAGTTAGCTTGTTAGCTTGTAGCACGGCAGGAATGTTGTAGCTAACTCGTTCACCCTCAGTAGCAATATTGTTTCGATACCTACATTTAGTAAGCCTAAATGTGTTTTTGTCGATCACAATTAAATGCAGCTATGGTGAAACTACTTTAATTGTGCGCTGTCCCTGCCCCTGTGTCTTCCCCCTCAGGATTGTAAATCAAATGTCTGACACACATTCTTTATGCTCCTTCAACAGGTCAGACTCTTCCCCAGACACAGGGGCACGTGAAGGAATCGTCTTTCAGTCCAAATCAAGATGTTCAGTATTTCCTTGTGTGTACTTTACAAAAAAAGCTGATTTATTTTACCCATATGCAAAATAAAACCTAAGACATATTTCTAAGATGTTGTTATTCCTTGGCTTAGTGAGCTTCCTCAGTGATTCATCATTCCTACTGAAAGTTTAGTGTTTTAAATTGATCCAAAAGGTAATTCAGTAATGTACTGTGTAAAGTGCTGCTTTTGTTCTCACAAATAAGCGATTACATAAAACATTTTTAATCCCTTTTTTATTGAAAAATATTTACAAAACTTTTAATAGAAATATTTTAAATAAGCATTTTTTTTTACATAAAGTTTTAAAAGCACAGCACACAACAGCTATACCCTCCTCAGAATAAATCTCCTGTATTGTGTGAAAAGCATTGGTGGCCCTGCTTACTAGCCTGCGCGTTCACGGCAGGCTCGAGGAGCTGTGGAGGGGGGGGGGCTGTAGCGCAGCAGAGAGCAAGGGGGAGGAGCCTGTAAGGTGTGCTTGTTCAAATTTTTAGGCTAAGTCCACGTTTCCTCAAAACTACCTACTGCAGCTTTAATGTTACTATAATTGTCACTGTTCATCTTTTGATTCCATTGTACCCACTGCCTATATTATTAGGACTTGTATTTCTGTATCTCTCTCTATTTCTCTTCATCTCTCCCAACTGGTCATGTCAGATTACTGCCCATAATGAGCCAGTTATATTTTGAGGTTTTTCTTCTTAAAAAGACATTTTTCCTTGTATCTGTCGCAGTTGTTGGTTTCTGTAAATTACAGAGTGTGGTCTAGTCCTTCACTATGTGTAAAATGTCCTGACATAACTTCTGTTAGGATTTAATTTCATAAATACTATAAATATGCGGGATCCTTGTGTGGACCACATTTCTTAGTGTTGGCATCCATTGTAATTAACATACATTCAGATGTGACTCTGGCCACATGTATTGCGAATGGCTTAAAAATCTCCGGCAATCCCTTTAAGACCTTAGCCACTAGCAGGCCGTCTCCTAATGTTTCTCCTGCGTTCCGCAGTGCTTTTATGGCGGTTTCTGCTTTGACAATATAATCCATCACACTTTCATAATTTGGCTTCTGAAGCGATGTTAACTTGGTTTATAAGTTGATTATACGGGGCTTTCCTCTCCCTGCATAATACTCTCCAAATATTTCCAGAGCTCTTCTTCCATTGTTGGGCGCATCCCTCATAACTAATGAGAGGCTTTTGTTATCTAACAGTAAAATCAACTCTGCATGTGCGTCAGCGTTTTTCTTAGCATCTTCTGCTATCTTTGCTTCTGACTTCGGTTCTTTCAGCACCGTGTTCTTTAGCCCTGATAAATGAAAATCTCTCAACATTTTGGTCTCCCAAAGCTCATACTTAGTCTCATCTCGAATCGTCGGATGTCAGTCGAGGCAACCTGCACGTCCTTTGTTGTTCCATCATGTTAGTTTGCTCTTTTCTTAGCTAGGAGTCTGTTTGCACGCGGCCCGTTGCGACTTTCTAAACGGTGGAAACTTATCTTCCGAACGACTCCTGGGCCCATAACCTTTTATTTTTAAAAAGTAGTTTTTATTCGGAGGAAAAGAGTTGACGATAGAGATTAATCATCTTTAGCCTTTCACACTATAGCCTCAGTTAAACTGTGAACACTATGAACTTTTAACCTTTTTTACCATTCCCAGGAGTGTAAGGATTGCGTAACCCATGAATTCCTCTAAAGATCATGGCCTATATCCCACTCTTTAGACCAAATGGAGGACTATTGAAACCTGAACAATCTTAGCTCTTTAAACACACTGTTTCTTTTTAAAAGAACACTGCAGCCATGTGGCCTCCTTTGACAAAGGAAAGACCTTCATGTAGAAAACACAGCCTGTCCTAGCCTACAGGTGCCCAAAATCCCATTGAGGTTCATACCTAGGTGTTGTTTTTCATTTTAAATCCGGATACTGGCTTTCCATTGGAAGCTCAGCTCAGCTCCACTCCACATCATCTTGGCCTGTGTCTCAAATCGCGCACTTCCGTTAGTGCACTTACAGAAGTACACTTCGCGCACTACGTACTGTCTTGCATAGTGCGTAAATTTCGACAGAGGAGTGTTGTCTCAAATCGCGCACTGCCATGTGCACTTACCGGAAATGACGACCACATTTCATCTCTTCTTCTTCTGTAAAATTGTGAATTTCACCAAGGGAGAGCATTCCAGTCTGCTATTGTGTTTCGCGAAAAATAATTCCTGCATTGTTTTTGATATTTTAACAACAATAAATGTGATGTTTTTATTTGCTCCAGGATGACGACTGCAACACAGCCGTCATGTCACCCCCCCCCCCATTAGCTGAAAACAGTACACATAACTGTACTGTATAATATTCGTTCTTGTTAGTGCAGTCTTTTAAATTCAATAATTATACCTATTCTTTGCAGTCCACTCTTATATGTATATACTTATGTTTCTGCTCTAAAAATAAGTTAATATTCATTCATTCATAACGTTACTGTTCATCTTAATGCTCAACTGTTTCTTGAGGAAATCTTTGCAGCCCAGAGATAAGACTGTTATAGTGAAGCATTACCCTTACAACTTACCTAATAGACAAAACATCATTACATATTTTATATAAGTTGTATTTTTGTTCTAAATGGTCTTCATACAGTGACGATACAGTAGTGAAAGCAGAGGGAACATACCTGACATTTAAATAGACCCCATTCCTTTATATTCTTTATATGCTTGCTACAGTCATGCAACGTGTAATACAACAGACAACAAAGTTTAATACTTTTAATATCATTTTATTTTATAAATGTGCTTGTAGTTCTGCAGGCTCCCCCCGGTCGGAGCTAGTGTGATGGGGACAGGGACATGAGGGGGGGACTTCAGACTCTCCAGGGGATCCTTCTACGGTCTGATGGCCATCGCCGCCCCTAAATGATGCCCTCTACTCCTCGTTTGTCCCTGAAGAGATGGGTTATACAGGATATACATCAGGTGGAGGCAGTAACAGCGGATACGTTTTAACATTACGCTACTGTTTACGTTACTGGCAGACAATCAGCTGATCGCTATTTTGGTGAGCTAAGGCTAACATCGGATTATGTACAACTTGTTAAGATCACACATCTAACACTAAAATCTTCTACAGCGGAACGATAGTTTAACACAAACAACAATAAACTACAACACATGTAACGTTAGATTAGACCTTATTTGCCAATCTGGTTAAACTGCCACTGTTAGCTAGCTATGGTTGGCTTGCTAGCACGACAAATTACGGTACCAATAAAGGTTATAATTCCTGGTACAAAAATCATTACCGACTGTAAAATTAACCAAATATACATATACAGGTGGCTTATATGTTATAAGTATAGCAAAAACACTCACGTTCAACTTACATTTGTATTGCTCCGTCGGTCTCGCTATCGCGTCTAACTGTTGTTAGACCCGCCCCTTCCGCTACATAGCCAAGATGGCGATCGTTGAGTGTGGAAAGTGTCCATCGATGTACACTCATTTTTCGGGGCGTTTTGAGTGTACCATCCGGGTATTTAAGTACACTTCATTTGACCGCACTTCGACAGTGTGAACGCACTATGTACTCAAATAGTTAGTATTTAGTACAGAAGTGCACGATTTGAGACACAGCCTTGGTGCCACATTAGCCATTTTGTTTACTTTCTCTGCTGGTCCACGTATTTCTGCTTTAGTTCCGTTTTTTCACCTCCGATGTAAAACAGCGTTCAGCTGCTTACCTAAACTTTGTCTCATTCAAAGACCAGAGATCTACCATATCAGCAGAGCAATAAAGTAATGCACAGCAGACTACAATGTAGGTGGATTATTTACTGAAATATATTGATTTTATTCTTGTAATATCATAACTTTTTTTTTTCAATAAATCACAACTCGTCCAAAGCCAGAGAACACTTGCTGAAACACATCTGAAATATTTCAGTCCAGGGGTTTATTCAAATTACTGAGTGTATCATTCACATAAATAAGTGCCACATGAACATTTAAAGACTTCATTAACAAAAGATGTGTTGACTCAGCAGAGATAACATCAAGTGAGAAAGGTTCATCTACAGGAGAATATTAAAGAAATCCAGAATGCCTGAGAGCCTTACTGCATTATATTCCTGCATTTTATATTTTCAAATGTCATCTTTGTTTCCCTTTAGATAAATAAAGATACATCCACCAAAGATTGATGTAGACAAAGGTAGAAATACAAACGTAGGTACATAAACATTCACTAGACATCAAGTGTTTTTACTGTGGGAGAACTCCCAGACTCCCAACATCTGATGTGGCCCCACAAACCTGGGAAACAAACCTTTGCCTTCGAGTTGCAAAGCCAGCCGAATGTTAGGCCAAATGTTTGTGCCATCTAATTAGCATCTACAAACTGGGCAGCTGAAATGAACATACACTGCCTATTAACAAGCTGGACAAGCCAAACGCAATTTGATCTGCTCTGCATGCATTACATTCAGTTTGTTTAAATGGGTCTAGGCTAAGTCCTGAATGTCCTCAAGTCCTAGAAATGCCTGTGAAACTGACTCCAAACTGTGATAGAAGATCCCAACATGTGAACCTACTTGGACACAAACAGTGTGAAGTCTTGTGTAATCCAAACCTTGTGGCAATGTAGGCCATTCGGACCAGAGAAGTGTTTAGCTGACTAAAATACAGAGCTAAAATGTATTAAAAATATGAAACATGAATTCATCTACTGTCCAGTCTAGTGAGCTCAATTTTTAGTTGGATACACAGTGTTTAAGCAAGGAAATGGAATACTGACTGACAAATAGTAGGAAATTACTTTTAAAGATGCTACCTTAATCAAACCAACTGTAAATGTTTCATATATATTCAGATTTTTGGAATTCATGTTGAAAATTAGGGATTTTATTTGGACACCAATGTCCATTTGTGAAACATTTAACTTGTTTTCATATGCATTCATGATGCATGCTGAATAGATTACTACTCAAAAATGACATGCAAAAACAGCACATAAACAATAAATACAGAGAGAATGGTTAATGACTCAAAATGAATGTACACATGAATGTCACTACACACACTCCCTTCTTCCTCTGCTCGTTCTCATCACAGTCCTGAACCAGGAAGTCCTATGTCAAATATATTGTACCTCCACTTCTTCCTGCTGCATTACTTCCAGCTCATCATTCAAGTGCACAGCCACATTGGTCTCAAGTGTGACCGAAGATGTGTCCCAATCAGCAAGACTTGCCATGGTGGCCATCTCCTCAAGAGAGACTCGTAGCGAAGCCTCCCTCTTCTCCATGAGTCCCTCAACCAGCTCCTTTGAGGAAAATACTTTAAGAGAGCCTCCCTTTTCTCCATGAGTCCCTCAACCAGCCTAAGGTGAGCCTGGCTGGAGGCACTAAACTGTACTTTTTGGTCCATATTCTGGGTGGAATATTCTTGAACCAGAGTTTCCTCTTTTCTGTATGTGTCCTCAGTCACATCTTTTGGTAATGTGTCAACCTCTTTATCCAGAGAGACTTGTGCAGAAGTTTTACTCTCTTCCATGATTCCCTCTTCCAGCTCCTCCAAAGGAGAGAAGTGCAGAGAAGTCTCCCTCTTCTTCAGTTTAAGGTGAGCCAGGGTGGATGCATCCATCTGCTCAGTATTGTCCATGTTCTGGATGACAAAGTCCTTAACCAGGGTTGCCTCTTTTTTGTCAGTCTGCACTTCCTGATTCATATCCTGGATGCCCTCTGTAGAATTGTAATAGCTTGTAATAGCTTCCATCCCCTTGAAAGACTTGGAGCCCTTGTCAAACCTATTTTAAATAGCTTTGGCCATGGATTGGGCTTCTTTGGTGCAGACACAGCCCCTACTGTAGAGCTCTCCAAACCCAAGAGCACAGAGAAACATTTATCAGTCAGCTTAATCTAATTATAAAGCAATGCCAAAAAAGTACTTGAGAGAATGAAAGGCAGTGACTGAAGCAAAAGTGGATTACATTGTTATCTGACCAAAATTAAATTTCAAATTGGCAGAATGAATCTTTACTCTCAGGGGTTTAGATAAGAAGCAAAAGCTGAGAAACTATTAAGCAAAAAAAAAAGGGACCATACAGGTGCAAATCATACAATCATACATTAACTTGACCCTTAACCCTTGTAAATATTTTTCATTTTTGTTACACAGCCAATGTCCCCAGTTCTGGCAGACACAACACATTATTAAATCAATACAGCCATATGCAGCCTTATGTAAAAATGTAAACTATACAGCCTTATGTAAAAATGCATAACAAATGTTTACTTTAGCTTAATTACCAAATGATATATACATAGTTTATGGTTTATAGTTTCCATTTACCCCTGTGAGATCACATTTATGACCATGTGAGCATTTTCATTTTTTTGTGAGAAAAAAAGGTAATTCAATTACAAATAAGGTGTAAAAAAATTTTGGTGCTTATTTCTTAGAACTTAGAAGAGGTGGGGGTGCATCGTGTGCATTCATTGAAAATAAGTTATTTTTCATGTTCTTCACAGAAAATGAGCCAATGAGTTAGAAGAAATAGTAAATAGCATAATTTCTCTTTTAGCAAACATTAGTTAGTTTAGGCTATTATAGCCTGGGGTTAAAGTGTGATATGGCACACTGTAAATAATTTCCCCTGTAAAATAACAGTAAAGAGCTGGCAGCAGGGACGCCAGCAATATACTGTTATTTATACGGTATTCATATGTAAAATAACTTCACGATAGTAGTCTGTAAACCAGAAAAATTGTATATTTCTGTATTTCTATAATTTACAGTAAAGAGCTGGCAGCAAAGACACCAGCAATTTAATTTCACGTTATCTATACTGTAAAATGACTTTACAATAGTAGTCTGTAAACAAGAAATACAATATATTTCTGTATTCACACTGTTAAATGATTTCACAGTCTAATACAGTAAAAAGATAAATGCAGCATTTGTCTGTGATTATTTGAAAATTTAAATAATATTCTGTTTAGGTTGTTACTATAACTTCTCACAGTTCACTGTAGACATGCACAGTAGATAATATTGTAATGATTATTGTAAATATTATGCAAAATAAGCAATACAAAATTCTAAATCAAATACATTTATTTCAAAGAGCAATGTCAACATGAAAACTGCTACTTTCAAAAAATGGAAAAAAAGACAATAAACCCTGTTGGATGATGCCGAGAAGAGATTTCCTGTAGCAAACAGAAACAGCCTAGTAGTGTCTGCTTTAGACAATGGCAATAAACTTAAATTCTTAAATTGCTCATCAGAATCATGCCCCTAACATGTACCAAACATGAACGGCATAACCTACAGTTCAATTTAAGACATAAGTTTGAACACTAACCAAATTCTAGTCAGAAGTGATTTATCTTACCTACAGTAATTTAAGATTTACCTTCAATACACATACAATGTGTCTAAGAAAAGGACCAAGGCAACAAATACACATCATTAGCAATACTATTAAGACTATTTAAGGAACATTAAGACCTTTTGATTACATACGGTAAGTAAAAACATTCAGCATACAAGCTTCTTTGGCACATTTGGGGGGGGGGGTCAATTAAAAAGATTTACATATGTAATCTGCAATGTATTCTCTGCTGTCTGTAAAAATATACTTTCATAATAACATTTTGCAGAATTGGCAACATTTGGAAAATAATCTTAAGAACATTTTGATGTGTATTAAGGCCATTTTGAAACTATCATAGTACAGTAGAACATTCTGACAATATCCATCAATAATATACACTATATGCAATAATATTTACGTCTTAGTTCTTGTGGATCCAGTAGAGATGACACTTTGGTAGACGCTGTTCCTCTCTGCAGCATTATTTCAGTGTTGCCATTGTCAAACAGACATTAACAATCATCATCATAATAATAATAAATAATGGAATATTTTCACACCAATTTTCCGTTTAAACAGAAAAATGCAAAGCCTTGAGGGTTCAAGTCTCAAGGATTTTCTTTGTAAAACTTTATTAAAAGTTCAAACAAACAAAATGAAACTCACCAAAACCATCTTGGTTAGCCGATGGTCCAATAATCCAATAGTTTGATTGAAATCAAACCTTAATCACCGAGCAAGATGTAGGCTAATTATACCAGTAAGCTAATGCTATTTCCCAGCTGCCGCCCTCTCCCTCTCCCTAGCACATGTCAACTAAATTGTGCGTCCTCTTTTGGAAAATCTCCTATCCAAATGATGGTTCCTGAAGTCCCTCCAGGAGTTGATAAAAAAAACAGTAGCCTTAATTTAAAAAACTAACGTTTGAAACTTCTGACCATGGTCCAAATTCCCCAGTCAACACTCAGTTTCCAAAAAATACTGTAGTGTCCTGTAATTTAAAACATCAGCATACTCTTTAGGGCCTTTGTCCTGTTGCTCCAAGTTAAGCGACCCACAATGCATTCCTAACTACAGTACTAAGCTGTTTAACATGAAAACAGTATTTTAGTGTTGAAAATTGGCTGTAAATTTCCAGCAATTGCTTACAGTGCAGGTGGACGCCACACTAAATTACATTTTTGAATTCAACACTATAATTTCTTACTACTTTAAAATCTCTATCAGCTATACAGCACTTGAGGAGGTGAGAGGAAAAGAGTTAGCCTTGAGCTAAAAATGAAGCTAGTTAGCTGGAGGTGAGAGGAAAAGAGTTAGCTTGGAGCTAAAAACAAAGCTAGCTAGCTACATTCTGTAACATTATTCAGATACTGGTCTATGCTCTGACACAATCGTGGTATTAGATTATTTCTGACCCAAATTTGCCATTCTGGTATGGTGATATTTTTACAAATGTTTCTTAAAAAATTAATGTCCATTTTTCTGTCCACTAGAACGCCACAGCTTTTCTTTTAAAACGGTTTATTTAAATAAATTATACTTATCAAACAGATGGAATTAGAAATAAAGGCCTGCTTCTAATAAAAGCTTCAAATAAAAGGTATTTGGGGAATTACGGTAAATGGGAAATTTGCAATTGCAATATCTCTGCCACAGTAAATGTCATCAACATCAAACCTGTGATGATTGTTTGACATGTCCCTCGGAGGCTCCGTACCAAATTTGGTAAAGATAGGCCATTAGGGGGCGCTATAATTCACGTAGACCATTTTGGCCCATTTTATCCCTCATGAGGTTGAGTGCAGCGTAAATGACAGCGAGGCGACGCTCACCCAATGTGAATCTGAGGGGAGAGTTCACCTGATCATCCGAGAGGACTTGCTGGCCAATCTCTTCGATCAGCTCCAACAACAGAGAGAGGGCAGCAGTTGGGGCCATGAGAAAGAGCTGATGCAGAGGGAGATCTGTGACTTGAAAGTTCAGCTTGCTGAACGTGTCCCCTCCCAACCAAGGGAAACAGAGCATCTGAAATCCCAGCTGGGAAAAATCAGCAACAGGCTGCGAAAAGCCCAAAAAGATCTGGACCTGCAGTACTTCATTACTGAAGACCTAAAGGTAAAATTGGAGCAGATGAAAGGAGAGAACGAGGCCCTGAAAAAGGAAGTGGAGAATCAGAAGATGGAGCTTTGTAAAGAGAGACAGAAGCTCAAGGTAAGTAAGACCAACGTGGACTTGGAGAGCTTTCTGGAGATGGAAAGGGCTCAAGCTCAGGTGCTAAAGGATAAATTGATCAAGATGGAGGAAGCTCTCCTAGAACAGGAGAAGGAGGCAAAGGAGATACAGGAAATATCCCAGGCTTCCCATAGAGCCCAGCTGAATGAGGCTCCGTCTGAACGTGTCCACTCCCCACCAGGGGAAACGGAGCGTCTGAAATCCCAGCTGGGAAAAATCAGCAACAGGCTGCGAAAAGCCCAAAAAGATCTGGACCTGCAGTACTTCATTACTGAAGACCTGAAGGTCGAATTGGAGCAGATGAAAAGAGAGAAGGAGGCCCTGAAAAAAGAAGTTGAGACTCAGAAGATGGAGCTTTGTAAAGAGAGACAGAAGCTCAAGGTTCAGGTTCTGGCTTCCCATATAGCCCAGCTGGATGAGGCTCGGGCTGAACGTGTCCATTTCCCACCAGGGAAAACGGAACTTCTGAAATCCCAGCTGGAAAAAGCCCAAAAAGATATGGCCCTGCAGACCTTCATTACTGAAGCCCTGAAAGTCGATTTTAAGCAGATGAAGGGAGAGATGCAGGCCCTTAAAAATATTGTGGCGACTCAGAGGTTGAAGCGTTGAGAAGAGCTCGATGAGATGCTCAAGGTAGGTAAGACCACCAACGTGATGTTGGAGAGCCATCTGGAGATTGAGAGGGCTCAAGCTCAGGAGCTAAAGGATAAATTGAGCAAAGTGGAGGAAGCTCTCCTAGAACAGGACAAGGAGGCAATGGAGATTCTGGAAAGATCCCAGGCTTCCCATAGAGCCCAGCTGGGGATGCAGGACCAAAACGACAAGAACCTCATGGATGCTCTTGAGAAAAAGTATGAACATCAGCTGGAGAGTCATCTCAGGACTGAGAGCACCTTGAGGTCCCAGCTGGTAGATCTTCAGAGCCAGATAATGCAAAAGCCAAAGAAGAAGAAATGGTACAAAAAGCTTCTGCCTGGCTGAGGAAGAGAACATGCATTTGTACTGGTATAGTATCTGTGTGTGTGTGTGTGTCTGTCTGTCTGTGTGTGGGTCCGTCTGTGTGGGTCTGTCTGTGTGTGGGTCTGTCTGTCTGTCTGTCTGTGTGGGTCTGTGTGGGCCTGTGTCTGTCTTTGTGTGGGTCTGTCTGTCTGTCTGTGTGGGTCCGTCTGTCTGTGTGTGTATGTGTCTGTGTCTTCATGTGTGTGTGTGTGTGCGTCCGTGTATAAGTGTGTGTCTGTCTGTCTGTCTGTCTGTGTGTGTATATGTGTGTGTGTGTATCTGTCTGTCTGTGTAGGTGTGTGTGTGTGTGTGTGTGTGTGTGTGTGTGTTTGGGTCTGTGTGTGTGCTTGCGTGCGTGTGGGTCTCTGTGTATTTATGTGTATATCTGTGTGTGTGTGTGTGTGTGTGTGTGTTTCTGTCTGTCTGTCTGGGTCTGTCTGTGTGTGGGTCTGTCTGTCTGTTTGGCTGTGTGTGTGTGTGTGTGGGTCTGTCTGTCTGTCTGTCTGTGTGTGTGTGTGTGTGTCTGTCTGTGTCTGTCTGTGTGTGGGTCTGTCTGTCTGTCTGTCCGTCTGTGTGTGTGTGTGTCTGTCTGTGTCTGTCTGTGTGGGTCTGTCTGTCTCTGTGTCTTTGTGTGTGTGTGTGTGTGCGTGCGTGCGTGTGTGTGTGTGTGTGTGTCTTTCTGTCTGTCTGTGCGTGTGTGTGTCTGTCTGTCTGTCTGTGTGGGTCTGTGTGAGTCTGTGTGTGTGTGTGTGTTTGGGTCTGTGTGTGTGCGCGCGTACGTGTGGGTCTCTGTGTGTTTACGTGTATGTCTGTGTGTGTGTGTGTGTGTGTTTGCTCGCAGGGCGCGTGATGCGCCAGTGCAGTAATGTTGGAGTAGAGCTTGTAGTCAGTGCGTGCTATATGCTATATGCTGCTTCTGCTCGCCACTCTGCTTCCAGCTACTGCCACCGGACAGCCCTTTGTTTTCAGAGGCGGAAAGAGAAGCCGATAAATCGATAAATAGTCGATAAATAGTGAAGACCCCAACAGCTGTGCAGGTGGAAGATGTTGATGTGAGAACCACCAACGGCTAGGAAGGAGGAAGAAGGCAACCCCACAGCCACGTGGGTTAAATCGGGAGGGTACAGTGGCTGGGGGAGCAAACCTGTGGCAATGTGAGAAAATGTAAATTATTCCTCACAACTATACAACTACTGTATACACACAAACACTAGCTATAAAAATTATGTCATGTTTGTTGGTGTGACAACCCTGGGCCTGTCCTACATGTGTACTGTGGTTTGTCTTGTTAACTTGCAGGTGTAGCGGAGGCGATAATGAGAGGACTGTGATCACCTGGCCGGTCCTCCCAGACTATTTAACCCCGCTTGCCCCGAGACCAGGCGGCCGCATTCTCCCGACGGCGCACTAACCTTTTTTTCTCTCCATTTGAGTTTTCCCTTTGTTAACTACTGACAACATGCACCTCACATTCTCCATTTCATCCATCCACCTTCATTCATCAGATACTGACAATCACACCTCATCGTGCTCTTGTTTGCATCACTAATTAATAAATGTCACTTTATTATTGTTACGTTGCTGTGCATCTCCGTCTTTTGTTGTGGCCTGTGAGCCGGTCGTAACAAGTTAGGGGTTTGTTTGCCGTGAGTACAAAACCAGGACCTTGTTTGTGTTTTTCTTTAATTAATCCTAGTTAGTTGCGGTTGAAGTAATTTGGTTTAGCTAATCTATTGTTCTTTAAATGTTAAATTGCACTACAGTAATGTGTAATATAGTTTGATGTATAAATCAGGGAAACGCAAATGCTCATTTGCAAAAGAAAATCGACAAAGAAGTTTGAGAAAAGTGTCTTAAGAAGGTTTTATTTTAAATTTTGACCCAGAAAAACTAAATGTTGGTTTAAGGGAAGACAACACGAGGGTTAAATTAACAACACGTTAATTTCAGGACATTTTGCAGGTTTACTAGGAGTCTCATGTAAGACAAAACAGGTTTATTTAGGGTCACAGAGCCTTTCAAACACAGCTGCACTTCAAAGTTTTATGAAAAAGAAATGATTTAGACTGGTGATTGTCAAATCAGCAACAAACTTGAATTATTTTTACATCTTTATTTTGGGAATAATCAATGATTTTAATCAGGGTTTGTACAACTATTCCAAGGTCTAATTCAAACACGTTTCAAGCACTTTCAAGGTCCATTTTAAACTTTGTGTTGTCAACCATGAAAAAAACCTTGTTTTGGTCTGACATTTTGTCACTTTTTCAATGTTGTTGGTTCTTTTTTTGGTGTTTTTGGTGTTTTTTCCTAAGTTTTTTTCATATTTTTAATGTAACGCTTATTTTGATGGCCAATTTTTTATGACAAAAAAACAACAACAATTGACTGAAAACGAGTCAAATTTGACCCAAAGACAACATGAGGCTTAAAAGCTTTTTCCAGCACCATACACCACCGTAAATTACATACCATTACATAGTCAAAATTATTATTTAATGTTTTTGTCACATTAAAAGACATAATGCTATAAACAGCCAAAATGGTGATCAGATTTTAAGCAAAAGTTTTATTTTCAAAACGTATCACTGTCTAAGTAGACTTTGCTTGCTATCTAACCTTTGATCAGAAACATTTGACAGGCCTTGGTTTTGGGACACATTCTTGATATATCCAAGGTTCGATCAAAATCTGAGACAGTAACAACAACAATAATTCCATTTTAACCTAGTAGAAGACTCTGACAGCGCACAGGAACCTGCCTGAAAAATAGCCTATATTCATTTTAAAAATGTATTTCATTGCCAAGACATACAGTGGCTTGAATATGTTTCCACACCCATGCTAAAGGGAACTTTATCAGGATGCATTGCATCCTGATCCATGAAATAACTGGCAAATAAAAATTTGCCTGCTTCTATGGGAATTTAACAAAGGGGGGTGTATAATTATGCCCCCTGTATTTTAAGGAAGAACATTTATTTATTTACAATACATTATTTATTCACAAAGATAATTGGTTTCCTTAAAAGGTTGGATTTTCCTAATTTTTTTTGAATTAAGGCATTAAGATCAATTTCCAAAAGATGTTTTTATTTTTCTCCTGTTAATCAACTTTAGCATGGGTGTGTAAAGTTATTCAACCCACTGTACATGTATATAATAGAGCAGTGTAAATATTATATAAGGCCTTACTCAACCTTCCTTTTTCACTGGTGATGGTTTGACCCACCCCCTATGATTTCGCCACGCCCCCTTTTACAGATAATGAACTGTATGAAGTAGAGTCTTGTGTGAGAACTCAGCAGGGAGTTCCATCTTCGTTGGTGACAATTTTCAGTGTCTGAGAGACGCACAAATGCACGGTTCCAAGTAGCAGCGTCCGCCAGTAACCCAGACGCGCGCACATTAGCGAGGGCCCGTCCAACGCTGCTTGCAGCTTGAATTGTGTATGTTTTTCCTAACGACAGTTGACTTTATGTTCATGAACAAAAATAATATAATTCAGTGTTGAGTTTTCAATTAAAATTCAAAACTCAACAATGAGTGATTAACTGTTACTTCACTTTGACAATGAATGTAATTACACTGAAGGCCACGCCCACCCCCAACTCTAACTCTACTGTCCCCAATTTCACACATTCTCATCTGGTCACCGTCATAGCAGTGTGTCCGTTATCTGGTAATAGGCATTTTTTTTACTGGTAAAATCTGTACATAAATCTACAGTCAATCAACACTGAAGGCTGTTTCTAGGCAGCAGATATTAATGAATTGCAATAACCATCATAATCCTCTACACTGAAGTTGCAAAAACCCATATTGTTTCTGTTGTTTACGGGGTGGGGGATCAGAAAAGAAAAACACAAATGTATGGCAGCGACAATACAGACAGATGTACCGCTTAACATTCAACACCTGTTAAGAGAGCCTGAAGTGAAGTTCACTTCACCGATAAATGAGAACTGTACAGTTATGGGCTTCAAGGTCAGTTAGAACAGAATCGGCATTAATGGGTAAAAAAATAATTTTGTTTTGTGGGAATCTTATTGGATAAGTGGAGGGTTCAGGCAATTCACTCGAGTTTTTCTCATAACAAAATAAACCCAACAGATGATAGGTACATGATAGACCCATAGGTACATTAAAGGGGGAGAAACCAGCACCTGGTCCTCCCCATGTGTGTGTGTGTGTGTGTGTGTGAGTGTGTTTGTGTTTGAGGGCTTGTGTGTCATGTGTGAGGGCAAAGTTTTGTTTTTTTCAAGATTTCAACACCTAACTGACCAGCACCCTCTAACTCAACCAGTAGAGTGTGCACCCCATGTAGGCTGAGACATTTGCTGCATGTCTTGGCTTCCGTCTTCAAGCTATACTGCCAAGTAAAGGCCACAGAAACCAAAAATAAGATAAAAAAACACATTAAATCTTACCCTCAGACATGACACACAAGCCCTCAGAAACACACACTTCAACATAGTCGAACAAAACTACAAATAATAAGAAATGTTTGTTGTGTTTCTCTGTCAAAATATGATGAAGACAATAAACGACACAACAAATGTATGCATTAGCACATTTTGTATTCCACACAATGTAAACCAAACCACAACAGCAAAGTTATTCTGCACCAGCATCCTGTCTTTGGTCTGGAACAGGCCAGAGAAGCTCGTCTACATCACAGGCTGTAGTGGCCCCAGCCAGGCAGTGGTGGGGGGGAGGGGTGGGGGGGTCCTCTTACATGCTGAATCCACCCCTGACACAAATCAATTGAAATGGCCTGGAGAAGGGGAACACAGATGTAAGGGACTCATTCATATACTTTCCACCCTATGTTGCAGAAAAACTCCTCCATCGTGTTACAGTTTTTTAGAATCGCTATGACAGATTTTTCAATACATTTAACAAGTTTCCTAAACTCTTAATGCACCAACACACCCAAAAAACACAATTGTCAAAACGGTTAATTTCATGCTCAAAATCACACATTGTAAACTAAACTCCAAAACTAATTTTCAAAATACAATAATACACTAACACAACACACTATGTCTAACAAAACACTGCAAACATGTTTCAAAATCAAATAATTATTCCAAACACTAACACATGTTCTCCTCCAACAGGAACATTTAGTCAATCATACCACAATGACAAAAAAACACTAGCATCAGCTAACATTACAGAAACTGCATTATTTTAGATGTATCAGGTATGCCCTTTTACAATACACAGTATATTGTATTGATCATAGATTGTGTTTTGCACATGCATTTTGTTTCTTTTGTTGAAGAAATTCAATACAAAAAATGAATGACCATCTCAGAGTAGCTTTATAGAATGTACATTTTATGAAAAAAAAGACAAAGACAGAATTGCTGCAGTAACGACTTTATTTGCAGAAGGACATTACTGCAAGATATACAATCTAATCTTCTAATCTGCTCGGTCTTCTGAATTTGGCCACATGTTCTCATCCACATCACACCTGATATCTTCTCTGGCAAGGCATCGTGGGAAGAATCTTTTTGCACGCCTTATCCACCCCTGGCAGTGTTCAGCTGTGATGTCTTGGCATGCAGCATGCATTGCATCCAGGAGGGACATTTTGTCATGTGGACAATGGTCAAATACCTTCCATCTCCAGGCTGAGAAAAACTCAATGGGGTTGAGGAAAGGAGAGTAAGGGGCAAGGAAATTGGACATCATCCTTGGATGGGCGTCAAACCAGGCTGTGATCGTACGGGAATGGTGGAATGCCACATTGTCCCATGTGATCACATATATTGGCAAGTGGTCTCCCACCTGCCCCCTTTCTACCTCTGGCACCAGTCTTTCGTGCAGGTCTTCTAAAAACAGAAGAAGGCGGTCGGTGTTGTAGGGGCCAATCTCACATTTATGCAGGAGTGCACCATTGTTGGAGATTTTGGCACACATGGTGATGTTGGCTCTACTCTGGCCCGGCATGGTAACTGTGGCCCTTTTTCCAATTATGTTTCTCCCATGGCGACGCCTTTTTGCCAAGTTGAAGCCAGCCTCGTCAACATAGATAATTTCATGTGGGACTTGATTGGCCTCCAACTCCATGACTCTCTGAAAGTAATTAGACACAGTGTATGTAACTGCTGTGCTGTACTGTATATCTACTGTATGTCCTAATGTACTCCAGGTTTATAAAGTAGTTTACAGTAAGGACTGTATTGCATAACTTTACCTGGACGTATTGGTGACGGAGTTCTTTGATGTGTTCATTGTTCCTTTCAAAAGGAACTTTGTATAGTTGTTTTATTCGGACTCTGTGTTTAGCTAGAGTCCAAGAAATGGATGTTATGCTGATTGCTGAAATGTTCCCAAAGACAAGGTTGTCCTCTACAACTCTGGACTGAATGTCCTTCAGTTTTATTTCATTGTCAGTAATCACCATGTTGACAATAGCAAGTTCCTGTTCTTCATTCAGGAGCTTTCCTCTTCCCCCTGAGGGAGATAGACATTGAATCCCTAGAGAGACAAAATACAGTTACATTATGAGACCGGAGGCATAAAGTCACTCTAATACTGTAAATGGTAATTTTACAGTATTTACACTTCGCTGTAGGAGAAGCAATATCCTACCTGTTGGTTTCTCTGAAAATACGGACAATAGATGCCACTGTGTCCCGGCTGATATTTGGCTGTACTCGTTCACCAGCCTCTCTGTATGATAGCCCGTGGTTTATGAAATGGTCAATGATAGTAGCTCTCATTTGATCAGTTACCCTAGTTCTGGTCCTTCTTTGAGCGCCACCCCGCATTCTAACTCCTCTCCCTCTACCTTGCCCCACTCCTCTCCCTCTACCTTGCCCCACTCCTATCCCTCTATCTTGCCCCACTCCTCTCCCTTGTCCCACTCCTCTCCCTTGTCCTGGTACTCGTCTTCCTCGCCCTTGTGCAGGCATTTCTTTCTTTCTTTCTTTCTTTCTTTCTTTCTTTCTTTCTTTCTCTCTCTCTCGTTGTGTTGCTCTAAATTGTTCCTTTTCCAGCCAAGACCAGCCCAAAGAGTCCTCTTTTATAACATATGTGATTGAAAGAACCTCAACACCTGAGTGTGCTTCCCATATGGGAACTCAGCTGTGATTTCAACAATTGCATGACTTCAATAAGATGTTTCTCATTAGCAATGGAATGAAAAACAGGGAATATATTTGCATTTCAATTCAATGTGAATAGTTGTTCACTTTGACTTTAGCCTGTAAGGTTAGGTTTAGAACATGGTGTTATCTGTTCTGACATACAGTGTTAAAGCATTGGTAAACATGGCAGTAAAAATATATTGTTTGAGCTTGTGTGTAAAAGGAGTTTAAGCATTTTAAATGTGTGTTAATTGTATGCATTATGTGTTAAAGCAAGAAGAAATGTGTTAATAGTATAGCTTACACATGCGGATGTAGTGCTAACTGTGTTAAGAGTTTTGGAAAATTGTTAAAAGTATTGAAAAATCTGTCATAGCAATTGTAAAAACTGTAAGAAAGGGAGAGTATGCAGGCAGAAAGATGGTGGAAAACCTTTCCTCCGCCTCCTCCTCTTCCTCCTCCTCAGTGTCCTCAACCTCTTCCATCACATCTCTCACGCTTCATTGTTCCAAAACAAACTGAATGAACGGACTCAGACCCATTTATCTATCTATTGAAGGCTGTGATAAGTGTGTGTTTCCACATGAGTAATTGTGTGTTAAATGAGCTCAGGTTTTGCTGACTTGAGTCAACAATATTGAATGTTAGTGCATTCCAAATGACCACATGGTGTAGGCAATGGACAAATTAAGGGATTTGTTTGGAGAGTTTTGCAGTGACAGTTCAGCAAATGTGTCAAAACAGGGGAAATGGGTATCCTTTTTGAAGAATTGCATTATGGTTTTGATATTTGTGTTCCAAAGCCTGGTTATAGTGTTTAAGCAATTGAGAAAAAAAACTGTAATAGGACTGACACACTTGTTGTTGACCATGCACTTTCCACTACAGTAAAGACTCTGCTGTGTATTCTATTGGCCATTTTAACTTTCATCTTCAAGGCTTAGCCAGATCTCGCAGCATCTTTTTCTGTCCCACAGTGAAAATGACATGTTTTTGTCCAACAAGGCCCTACCTGACCATTACAAGATTGTAAAAGAAAAAACTTCTCTGACTGCTAACAAAGCACCCTGCTAGCAAAATCTAATTCAAGCACAACAAGGCTTTGTAAAACAGACAGTTGGAGATTGTTCTTTCTTTTGCTTTTCCCTATTTTCCCTCTCTTTTCGCCAAGCAGGAGCTGATGTCACGGCAGTGAGTGTCTCTAGTGGTAAATATAGATACTACATTTTGTAAAAGATTATAGATAAAAACAAAGATATGCCTTTGTTTATATGGAGGACCATGTCTTTCATATTTAAAAATAAATACAGAAATAAATAAATGCTCAATAAATAAATAAGCACACAATTAATTGCCCCAAAAAATACAATGAAGAAATAAATGTAGGTAGAAATTAAATTATACAGTGAGACATAAATGTATATATCTCTTTAAATTAGCTTCTTTATTTATTCACCTTTGTAATAATTACCTTATTTATTTATTGTCCGTTATAATCTTCAACTTTATTTATTCCTTACTTATTTTTTAAATGTATTTATTTCTGTGTGTGTTTAATTTTTTTGTCTGTTTTATTCTTCCGTTGCATTTTCTACCCTATTTATTTTCACCCCTGGTATTTATTTCTGCCTGTCACTTTTACATTTCTGCCTGTCACTTTTACATTTCTACATGCATTTCTGCCTCATTATGCAAATGAGGAGGGGCGGGTCTTAAGGGGTTAACTTCTGCCCATTGGTTGGTTAGCATTTTACTCCCTCGGTCAATCTACATGCCACCGGCCACAGACACAACACAGATGGCTAGCTACGGTGAAGTTGTCAGTGAGCTCAGGCATTTAGCAACTGTTTTTGAAAACAATGCTAACGTTATAAGTATTGACTTTATAATTTTTTCGTTTAGACGCTATGACAGAACGTGTGTTTCAGTCAGCGGTGTCGTGCCAATGTACTGTATCCCCTGGCCGGGGAGCGGAGCGCATGCACACAGAGCGGAGCTTGCTGCCCTTCGAATTGTTTAACTGCTGCACTTTGAATTAAACGGAACAAACAGCGACGTGAAGACTCGGCAGGGTTTCCATAGTAACAGGGGTCTCAGTTAACTACATAAATACGTGTATTTGTCTGTTACATTAAGGCGACGTGTCAAATGTTTATAGCGTGGTTTAATATCGAGTGATAGGCGTATCCTCCCTGTCCCTGTCTACCATATGAGTTACATAGGAGGTACTCAAATATCAGGCCGTTTTTTCACCTGATATTTGGGTATCCCCCTATGTAACTTTTGATAAACAACAGCAAACCTCTCCAAATTGTGTCAGGTTGTTTATTGTGACCTATTAAACACACAAAATAACACCCATGATGACAGGACAGACCCTTTGCATGTTAGGGATGGGATACATAAAATATCAGGTGAAAAATGATATTGATATTGATATTGATGATAGTCCTTCATGCAGTGCCATCACATAGGTTACACACACACACACACACACACACACACACACCGCCGTGAGAAATACTAATCAACCTGTTCGCCGTTAAAAGCGGCGCACAATTTAGGACTTCTCCATCCTGAGACGTCTCCGTTGGATTTATTCTAAACATCCACCTGCTAAATTTCATCGGGTTTTTGTAGTGCAACCTTCTTTGAACGAACTGCGGCTGTTATCATTCTGTCTCTTCTGATGTGCGACAGGAAGCCAGAGAGAGGAGTGGATTTGGAGACAGACAACCCACTCCCGGGCCGCTTCTAGCAAGGGAAACCCCCCACGCGTTGCGCGCCTGGATCGCCAGTAGAAATTGCTGCGAGTGCGTGTGCATACGCGTCAGGCACTAAATGTGTGTTCGCACGGCAAAGCCCGGGCTCCGTCCTCAACAGTTGCTACCGGAGCGACGGAGAGGAGAGGTGGAGAGCGAGAGAGATAAGAGACTGAGGACAGACGGACGCGAGCCCCACGTCGCTCAGCCCGGCTCTGCTCCTGACATGCAGTCATGTCAGGTGAAAAATGATATTGATATTTTATGTATCCCATCCCTAACATGCAAAGGGTCTGTCCTGTCATCATGGGTGTTATTTTGTGTGTTTAATAGGTCACAATAAACAACCTGACACAATTTGGAGAGGTTTGCTGTTGTTTATCAAAAGTTACATAGGGGATACCCAAATATCAGGTGAAAAAACGGCCTGATATTTGAGTACCTCCTATGTAACTCATATGGTAGACAGGGACAGGGAGGATACGCCTATCACTCGATATTAAACCACGCTATAAACATTTGACACGTCGCCTTAATGTAACAGACAAATACACGTATTTATGTAGTTAACTGAGACCCCTGTTACTATGGTAACCCTGCCGAGTCTTCCACGCCGCTGTTTGTTCCGTTTAATTCAAAGTGCAGCAGTTAAACAATTCGAAGGGCAGCAGAAGCTCCGCTCTGTGTGCATGCGCGCTCCCGCCAGGGGATACACGAGTACATTGGCACGACACCGCTGACTGAAACACACGTTCTGTCAGAGCGTCTAAACGAAAAAATTATAAAGTCAATACTTATAACGTTAGCATTGTTTTCAAAAAACAGTTGCTAAATGCCTGAGCTCACTGACAACTTCACCGTAGCTAGCCATCTGTGTTGTGTCTGTGGCCGGTGGCATGTAGATTGACCGAGGGAGTAAAATGCTAACCAACCAATGGGCAGAAGTTAACCCCTTAAGACCAGCCCCTCCTCATTTGCATAATGAGGCAGAAATGCATGAAGAAATGTAAAAGTGACAGGCAGAAATGTAAAAGTGACAGGCAGAAATAAATACCAGGGGTGAAAATAAATAGGGTAGAAAATGCAACGGAAGAATAAAACAGACAAAAAAATTAAACACACACAGAAATAAATACATTTAAAAAATAAGTAAGGAATAAATAAAGTTGAAGATTATAACGGACAATAAATAAATAAGGTAATTATTACAAAGGTGAATAAATAAAGAAGCTAATTAAAAGAGATATATACATTTATGTCTCACTGTATAATTTAATTTCTACCTACATTTATTTCTTCATTGTATTTTTTGGGGCAATTAATTGTGTGCTTATTTATTTATTGAGCATTTATTTATTTCTGTATTTATTTTTAAATATGAAAGACATGGTCCTCCATATGTTTAGAGTTCCTTCTCCAACCAAAGGTTTTTGTGACCCCAGGACTGGACATGTGGACAGCATCCATGCAGACTTCACCAAAGGGAATTCCCCACAGTTCAAAGCGTTGTGACATTTACCACAGAGACCATAGGGAAATCCAGAAATCACAAAGGTAAACAACAGCACGCCGCACAACCACAGAGCGGACCGGACCTGTTGTCCACCTTATAAAACAAGAATTTGGAAAAATTTGAAATCAGGCAGCCGTCTCCTGAGCCTTGGCCGTATGGAAAGCAACAAACCTAAAATGAAAATACCCAAACTGGTACATGCCAACAACATCTATGTTATTAAACGTCGCCAAGGTAACATGTGATCTCGTGAAGTGCTGTCCCAATCCCATTTTTACCTGAGCCCATGTGGCCTCACACACTCACTCACTTAGCACCTGAGATCAATTAAGTCTGTGAGTCTTTAATCCTCAGTCCTCAGGGGCCTATATGTCAGAGAACAGTTCTCAGACAGCAAGCCACTAAGATACAGTTACATACAGCCTGGCTAAATGTAACGTAACTCCACACCAATTTGTCCTGTTTGGACAAGGGTGCATATATTCTTTTAGTTAGATATGAAGAATTTGTAACAGACCAAATGAGAGAACTTGACAAGCTTGTAAATAAAGTCAAAAAAGGGAATTTCACTCTGAGATGGACACAGTTATTGGTAAAAGATTAAAACAAAGCAATACTTAAACTGATACTTTCAACAACATGCAAAGCAGAGATAAATGGGCTTGTGGCAGCATACATGGTGGAAGAAATGTTGCCTGTTTGCCTGTGGAATCGCCATCTTTCCGAAACATACTGGGCAAAATACAGGTAATGAAGAGGGGACGGCCACCGGTAATGTAGCCTTGTTTTTGACAAATGTTGTGCTGATGCTCACACTGACACTTTGTTATCTGTCTGAGAATATATAAGGTTTAACTTTATATTGTTATTGTTATTTTATTATAGTGCATCTCAGGTGATGGTACTGATGAAGTGATGAAAGGAGAAAATGGGTTTATGAACATGCTGAGACAACAGGAAGCTGGGACAGTTGGATAGATGCTGTTCTGAGCCAGACCGATAAAGGATACAAATATATTATCTAAAAATCTGATTTTCTGATATATTGACAGATATGTATTTAAAAAAATATATCCAGGAACGCGTAACAAAACATAAACAGATTTTCCTAACATGAGTTATGTGTAGTTATTTACGACTTCTCACTAAAATATTCATTCATCAGAATCATTTATTTGTCATTATGAATTATTCTGATGAATGAGTTGGTTGTTTTTCAGATTGGGAAATGCCGAATATTGACCGATAATATTGCTGATAATATCGATCCATCCATCATCGAAGAATGTGACTGACTGACTTCTTGACGTCCCTTTTAAACCATCTGTACTCTCTGTTTAAAATAAATGGTCTTCACAATAGTGTCCATTATCCTTTAGATGTAAGTAAACTGCTGAGTCTTGACCTGAGGCGTTCTTCTGTGTTAAGCCAAGCGCTTGTGTAATATACTTCTTTGTGCATTCCTCACATCATTGGCCAGGAAATACTAGAAGGCTTTTCTTGTGCTTGGGTGTGCAGTATTTAGGGTGGACCGGTATCTGGACAGAGGAATACAATGCCTTTATTGTCATTGTATAATAAAAAAGGTACGGAGAAATTTTTAACTTTCTCCATACAGTCACCAATAGCCAGAGGGGGTCTCTGAGGGAGTTAATGAGTCAATGATGAGTTTTTTAGTTTCAGGTTGTTGCCTTCTGTTATTTAATAATTATAAGCCTTTACATTTTCATTGTTGATTAGTCTTAACGTAATATGTATAGCAAACAACAGCATGCATCATGTGAGAGAAGACATAAGAGATAAACTTGGGTAAAATCGCTGTCTGATGGTTACAATGAAAGTACAGGTACCAGGATATTTAACAACAAAATCCCCAAAAACTCTTTTGCCCCACAGCAAGTAAACTCAGATTCACTTTTTATACTAGTAAAGTAGGGGTTTATTTCTCTGACTATAACACAATCATTGTGACAAAAAACCCTAACCCATCAATCAAAAATAAATATATAATCCCAGATAGAGAACAGACACTGGTGGTGGCAACTAAATACAAAAAGAGAAACGAAGAAAAAGAAAGCCGTCAGCGGAAAGAAGACCAAAGACACTGTGGCTGATGATGCTGGGAGGTGGAAGGGGAGGAGGCAGGTCACACTCTCGTCTGAAACTACAACTGACAGAATCAGGGGGAGAGAACAGATTTTAAAAAAGGTTGATATGCTGTAATAGGCTAGAAGATACGTGCCCAACTCTGATTGGTTAACACCAACGTGAGTCACCCTAAACAGCTGAAAAGTATAAAGAAAAGAATGTTAACGTTTTATAAGTCTCCCTGACAGACTTTACGCTGAGCTACATATACAGTATGTCTTAAATCAACACTCATCTGAAATCAGGGAAAAGGTCTTGGTACAGCAAACATGCAAAGGCAAAGTCATATCTACGTTCCTTCAGCTTTTTTATGATATCTTCACTGGGGCTAAATCTAGGCTGAAACACTGATATTCCAACAAGAACCCTCTTTGGGTCAGTCTTCAGTCGACGAGCGCACAGACTGAAAGCCCGCCAGGGCGACAGGGCTGGCTTTGGGCTGTAAGCGGCTCTCAGGTTTCTTAGCAGGCTTTTAGCAATCATTAACATCAGCAGTATTGATCGTGCTGCTCTGAGCAACAGATGGATGCAGCCTTAGGGGAATGCAGAGTCTGGCCTGTCTGTCATTCACCACCTGGGAGTAGGATATACTGTAAAATATGTACAATGATGGACCGGGCTAATGATGGTGATTAGTTTCACCCTTGAATGTGTCACTGACTGGCAAAGTTATGCAAAGATACATGTTTTCCAATTTCTTTCCTTTATTGAAATCAGTAATTATCCAACTACAAACATCATGACACGTAGAACTTTGCTTATTAACCATCCTTAAATGGAAATGGACCAGATGACAATTCAGTAAGTGTGTGTGAGACAAAAAATACATCACTCATACAGCATACCATCTAAAAGCCTCTACCATTTGGACAGTAAACGGAACCCTCAATATGACCCCTTACAGATATCAGGGTACATTGAAACCCATTGTAACATTAAAAGACAGCAGAATAACATTACTTCTCTCATCAAACAGAGAGACCCTCAACAGGTCACACAGAGTATTCCAGGATGTGAAAACATTACCACTGCATGTATTTAGGGTGTCATCAGGGGTTAATGCAATATTTGAAGTGTTGTAATACACAACAGTGGAGAGACCATCAGTAGCCTTGAAGTGACTTTTCGAAATGAACCTTTTAGAATATCACCATCAACATTATCAGTCCAGTGGTGAATGAGAGCCATATTGTAAGAAATGGAAATGTATTCCATTCCAGTTATTATTATTTTATTTTTTTATATTTGATTATATTTCTTTTAATGAAAGGACAGTCAGACTGCACCTCAGTCAACTCCGTTTTCACTATTGACTGTGATATTCAAGTATGGGAAAAAATGATTGAATCAATTCAATCACAGATTCAATCATTTTTTACCAAACCAGCAAGCCAATGTTTAGATTATATATTATTATGACATGCATACTGCCTTACAGTTTCTCCAAACAACCCCCAACTTCATTAACAAAAGTTGGCACCGCAAATAATAAAATAAAGAATAATTCCGACATTTCAAATAAGGAGGTATAGTTTCAGTTAAGAACATTTAAATGGTCAAATTCCTAAGGTGCAGAATAATATAGTAGAATGGTGGTAATACGGAAGAAAACAAGCCAACTTAACTTAAACACGGCCACTTGATACATTTGTCACAGTGGTATTTCATTAGGCGACATATTCAATTCATTTTCTCTTGCTGCACATCACTCTTTGTAAACCTCATTTGATAAATCTGACACACACCCACACACCCACACCCACACACTCAGCCTGGGGAAGATGACAGGTGACAGTTGGTGGATGGTTTGTGAGCATGCGGAGCCCAAATGAAAATGAATAGGATGGCAGGGAGCACAGAGGGCAGACAGTGGAGTGGTGTTGGGTGGGTGGGTGTGTGGTTGGGGGGACTAAATCCCAGACAGGAGTGATGGGGGGAGCTGGTCGGTCTGTCTGGGGGAACCAAATACCCAAAGGACGGGCAGTGAGGGGGCAGAATTACCTCTACTATCATTTTAAGATTTTTGCTCATTTCACAGCGACTTTCTTACTAGATCTGGCGACTTTTAAGCAAATATTTGCAATATTCTTGTGTTATCTTTTTCTCGTTTAGCTGTTGCGTGTTCAATCGACCACGCAATAGCATTTCAATCAGGAGAGACTTCATTTTAATATTATTTAATTTCTTGTCCTCCTTTTACTGTATTTAAACAACTTTAATTCCTTCAGCCTTTTTTATATCTTGTACCAGGGGTCTTCTATATTTTGTTTAAGCCAAGGACCCCTTAACTGAGAGAGAGACAATGGAGGGACTCCCAACATAATATAAATAGAAGTTGCATATTAATCTGGACCTACAATTACGCTTAGGGTTGCCTAAAGCCTCTATAAATGCATTGTGCATGGAATACTAAGCTATTCAAATAATTGTTGGTATGACTTTATAAATCAAGTTTTAAAGTAAAAAATACATGTGGCGCAGTGAATCCTTAGAACTGTATCTGTAGTTGGCTACCTTAGTGACTACCTTATATAATATATCATTCTTTTTTTCACAAAAAGGCTATTCATGTTGTTCATGCTAATTATATGTTGGATTTTTGTCAAGACATTTTGATTTTTTGTAAAAAACTTTTTTTTTTAAACTCTGAGGACCCCCTAATGTCCCTGCACCCCCCATTGAAGATCTCTGTCTCATACAGTTTTCTGAGTATTTGAAAAGCTTGTTGAGTTTATTTACACCAAAACCTTCATAAAAGCTGTTATCATATATCCTGTTAGTCTTTGCTTAGTCAATATCCCCGACGTTCCACTTCTGGGATTGCTCTGTTGCCGCCAGGTCCCATTCGTTTGAATGTTTGTTACCTTCCTCTTTTTGTATGTTGGCGTTCTAACCTCCGGTGGATTCTTGAGGACTATGGTTACCTGGTCCTCAGCACCGTGGCTCTGTCCGGCGCTTAGCACCGCCCAAGACGATTGTGATTTGTTTAAAGAAATGCCATTAAATCAGAGCACGTTTTTCTCCCACCCACGAATGCTTTGTGGACCAGCCAGACCCTCCTGAAAGAAGGTCTGGCTAAGCGAGACTAGTCTTTGCTGTATTTCTGGCATGCTGCTTTTAACTGTCTATTTCCCCCAAATAGATTATTAGAGTTGTATCTTATGTTATCTATTCCGTGATAAAGCGGTCCGCGGTCAGTCAAAGCCATTGTGTCAAAGGTGATCACACTGAGTGCAAAGGAACTCTAAATTTACTGTGCAGGGGAAACTGACAGTACAGGGCGCTGAGGCAGCAAATAGCAACACGATACAGGGGGGAAGGACAGACAGTGGTAACGACAGATCTAAAGCCTGCTTGAAATATAGTTGATGGAGCTTAGCGGAAGTTCAGTCAGGAAAACTCTCTCGATTCAAATCAAATAAACGCAAAGGATCTTTGTTAGGCTACTTTGCCAATGCAAGTTTGAAATGAAACAAAAATTTCCATATAATAAGTAAAGATCAACTACAACAAATTTCTAAATGACAATTAGTAGAGTTTAATTAATCTCTATCTCTCTCTCTTACTTATACTCAATCAGTAATCATCGATACTGCCAACTATTCCTTTCTCTGCTTTTGTCAGTTGTTATTTCAGTGCAAAATCAATGCTGCCCTCCTCCAGCCCATTCACCTCCATTTATCATCACATCCAGCACACAAGGTTACTTCCTCTGATCAGAGTTCTCACTCCTCATCCCATCATTCAGATCTTACAGTAAGTCAACTCTTTTCACTTCTTTATCACCACCAGTGTCTAGACTTCATCAGGAAATATTCCTGTACAACTCATGGCATCACTACCCCCCCGTAAATTCATGATGTTACAATGGGGTCTAATCACTAAAGACTCTTCCCATTAAAAACTCACACAGTTGTGCACAGAGTCAATAAATGTATTTGATCACTCTCAACCAACAAGGAGAACAAACATAATCACTGAGTGCTGAGTAAATTTAGAGATGAGATAAAAGTAAAATTGTAATTTAGTGCAGAATTTTAGTATCTGATGATAATTTAAAAGCTTTTTGTGAGACTTTAGATGTGTTTTTTATTGTATGAACATTGTCAATGTTAAACATCCTGAATGTCTGCACAAAATGAGCTCACGATGATGGATATAGCTTTAAGCCCTATTGCTTGAAGTCAGGTGGACAGTGAAAGCAGCATGGAAGGAGAGAGTTGTGTTGAAACGCAGAGGATATATGATATGCCTGTGTGTGTGCGTGTGTGTGTGTGTGTGTGTGTGTGTGTACCATGTTTAACTACATTTGTGGGGACCAAAATTTGGAAATACAGTATACTTATGGGGTCCTGACAGCTTTGTGGGGACAAAATGCTGGTCCCCATACCGTTAAAGGGCTGTTTGAGGGTTAAGACTTGGTTTTAGGATCAGGGTTAGAATTAGGTTATGGTTAGGGTTAGGGTAAGGGTTAGGGTTAGGCATTTAGATTTGATGGTTAAGGTTAGGGTAAGGGGCTAGGGAATGTATTATGTCAATGACTTGTCCCCATAAAGATAGTGAGACAAGACTGTGTGTGTGTGTGTGTGTAAAGATGTTTTGGAAGTTGAGACCTGAACAATCAGTAAATCTGAGAAAAGAGGCTCAGAGGGGATTGATTCAGAGAGAAAGAAAATAGCACTCACATCAAATACGAATGTAAAAGGAGAGGAGAAGTGGCCAAATGAAGTTCCTGGAACATAGCCAGAGAAATTAATTTGAAACCCTTTCATGGCAACCACTCAGGGTATTTGATGTAAACTTGTACCTCATGTAACTGTTCTGACTTGACAAAAAGCTGGCATTGACAGAGGGCATTTGGAGACACGGCTGTGACTCTGAAAAACGGATGCCAATTGTGTCAGGAGACACATGGGAGCAGTCTTTGATGTGCTTTACAGTCCCATTCTGCATTCAGCTATCTGCCTATAAGATGTACAGGCATATTTTAGAAGCCCAATATAACAATTGTTTTCAAGGGTTAGGAAAACCCAGACATATACCCCTATGCAGTCTAGACACTGGTGGTGAGGTGAAGGAGCGTGAAGACAGATTTAAAACAGGGATGTCCCGCTGTGATTGGCTTGTGAACACATGGCCGATACTGATTGGTTTAACTGAAAGTAGCCCCTTGAAACAGCTGATCAGTTTAGGATATAAATGATAAAGTTATTGAAGTCTCCCTGACAGAATTTACACTGAGGTACATTTGCAGCACTTAAAAAAACAGATGAATAATGATAAATTGTGTTGTGTTGTGTTGAATATATCATTGAAATATTTGTCATAATAAGAGTGTCTTGCTTTTTATTTAAACTGCTCATCTTATGATTTTGGCTTTTTCCCTTTCCTTTATTGTGTAATATATATATTGCATGTAATAGGTTTAGAAAATGAAAAAGCACAAAGTCCATCACAAAGGGACATCTCCAACAGAAAACACTCTTCACAAACTAATCCAAACAGCTCTATTGTAGTCCAGTGCTTCACTTTGTAACACACATTATAATGCTTGACTAGCTGCTACTCCCTTTTACTCTTACTCCTCTTACGTCTTACTCTGCAACTGACAAGCTAGCAGTACTTACTGCATAGGTGCAACTCCCAACAAAGATGGTACAGAAGTGAGATGCCTTAAAAACAAAGAGCTCAACACACAGGGTGAAAAGAGGAGCTGCAGCAATGTGCAGTACAACAAAAATATGGTGTTTTCTGAACATTAAACCACATAAACCTATTCTGGTACAACCTCAAAATACAATTATGAACCTGAAAATGAGCATAATATGAGCACTTTAATGTAAAAATCAACAACAAATATACATTTAGTTTGAATTCCGAAAATTTGGATGGCACATGAAGGCAGGCCTGCTTGGTTCTTTCGGGAAATGAACTCTAACTAGGACGTTTTGGGACCGATTGGTGGGAATTTGTTACGGAAAAAAGTACACACAGCAATACTCTTTTAAGAACAAATTTCGCTTAAAGTCCATGTTGCAGGTTTAATTTTGCAACAAATTTGTGCAATTTGCTTGTTGGTAGTAAATATTTGAACTGTTATCCATTGTTTTTGATGGTGTTGGATATCGCAAAATTGACTATATTACGAAAATTAGGCACAATTTTACAGTGTTTCATTTTTCCCCCACAATGCATTGCATGACGTCACATTAAGGAGATAACAGAGCAGCTTGCGTTGTATTTACCACTGGTCTGGCCTAATGTGGCTTCTGGTCTTTAATATTAACAGTCTATGGTCTCGATCGAGTCCATGTGACTTTATTATATTTATAATAATATTGGAGGGAAAGTGAAACACAGCTTAGACGGGGATGTTGTTTGGCTTTTCATAAGTTTAGACTGCTAGCTAACAATACGCCGCCGGACGTTAGGACAACAGCGTTAGCCTAGCCTGCTAGGTAAATATTACGACTGCCTTTGGTGTTGCCTATATATGCGTCCATGTTGTCAACGTCATACATGTGGCATTAGTGCACCTTTTGTACCATAATTGTATTGAATGAAATAGTAAACTTCGCTCCTACAAGATGGGGGGGGGCAGCCAGCAACTTCGGCAGTAGAGTTTCGGTAAGCTAACACGACCGCGTTGTCGCCCACAATCAACCTGCAGTGATGTTTGAAATATAAACAATTACAATACTGGTGCGTGCTGGTTGGGGAGGACCATGATCCTGTCTGAAATGTCACAAACAGATTTAGGCATCTTCAGATCAGCTGATCGCGGGGCTCGCTTCCCGACCGGAGGCTCACTCCCCCACAGCGCCCGCTCTCCACCGCAGCTTCGCCGCCACACACACACGCACCGGCCAAACAGCGACACGTTTTCACCGGAGGAAGAGGTAAACACTTAGAAATAACACTCGGGGGATGCTTTCTATTACTATATCTAGATAAGTGTACCAATACTTATCTGAACTAACGACATGATCCCTGTCACTAGATCGAAAGAAAACGTTGACGTTCACTCGGTGCTATTCACTGACAGTAAAAAGTAAAGTCATTGTATGTACTACTGCGTTGCTAAATAAAGGAGATAAATGAAAGTGACTTCCCCACAATCTTGACAATTCCTCATTTGCCCTCTCACGTCTGGCAGGTTTGTAATTATTCGGCTGCTGGCCTTTACTCCTCTTCCACATCCCACTCAGTCACCGTAGTTCTAGTGCTAGGCTCAGACTTAACTCCCCAGTATGACGTCATCGCCGAATTGACTTAATAAACTCGCAAACACCAAAAATGACCAAAAACTAACTTTTAACACTATTTGGAGATATTTTTAAAAATGATATACATATCTTGAGTGTTTTTTGTACCCAATAATCAACAGTGGTGGTTAACCTGCAACATGGGCTTTAACCATGTATCCAGGTAATTTAAATAGGTCATAATACTGTACTGTGTTACAGTTTCATTTAATATCTTATGAGGCGTTTTATTTTGCGGGGTGCAAAACAAGTTCCTTCCCGAGACTATTTTGCAGAGCCCTGCTGGCTGCGTCCGGAGCATAGCCCAAGACAATTGTGATTGGTTTAAAGAAATACAAACAACCCAGAGTAGTTTTTTTTTCCTATACAGGAATGTCGTGTGATGTAACCAGACCTTTGTCTGATGGGTTAGGGTTATAGATAGGAGATAGGTCTGCCAATGACCAACCACCTGACAGGTGTGGGATTAGAAGGGGGCACGGGGTGGCATCGCCCTCCACTGAAATATGGTATATAGTATACTCATTTTCTTATAGTGTAGAAAATGTGTATTGTATTCTAAAATATACAATTTGTTTAAAATAAAAACAATTAACATTAAATGTGATGTTTTATTTAGCAGAATTACATTGTGTTGTTCTATCCTATTCAAAATTCCCTAGATTTCAGTTTCAGAGTCCTGTTGTTGTGGATGATGGCCCACTGTCACACTGGCATGGCTCACTGGGACTCCTGCAAAGGACAGAGCCATCATGGACGACCTGTGCTTTTTCTGCTACAGGTCAAAATGTCTGCAGTAAAAAGGACTAGATATGCCCCAAACAACTAAAAAAAATCCCTCCCTGTGGTCCATAGGATTTATCCCAGGGAAGACCTTGTTATTTACATCTGCAAAATAATGTAATGCATTTGTATTATTTCAGTTTGATTTTATTAGTTAGCTTTATCTCATTGCAATTCAGACCCTCTCTGAACACTGAGCATTGCTCTTCTTGTAGCAAAAAAATATAGTCCAGTTTGTTTAATACTGATGCGATAGCGCCTTCAATATGATCTACATCAGCAGCCATCTTTTTTTTTTTTTTTTAATGTTTCCTCTTCGTCTCAAACCTAGCACATATCAGTTAAGCGGTTGTGATTGGCATAGGGTGACCAAACGCGTCTGCCAGAGCAAATAAAACATGAACTGACAGATTTGTCTTGTTCCCGTCAACTTTTTTTACAGCTCTCTTCCACTTTTTCAACTTCAGTTTCAGTGCTTTGTATGCAGGAAGTAGCATGCAGGGTCATGACTGAGCAAGCAAAACCAGAGCGTCAATTATTGCTGATTAATTAAGCAAAAATCAGTCTTCCGTGAGACACTGTAACTTGACTAATTACCAATTAGCCAGGACCTGATCATGCTGGCTCTGCATGCTGTCTGTTGTCTGACCCTGTCTGTCTAATTGGTGGCATTTTGTATGTTGCCTGTTCTGCTTTAATGACCCAGAGGGTGAAATATGAAATATATCTGTGCTTACTTCTCACACAATAATCCATCACTCAACAGATTCCACTGTCACGCAATCAGTAAAAAATTTTAAGACCATTCATTTCCATGCGCTTTGCAATCAAAATCTAAAGTTTTTTTCAAACAATAACCCTTTTACCCTGGTAACACCTAATGGTTTGACTACTACCTGGAACAATCATTATCATCCCATAAGGTTTTCATGCAATGGAAACAATGTTCACTGCTCCAGTAAATAGGAAGGACCTTGCATACGACCTGGCAACGGGACATACAGTATTTATATGTCTGCTCAGCTCATAGAACCGTTTGGCTCAGACAGCTACTACGAGCTAGAAAGCTAACATTACGCTAGCAAGATTGGACTTCAATAACATTGTGTATGGTTGACAATCAGTTAATATAATTTGACAAGACAAGCTAGCCATCAGCCATGTCATTGTCCCCAAAACAATATCAAGAATTTCACGAAAGAATGCAGGACTTGTACTGTGCTGTACTTTAGCCTAATAGTTTTTACTTTTTCTTCTACCACTGCCAATACCAAAAGTGTTAAACTGTATGCTAGACCATTTTTAGACCATGAAAAGTAATTTCTTTTAGTAAAAATGTTTTGTCATGAATTTGTTATATCATGTGATATGTAGTATTATTCCTGTGTTAAATAACATTTTAGATAATCTATTTTCGCCAAACGTTTAGATAACGCTCAACAACAGACATGTGAATTGATTGACTAGTACACCATCTCATATTCAAAACAAATTATTAATGGCTAAACATTTTTTTATTTTTTTTAAACGTTTGCACTTCAATCTCTTCGCAAATGTAATGTATGGCCTATTTAATGGTAATTAACATTAAAGCAAACTGAACATACACAAAGCTAAATGCATGAAAATCCAAACCGTTTGTATATGAAATAAATGTGAAATAAACCTGCATTTTAAGACGTTTTTGTCATATTCACATAGGCTAATTAGTACTATAGCTTTATTATTTGACCTAATTTATTTTGTCATTTCTTTTTTCAATTTCTTTTTAGATGTTAATGTTTTGTTATGTTGTCGTTTACATGCAATATAAAAAGTCAAATCGCCTAAATATAAAAACAGGCCCAGGCGATAGGCCTACACATTACTATATAAATTATAATCCCGATCTTTCACCATGTAGGGTTTAATTGGAGGGCCGGGGTCCCTTTCTCCTAGCTGGTCCCCGGGGAGTAGGGGTGTGGAGCGGGGAAGGGAGCAGCACCTGCCCCCTCTGTGCTTCACTTCCAGGCAGCCAAGACGCGCACAAAGGAGATGCGCACTGACGCCACTCCAGCAACGACGGTGCTGCGTCAAGCTCCTCGGGTGAAGCAAGAAAATTACCGGATGTAATGTGATTGTACTTTCAAATTAAAAGCTTTTGGTTAAAGGCTCTGCTCAATGACTTATCATAATAACCTTATTAAAATAAGTTATTAGCCTTATTTACAATAAAGAGGTCCCCTATAGCTCATGTATTAACGTAACACTGTAAAAAGTACACACACACACACACACACACACACACACACACACACACACACACACACACACACAAAGACCAAAACTGTTTAATTCGTTGATTTATTTGTTGCTGTTTTTTTTTTAAACGTAGGCTATACAATCACTGAAATATTGTAGTCAGTGGTGTTGGATAAGCTTGAGAAGAAACAACAATTTCAAAAGTCCTTGGAAAATATGTCACTTACTTGTTATTCACAAAGCTTTGAACTTGGCAAAAAAACAACTAACTAAACCTTTGATATAACAACCCAAATGTGCTGTCAAGCATGGTGCACTTTTTTTAAATGTATTTATTTTTCTTTATTTTGCACATTTTACAAACATGTTAAACAATTCGGCATCATACAAAGAAGGAGATTCACTTCACTTCATACATTATAACCTTGTGTATATATAATATAATATAAATACAGTATGTAGGCTATATATATTTAAGGATACAAGCGGCTGAAATGGGTTTCCTCAGGAGGGTGGCTGGCGTCTCCCTTAGAGATAGGGTGAGAAGCTCAGTCATCCGAGAGGAGCTCGGAGTAGAGCCGCTGCTCCTTCACGTCGAAAGGAGCCAGTTGAGGTGGTTCGGGCATCTGGTAAGGATGCCTCCCTAGTGAGGTGTTCCAGGCACGTCCAGCTGGGAGGAGGCCTCGGGGAAGACCCAGGACTAGGTGGAGAGATTATATCTCCAACCTGGCCTGGGAACGCCTCGGGATCCCCCAGTCGGAGCTGGTTGATGTGGAGCTGCTGCCCCCGCGACCCGATACTGGATAGGTGGATGAAGATGGATGGATATTTAAGGAAGGCACGTTTATTTTAATACATAAATATAAAAATTTAGATAAATACCCATATAGACAGTTAAAGAAACACCTGACGGCCTGTACAGTATCAGTGACGTCACTGATTGGTTGCAAATATTGTTGTGGAGTTTTTCGTAATAAACAATAATGTATGAATAGCCTTCTCATGAATGTAGCTTTTGAAAAGATTTCAGTGGAAGTTAGAAGACTGATGCAGTAGGTCTGTTTAAAGTGTAAATGTTTAGGCAGGCGTTTTATTATGTCATACAGAGACCGGAAGTTCTTTTGCTGCATTTTCGCGGCTTTGAGAAAGAGAGAGGAGAGAGAGAGAGAGAGAGAGAGAGAGAGAGTGAGAGAGAGACTACTACAATTTGAAGAGGAGAAGAGAAGGCAGCGCATCCACATAAAGAAGGTAGAGAGAGAGACAGAGAGAAGGAGGAGGACAGTAACAAATCGCTTCTATCCTCCGAGACACGGTGCTTGTGTGACCGACGTAGCTAGCAGCATCACCTCGCCTTCTGCGCATCATCCGCGGCTCCGTCTCGCAGCTGCCCGGGAGAAGACTCAGTCTCAGCAAGGTAAACAAACCCACACCTCTCGCCAAACACCTTTATCGTTTGCCCTGTCTCATTTATCTAATTGCGCCTGTGGCTTTTTCTTGCTCAATAAGCGCTGAAAAACAACGACATGCGGGTTTTGGGAATGTTGAAAGCTCGGCACTTTCACCAATAGCATACAGCATGAATGGGTATCCCGCTAATAAGTATTTTTGACGCAATAGCTTAAGTGTAACGTTACATTGGACTGACCCAGCAGGCGACGAGTAGCCTTAGCGTTGCAAAACGTGTTTTCCCTAACGTTAAGCTGGTGAACGTTACGCCGAACTTTACAATACGTTTATGTAATTAAATCTGGCAATTGAATACACCTCATATGATTTCGGTGTAGCCTGTCTTCGCGTCGGCTTAAATGTAATTAAGTTACCGTTACACTTCAACCCGGGGATGTCTATAGCCTGGTTAAGCCCAACGAACGAACACACATGAGTTAAAGCTTCTGCTGTTTGCTGTTTTAACGCCATGCTATTCTACGTCGGTATTCTACATTCGCAACCAAAGCTGGTTTATTCCCCATCTTCTTACCAGTTTTGGGGTGACTTTAATATGAGATATAACATGTGAGGTGACAATATACATATTCATGTTTTTAAGAACAATATGCATGCTGGGAGCTTGCTTTTTAAAATCTGAATCAGAAAGAAATCATTTTTTTGCCGGGTAAGTAGTGCTTACTAGGAATTTGTCTTGGTCGATGGTGCATAGGCTACATACAAAACATATGCAATCAACAATATGAAATAAACAAACAGCATACAAATAACACATACACCTAATTATATAACATTAAGAAAAAAAAGTGGCTTTAGTGTAGGATGTAAAAAGTGTTGAGGGGTGTGAAAAGCTCAGGATACATATACTGTATATACATCATATATATATATATATATATATATATATATATATATATATATATATATATATATATATATATATATATATATATGTGGAGGACAGGATGTAGGATTAGATTCAGTGAGACCCCTGAAGGGTCGTTGAGTTTGAATTCAGTACAAAGGCTAAGATCAAGATCATGTGTGATGATGTGAGGTGCATGCATGTTACTGCATGGGAACATTTCTTTCAATTTAGAGAATGGGTTTCTAGTTACACGCAAGATCCTTTTCCAATGCTGTAATAATTATCACTATAACACTTTGGTACTGCCCACCCCATCCGTGACAAGTGTAATCACAAGGCTCATGTTCTCATCTATTGTTACCCACTGCTATATTCTGTACTATAATAATACATTCCACTCATATGAACTTGTGAAACTCAAGCGGGTCTTAAATAAGTGCTATGAACATGGTAAGATTTGAGTTGAAGGATTGGGTCATCACATCTGTGCAGTCATAACATAATGTGCTGGCAGCTGTGCTGATGAAGGTTGTGTCTATATACATTTTCACCGTTTCCTTTCTACTTATAGTGCACTATACACTTATAACAGACTATAATATTAATATATGATTGCATATCCCAACATACTGCTATAATGGGTGTGTTGTTGTTCACTACTATAATAGATTTTTATTTCTATTCTGGCATTAGGTGTTTGGTCACTGGCAGGAAGACGCACTGTAGTTGAATCACTTTGAAACGGACCACTTTGTTACCATTAACTAGTATCAGTGGTGTCTTTAATGTTAAAGTTGTTAAAGGTTGCTGTAGGCTTTTGTAAGAAATTATGTGCCCAGGTTAGGCTTAAATGAGAACAATAGTGATTTTTTTTTAATTTTAAATATACTATTAAACCTCCAAGAAATTGTGCAACAAAGGTTTGCTGTTGGACTCGAACCCAGCACCGCTGCGTAAACCTCCTGCATATATGGGTACCTGCTCTACCAACTGAGCTATCCAGGAACCCAGTTAATTTGAATTGAATGAGTCATAGTTTAGATATCAGTGAACAGACAAGTGAGATGTCCTACACTAACTATGCAGTTAGTGTAGGACTAGAAGAATAAAAAGCAGTGCTTGCGAAACACTGTACTCACAGTAAAAAACTGAACAACAATGCAAAGCTGTAGAAGATGTGTCGAGTGATGTCATAAGCTTAGCTGTCATTTAGAGTTTGGCAGTGGGTGATAGTTTAATAAAGGGCAGGGACGGCTGCAGGATGTTGAGTTGCAGAAATGAATGGTGACAGTTATTTAAATGGATGCAACAATGTGACCAATAATCTGGTTTACATGTGACCCGTTCTTATTGTAAGTCAAGAAGTTAAGGATTTCTTGTTCTAACAGCATTTTTTTTTTTACATTGTATTGCTGCAGAGAAAGTGACATTTTGAAGGACCAGCCTTATTTAGTGAAAACTTGTTTTCTGTTGTATCTAGTCAGATCAATGTGTTTCATCTCTGTGCATTCAGAGATTGGTCAGCAACGTGTTTAGCCAGGTTCAGCACGAAGACTGTTGGCAGAGGGAAACTGCTTAGCTCCATTAAAAAGAGAAACATACACCTTCTAACCCCAGAGCCATCTTATTTGCCCGTTTAAAGATATGTTTCTACTATTAATGTCACATACTGTAGGGAAGAGGATTAGGGCCACTGGTGAAAATTTTAATTTTGAGACTTTATTCTCAGAATTCTGGCTTGAAACTCAGAATTCTGAGAATAAAGTCAGATTTCTGAAAATAAAGTCTGAATTCTGAGTTTGAAGTCAGAACTCAAATATATTTTCACCAGTGGCCCTAATCCTCTTCCATACATACTGCAATGACACGCCTGTACATATTCTACCTGCTCTGATTCTGAATCAGAGTATTTCTTGCTTTCTCAAAGTTGAGAGGAATGACTCTAAAATGACATCCATTTGGAAAGATCATGATGTACTTACGATGTACGTAATCCTGACATAATAGGATCATTACCAATATTTACTGTTTTAGCAGCTTACCGGTGTACTGATTCTATTATTTTTGAAAAGGTAAAAAATATAAGGTGTTTTCACACCCAAAGTTCGTTGCTCTGGTCCGAATCAGATGAAACGTTGGTTTGGTCTTGTTTCACATGAAGAAAAATCCAAGCGAACCAAAATGCATCACTACCACTTAGTGGTTGTCGGGTGCAGCAAGGGAGAAATCACTTTTGCAAAACTTGGAGGAGCAGCTTGTCACACAAAGTAATTAGCATCTGGCTTAGGACCCTTGGTGATCAATTGTTTGAGACTGTAGCACCTAAGCCATGGAATGCTCTTCACCTTTACAATCTGCTGTCTGTGGACTGAAAGCCAATAAAAGACCTAGCCTTCTTTTTTAGACAGTTGTTTTGTTGACCTGTTTGCACTTTTTGTGTTATTATGTAATTTTAATTTTGTATTGTGCTTTCATCTATTATGTCTTCTTGTATGTTTTTGTTTTATGTGATTTTATCTGTGAAAAGCACTTTTTAAATACACGTACTTGTCCCTGACTTTTCTATATTGCGTACTACTCTGCTGCTCCACGTCTGCATATCAAGGCTGCTATCGATCCATTAGTGGAATAGAGCAGACTCATATGACATGCTTTGAGCTCGGGTGGAACAGTAAAGCCTTCTCAAACCTTTCTCATTCATAGAAGATTGACGTCAGTGTGCCCAGCTTGCTCAACAGCTCTTTGTGTTCTAATAGGCAATGAGACCAGAGAGGTCAATCCCTCCATCCCAGAAAGATATGAGCCACATCACCCTGTCAAGACTGCTGGACCTCTGTGCTGCTCCAAAGTGTCAGATAGATGTGGAGATATGGAGCTGGCAGAAGGAGAATTCTTTATTCTGCTCAAAGAAATCTTCCTGTAAGCTGTTCTAGGAGCACATCTACAAGGGAAACAGCAACTGCTGAAATGTGAAATTCCACTGTCAAATTCCACAGCTTTTTTGTATTTGTAATTTATGCTTTTATATTAAACATATGGCTTTTATACAAATTTGCACCCCAAAAACAGCTTTTGGCTGGGTACTTAAGTGCCTACTTCAGATCCAGATATGTCTAACAGCCGCAATGGCGTTCAACAGTGACAGAAATAATCATAGATATAAGGAACAGATTACAGGTAAAAACACACTATTCACTGTTGTTCTCTCTAGCAAACTGTCTATGAATAACACTTGATTTGATTGACTCAATTAAGTGAAGGAGCTATAGCCTTGACCACAGGGAAAGAAACAATGCTCCATGAAGATTATTATTTATAACGGACATAACTTGTTTTGGTAGAACATTTGGAGCCCGCAAAAGAAAACGCCACATACAGTATTAAGTTATGGTTAAGGTCCATTGTCAGGTATTAATGGACGATGTCACGGCGTGAAGCGTCCGCCGAAGTCCAAAAACAAAAAGACCTCGAAGGGCATTGACCGGCTTATACCATGGTCACTTGCCAAATAATTATATTATTAAAACATTAGTTTATATTCTAATTAGTTTTACAATCATAATATAAAGTTTTTACAAACAATAACTCTGTTTCCTTGGTTACGCATGACGGTTTGACTAATACCTGGAACCTAGAACTATAACGTTCTTATGCAATACAAACATTGTTCACTCACTAGGAACGACCTTAGATACAACTTGCCTCCCTCAGCAACAAGCCAGAAAACTAACGCTATGCTAGCAATCTCCAAAGTCAATAACATTGTGTACATTTGGCTATCAGTAAAAATAATTTGACATTATGTTGATCAACAAGATAAGCTAGCAGCTGGATAGAAAGCCTGCAGGAAGACAGTTCTCATTAATATTCAACGGGCTAAGCTGCTTGACTCTGATTGGCTGACAGCTAGCCAATGGCCAGCGATTTAACCAGTGCAACTGGGCGAGCTCATGAATAGTAATGAGCTCATGCAACATGACTGACTGTCAGACTGACCAGCTGTTGTAATTGGCCTGATTTCTCCTTTCTCCTCTTATTACTTTCAGTGGCTAGAGCTGACAGAGGAGGTAGCAGTTCATTTTCACATTCACCACATAACACACACACACATATGGACCTAACATATTTCAAAAAATGCAACGTAAAAACGGTTTTGTGTGGCAGGGCACCTTTAAACATATCTTAATAATGATAATTTTTGTATCTTTACAATCATTTCCTGAAAGAACAAAGCAGGCCTCCCTTGTTGCATGATCCAAATTTTCTTTCAAAGTGGACATCTTTAGTGGGCAGCTTGCTACCTCAAAGTTTGGTTGATGTTTCCTAAAGCCAACAGAGTTTGAGAACAACAACACACAGAGAGCAGAAGGTAAGGGGCAAAGCTTGACATCTGTGCTGGAAGTCAGGCTTCTGGAATTGTACTTCCGTTGATCCAGTCTATACAACCTGTAAAGCACTTAGGATGTAGATTGCATGGGATGATTGTATTTCAAGCAGAGCTTTAGTCTATGAAGAGTACCTGGGCGTAGGAGGCAGGCGCCTCTAGATGCTGCATGCCGTGGAGTTGGGCTGATTTGGGCAATTTACTGCAGAGCGGCGCTGTGAATTATGGAGGAAATATTTATTCATAATTCAAATTGAAAGTCCAAAGAGAAAATGAAGCGAGATCAAATAAAAAATATTGTTTTACTATGCTACTTGGAAAAATCATGCCATAATTAAATTTAAAAAAGAAAAAGGAAACATACATGCTTAAACTGAAATCTTTTATTGATTGAGAAAAACATCAAATATGAAACTCAAAAGGAAACATAGAAAAGCTCTAATGGAAATACTTAAATTAAAATCTCAAATACAAAACAAAGGCACTTTATAATTTTCAATTTTATCTTTTGAATTTTACATTTCGATATTTCCATTTGACATTTTAAGATTAAACTTGACACTTGTCAATGTAAATGAGGAGGAGTGGCCCAAAGGCTGGTGGGAGGGTTGAGAGACTTCCCGCTGACAGCGGGGTCTCTGAGTGTCACTGGTAGGCTGCTGAGTGGGCGGTCCCTGTCGCAACAAGATAGCTGTCACGTCACAGTGGAGCTTACAATTCTCGTCTGCTATTTCACCACTAAATTCACATAGAGACTTTTTTATTGGAGAAATTAACTGTGTAGAGTTTGAATATGGGCAGTTTTACAAAAATTGATGGCCAATTGCACATTTTCTCCATTGTTGACATCAGACTCAACAGGATCGCTTGCTCGCTTGCTGGCCAGACATGCTCACAAGCCCCGCTGTAATCTGGATGTCTCTCAGACCGGTCTTGTAAATAATTACCCCTCCTACCAGTAACTACGTGAAAACTTTACTGTTGTTGCATGAAATGATCTTTGTGTTTAGTCCATCAGCAGTTTCTATCATCTGATGTTGAGGCCCAGCAAGCCTTGTAGCAAAGCTCCCCCTGCTGCCCATTAGGTGCCTCTGCACCCCTTTAGCTACAGACCCTCCCACCAGCCTTTGGGGCACTCCTCCTCATTACATTGACGTCGAGTCAAAATGAAAAGCCAAACGTTAAATCAAAATTGAAAGGTTGAATCTTAAAATGTCAAATGGCAATTTCCAAATTTAAAATTCAAAACTAAAATTGAAAATTAAAAAGTGCAAAGACTAAAATAAAATAATTTATCTTTTTTCTATTTCAGATTTTAGTTTAAGAATTTCCATTTGAGCTTTTCTATTTTCCATTTAAAGTTTCACATTTGATGTTTCTCTCAATCAATAAAAGATTTCAAAGATTTCAGTTTAAGCATTTATGTTTCCCTTTTCTTTTATAAATTTAATTATGGCATGATTTTTCCTAGTAGCATAGTAGAATAATAATATTTTTAATTTGATATTGCTTCATTTTCTCTTTGGACTTTCAATTTGAATTATGAATAAATATTTCCTCCATAGTAAATGGAATTACATTTCAATAACTTGGTGGTGGGAACATGGGTGGGAGGGGGACACGGTCAATGTTTAATGTTACAAGATTAATATATGGCAGTTAGTCTCAAAGAAAACTAACACTGGGCCTAGAAGTCCTAGAAACTTAAAGGTGCTCTAAGCAATGTCACGCGTGTTTAAGGTTACATTTGTTGTCACATACAGCAAACATCTCATCACTATCTGCTAGCTGCCTGTACCCTGAACACACTGTAAAAAAACATCTCCTCACTATCTGCTAGCTGCCTGTCCCCAGAACACACTGTAAAAAACATCTCTTCACTATCTGCTAGCTGCCTGTCCCCAGAACACACTGTAAAAAACATCTCTTCACTATCTACTAGCTGCCTGTCCCCAGAAGACACTGTAAAAAACATCTCCTCACTATCTGCTAGCTACCTGTCCCCAGAAGACACTGTAAAAACTTCTCCTCACTATCTGCTAGCTGCCTGTCCCCAGAACACACTGTAAAAAAAACGCGGTCTCTGTAGACAGCCCAGGGTCTACAAATAGCAACAAAAATAAACTGCGCCAACCTGCACCACGAAGCATACACACACATTGTTCCAGCGTTCCAGACAATCACCGACAATAAGGATTTGGGGGTGGGGGTTGGGGGGGTTAGTGGGGTAAGCTTCTCTTGTTTTGTTTGAAAATACTTACAACGTCAACAATAAGTAATGTCACCCAACATCGCTTAGAGTACCTTTAAGCTGTTGTTGGAAAGTACTTGTCTGCCATCTAGTGGCTTTTCTTTTTGTTGTTTAACAGTTTTTCCCCAATTGATCAGTTAAATAAGTTATTGTCATTACACTTTAAATAAATGATTGACCTTCGTGTGGTACATTTTAAAAAAAAAGTGTGTGTCAGTTGGCAGGGCATAAAATCACCATCTGTTGATCTTTACGATTAAAGACTTTGTTTAATCGAACAATGACTTAATAATTTAAAGTCAAATTGAATAGTGACACTCCTATCATTTATTATCAGTAATTCATTAGATATTTGTCACAGGTCACCGTTATAGCAACACATTTATAATTTGAGTGACGTAGTACCGATGTAATTTTAAAGTACTGCCACTAGCAGTACTTGATCACTACTTGATCACAAAATACCCTTTAAATAACCTTGAAAACCTGACAGTCAGTGCGAATTAAAAAAGCATACATTACTATGAGATACTTGTCTCTGTCTGCCCAGCTTTTGGATTTGATGAATATTTGATGACTGATTGCTTGAAAGCTTTATCTATTGCTTCTTCTCTTGTCTGTCTGTTCAGACACACACACACACACACACTGCATGTTTGAACTCTTACAGTAATATACAGTGAGGAAAATAAGTATTTGAACACCCTGCTATTTTGCAAGTTCTCCCACTTTCGAAATCATGGAGGGGTCTGAAACTGTCATCGTAGGTGCATGTCCACTGTGAGACATAATCTAAAAAAAAATAAAAACAGAAATCACAATGTATGATTTTCTAACTATTTATTTGTATGATACCGCGGCAAATAAGTATTTGAACACCTGTCTATCAGCTACAATTCTGACCCTCAAAGACCTGTTAGTCTGCATTCAAAATGTCCACCTCCACTCCTAAATTAGATGTACCTGTTTAAGGTCGTTAGCTGCATAAAGACACCTCTCCACCCCATACAATCAGTATGAATCCAACTACTAACATGGCCAAGACCAAAGAGCTGTCCAAAGACACTAGAGACAAAATTGTACACCTCCACAAGGCTGGAAAGGGCTACGGGGAAATTGCCAAGCAGCTTGGTGAAAAAAGGTCCAGTGTTGGAGCAATCATTAGAAAAGGTTTAGAAAAGGTAAACATGACTGTCAATCTCCCTCGGACTGGGGCTCCATGCAAGATCTCACCTTGTGGGGTCTCAATGATCCTAAGAAAGGTGAGAAATCAGCCCAGAACTACACGGGAGGAGCTGGTCAATGACCTGAAAAGAGCTGGGACCACCGTTTCCAAGGTTACTGTTGGTAATACACTAAGATGTCATGGTTTGAAATCATGCATGGCACAGAAGGTTCCCCTGCTTAAACCAGCACATGTCAAGGCCCGTCTTAAGTTTGCCAATGACCATTTGGATGATCCAGAGGAGTCAAGGGAGAAAGTCATGTGTTCAGATGAGACCAAAATAGAACTTTTTGGTCATAATTCCACTAACCGTGTTTGGAGGAAGAAGAATGATGAGTACCATCCCAAGAACACCATCCCTACTGTGAAGCATGGGGGTGGTAGCATCATGCTTTGGGGGTGTTTTTCTGCACATGGGACAGGGCGACTGCACTGTATTAAGGAGAGGATGGCCATGTATTGCGAGATTTTGGGGAACAACCTCCTTCCCTCAGTTAGAGCATTGACGATGGGTCGAGGCTGGGTCTTCCAACATGACAATGACCCGAAGCACACAGCCAGGATAACCAAGGAGTGGCTCTGTAAGAAGCATATCAAGGTTCTGGCATGACCTAGCCAGTCTCCAGACCTAAACCCAATAGAGAATCTTTGAAGGGAGCCCAAACTCTGTGTTTCTCAACGACAGCCCAGAAACCTGACTGATCTAGAGAAGATCTGTGTGGAGGAGTGGGCCAAAATCCCTTCTGCAGTGTCTGCAAACCTGGTGAAAAACTACAGGGAACGTTTGACCTCTGGAATTGCAAACAAAGGCTACTGTACCAAATATTAACATTGATTTTCTCAGGTGTTCAAATACTTGTTTGCAGCTGTATCATACAAATAAATAGTTAAAAAATCATACATTGGGATTTCTGGATTTTTTTTTTGTTAGATTATGTTCATATATTTCATTATATTTCAGCGGACATGCACCTACGATGACAATTTCAGACCCCTCCATGATTTCTAATTGGGAGAACTTGCAAAATTGCAGGGTGTTCAAATACTTATTTTCCTCACTGTATGTAGTGAGGGGCTGCAGACTGGGCTTCATGCAGAAATATCAGCCAAGTTGTTGTGGGAGATCATATAGACTCACTGTCAGACACCAATCCACACACATTAAAACAGAGAACATTAATATGAAATAAACAGTAAATACAGAAACAAATATGTACAAAATAGCTGAAACAAGAGGCTGATTTGTTTAGTGCAGAATGTGCAAAATGTCTAGGGTTGCTGGGTGCAAAATATTTAGGATATATAGCATGTGCAATGGGCAGGTGTATAGTCCAGGATGTAGGTTCATGCAAAGTTTGGGGAGCAGGGTTGGGGGCCTTAAGAGTCTCTGTCAGTGGAGTCCAGAACCTTGTTAATGAGGCTGACTGCAGAGGGGAAGAAACTGTTTTGTGGCGTGAGGTTTTGGTCCTGATGGACCACCTTAGAAGACACTCCAGCCCCTGCTGTTGGGGGCTGTAGGGCTGGGGCTGGAGAATGGAGTCATGGGGGATGGTATAATGATAATGTCACAAAAAAAGTGTATTCTTCTTCAATACAATATAGAAGCAAAAATGGCACCCAGTCAAACTGTTGTTATTCATTATGTCTTAACAGAATAGAAGAATCAATGTCTCTGTAATCTACTTCCATCATCACCTGATTGGAGCAGAGTGAGGTTCAAAGATGGAAACCAGCTCACTGTCATACACTTTCTCAAAATGACTTAGTTAGAGCTAAGTGTGTATCCTGATGTAAGTGTAGATGCAGTGTGCACATAGTGGGTTTGTCTATATCTCTCCATATTTGGAATAGCATACACTTTGTCAACACTTTTTCATGCACTCATGGATGTGTTTGTGTGTATGTATGTGTGTGTGTGTGTTTTAGTGTCTGGGATGACTTTCTGGAAGACTCTTGGTGTCTATGAAGTGTTGAGTCTGTAGATAGAAGTCTTCCAGAGGCCTAGGTCCAAATTAAAACTCAGTGAAGCGCTGTGCAGGAGAACATGCTTCAGACTGCTAATAGCAGGACAGCACCAGGGAGGTATCACACTGATAGTGTTAGGTAAGCCAGCGCTGCACACCTAACCTACTGAGAAAACAGGACTAGACATATAACTGTGGCATTGTTATGACAAGTGTAGTACCATTCTGTTCACAATAAATAACTAGAATATAAAGATACATCTACCCAGCTAATCTTTAACAATGTTCAGCCGTTTTTTACACAAAGGAGTTTGCCAATTGCAATATTAATAAGAAAAAACAAGGAAGTTAATATATAATATGCTAATATTACCATAAGCTTCATTCTCATTGTTCACGCCCAAAAATAAAACCCACTACTGCTGCCATTATTTCTGTAAATTCTCAAATAGTGGTCTTACTTGATCCTTTACCACAGCTGCAAAGAGAACCAGGTGTTAATTAAAATAGGCTCAAATTAAAAAAGATAAATAAAACAAAACAAAAACACTAGTGCATTCCTGTAGTGCATTTTGGGAATTTACATTAGGATGAGCAGCAAGCAGCAAGAAAATCCCTGGCTGATTCTCTAGGCAGATAATGTAAGTCAAAGCGCTTTTACAGTACATTGTACAGGCACCTTTCACCATTCACACACATTCACACACTGTGGCCAAGGCTGATGTACAAGGTGCCACCTGTTCATCAAATTAACACTCACAAGGGCTGCACAATTAATCAAATTTTATCACGATCACGATTTTGGCTTCCCACGATCAAATGTGGGTGATCGAGCGATATTTAAAATGCGTCATTCTGTTCATAGAAAGCTCCGGGTTTCTTTGCAAAGCCAATCTACCGCTCCGTAAACCACTGTCTGATCATGTGCCAGTCAGAGTTGTTCCCTGCACCGCGCAGCTTAGTTTCTAGACAGTCACATAGGATGGTGAGGAAAATTCAACAGATAGCAGTCGGTTATACGTCGGTCTCAAGGTTTACCAGTTTACTAGTCAACGTAACATTTTGTCCCGTCTGTGTCGTTTTTCAGACAACTGCAGTGACCGGTGCTAGTTAGCGTCTGTTAGCTCACTGGGCTCATTTTTCCTCTAGGTCGCACTGGTGCACCTAATGTCCTCGCATCTGCTATAATGTTGTTATATGGATATGGTTTAATTTTACATTACATGACCCATTTCTTCTGTAAAGCCGTGTGTGATGTGACCCATGGCCAGAAAATCATAGTTCATAAAAATGGAGCGCAGTGATGATACAGACATTTCATACACACGACGTGTGTAACTCTGCTGACCTGCCATTCGACCCATGCTGGACCCATTCATAATGAGTCAGCCGTCACTCTGTGAGTACATCCATCGGACTCCCTCTCTCTCCCTAGCTCTTTTAATCAGTTATTGTTGAAACAAGTGAAGGATCTTTCTTAGAGCTAGGCCTACATAAAAAAAAGAATATGTTGTAGCTGTAGATCTATACAGCATCCAACTTCAACATAAGATGAATGTAGCATAATATGGATGTGAAAGCAGTTATAAATAGCCTATGTGACATAAACATAAAATAAAATATGTTTTGGTTAAAATCAACAAATAATCGTGATAATTAATCGTGATCGCAATATTCATCAAAATAATTGTGATTATCATTTTGGCCATAATCGTGCATCCCTCACACACATTTACTGGAGAAATTTTGAGTTTAGTGGCATGCCTTAACATTAATCTACATCAGGGAAACTATTTGGACTAAGTTTGAGCACCAAGCATCACCAATGCAAACAAAGAGTTTGCCTCCCCTCGTCCCACCGGAGTTCTGGGCTCTCGGGATGCCAGAAAGGAGCCAGGTCTCTGCAAGATGTCTCAGATCTCCCGTTGCTTGGCCAGCCAGAGTCCTATTTAATCTATTCTATTATCCTGCGACTGGACATCAGCAGGCTGATGTAACAGCTAATTGTATCTGTAATCTGTCACAGGCCATGCATGCTCCTGTAACAAAGGTGCAAAAATAACATCCTACACAGTTGCTTCACATTTAAAGCTTTCAAGGGCATAATCAATCATTATCAGTGGCTTACCATCACTGAAAAGAAAGCATTATGTCTGTTAAAAAGAGACACTTATAGCAGCAGTTTGGTGCTCAGATAGTGCAGTAAAATGTACATTATGCTCAGCTATTATTTCCACCACCAACACTTTTATTTATTTTTATGTACATTTTTATTTTATTTATTTGGTCATGCCAGCCATGCCTACAGCCATTACTTGAATACTGGCTTTTATTTTAAAGGTACCATGGCATGAAAACTTCACTTTATAAGGTTTTTTAACATTAATATGCATTCCCCCTGCCAATGGCCCCCGAGGGGCTGGAAATGGCGATAGCCCTGGGTATCTTGCTCTGCCTTTGAGAAAATGAAAGCTCAGATGGGCCGATCTTATCTCCCCTTTCTCTGCCAGAGAATTTGGCCCACCCATGAGAGAGAGACATCATGAATTTCAAACAAGGAAATTTGATTTGATATGGTCAAGGCCACACCCCCAGCCTCCACCTCCCCCTCCTCCCTCCTCCTCAAAAGCTACAGACTCAGAAATGGAACATCCTAAGGTAAACTCATTGTGGGACTTGCTGTACTGGCTGTAATTCAGAACCAAGGCTGAATTTCTTCAGATACAGTTTTAGGGGACCACTAATGTCTATATAAAAGAGACTTCAGATACAGTATTAGGGGACCACTAAGGTCTATATAAAATCATCCAAAGAGCACCATGTGATGGGACTTTTAAGAATTGACAGTAATTCACTTACGCAATTTTCACTCACTTACTTCTAATTATATATACCAACTCGGTCAAGTTCAACTGAAGTTACTAGACTATTACTTTTGTGATCTGTTCTATGGTGCTAAATAATATTGAATAAATAACAAATAATTATGAAATAATCACATGAATTAATTGTGTACAATATATAAATGAAACAACAGTTATTGAAATAATTTAAGAAATTACTAAAACCCAACACATACTTCTGAGAATGAACCCCAAATTGCTCCTGATGCTGTGCCATTAGGTATGTGAATGTTTATCTGATGAACAGGTGGAACCTTGTATGGCAGCCTTTGCACCATGGTATGAATGTGTGTGTGAATGGGGTGTAAAGCGTGTGTGTGTGTGTGTGTGTGTGTGTGTGTGTGTGTGTGTGTGTGTGTGTGTGTGTGTGTGTGTGTGTGTGTGTGTGTGTGTGTGTGTGTGTGTGTGTGTGTGTGTGTGTGTGTGTGTGTGTGTGTGTGTGTGTGTGTGTGTGTGTGTGTGTGTGTGTGTGTGTGTGTGTGTGTGTGTGTCTGTGTGTGTGTGTGTCTGTCTGTGTCTGTCTGTGTCTGTGTCTGTGTGTATGTATGAGTAGTCGTTAAGGCAAGCAAAGTGCTATATAAATGCAGTCCACTGAGTGCTGAGCTTCTACCGTTGGTGAAATGATTGTGGTGACAGCAGTGGCCTTTCCTTATTGGTCGTTGCCCTTTCAAGCTGTATTAGCGCGAGACAGGCTTTTATGTTGAAATATAATCACAACATATCACGCAATACACTAGAAACATACCAAGGCGGTTGCTATTGAACACAGCGCAGGTAAGTGTAGCCTACACTAGCCACTAGTCTATTTATTTTGATGACACTAAAGAGTTAGTTCAGATTCACTTGATGCACACAACAAACTAACCAATCTAGACAGCTGTAGAGCAACAACTCCTGTGTTCTGCTAGGTAAAATCACTGTTTTGGTTAATAGGATCTGGTGGTTTTGAAGAGAGCAGAGATAACAGCTTCAGTTCCCCGTCTAAAGTATTAAATATTAACGTTTAAGATAAATGTGAAGTGGAAAGTGGATGTAAACATTATGTCCTGTTGACAATAACCTTATGAGGCTGAGAAACCTGGATAAGGTAGAAGGGATATTCCTGACTTATCTGTGATATAAATGTGAAAACTAATCCTCTTTACTTCAGCCGAGCTTTTCTGAAACCTCATTTTGTATCATGGTGAAAGTTATTTGAGTTTGACGTTCCACCTTTGTTCACTTTTAGAGTGGTGATGAAACGAAACTGTCTTCATCTCAGCTGGAAAAGCTGCATTAAAATGTGATAGGCTTGGTATTTGCAAAAATTGTGGATTCTGAAGAATAAGGATTTAAGAGGCTGTATTCACAAAATATCCTAAGGCTTAAAGTAGGGCTGCATGATTATGGCCAAAATGATAATCACGATTATTTTGATCAATATTGTGATCACGATTATTCTCACAATTATTTGTTGATTTTAACCAAAACGAATTTTATTGTCACATAGGCTGTTTATAACTGCTTTCACATCTATATTATGTTATAATCTTCTTATGTTGAAGTTGTATGTTGTATAGACATACAGCTGCAACACATGTAAATGTAAATTAGCTATCTGAAATCAATTGCGTAGGATTTTTTTTTTTTTTAAATGCATCTCTGAGAAAGCTCCTTCACTTGTTTTCAACAATAACTGATTAAAACATCTAGGGAGAGAGGGGGAGTGCTACTCACAGAGAGACGGCTGATCATTGATCATGAATGGGTCCAGCACAGGTCAAACGGCGGATACACACGTCTTGTGTCTGAAATGTCTGTATCGTCACTGGGTCACATCTCTCCCCCAGGTCAAGCAGCCTCTGTCTCACATGCTATTACTTTACGAACTGTGTTAATAAAAAATTACAACTGTAAACAAATGTCAGAAGTGTGGACTGGCGCCGCTGTGTGGCGGAGCTTTGCAGAAAGTAAGAGGAGAGAGAGTAGAGGAGAGATCCACCACAGGCACGGCTTAAGAAATGGGTCATGTAATGCAAAATTAAACCATATCCATATAACAACATTGCAGCGGATGCGAGGACATTATGTGCACCGGTGCGTCCTAGAGGAGCTAACAGCTAACAGATGCTAACTAGCACCGACTAGCACTGGTCACTGCTATTGTCTGAAAAACGACACAGATGGGACAAAATGTTGCGTTTACTGGTAAACTGGTAAACCTTGAGACCGACGTATAAACGACTGCTATCTGTTGAATTTTCCTCCCGTTACTCTGTCCTCTGTGACTGTCTACATCTAGAAACTAAGCTGTGGTGCAGAGAACAACTCTGACTGGCACATGATCAGACAGTGGTTTACGGAGCGGTAGATGCGCTATGCAAAAAAACCCGGAGCATTCTATGAAATGATGCTTAAAAAAAAACAATCGCTCGATCATTAAATTTGATCGAATTTGATCGGGAAGTCAAAATCGTGATTAAAATTCTATTAATTGTGCAGCCCTAGCTAAAAGTAGCTACTAACAGGCCAAGTTAGGGGGAACTTGGAAAATAAGGTTTCTTTAAGTGTTAAGTGCTGATTTTTTTGTTCAATTCAATTCAAATTACAGTATCAAATCATAACAACAGTTATCTCAAGACACTTTACAGATAAAGTAGGTCTAGACCACACTCTATAAATTATAAATTATTCCAGTATTCTAGAATTCTAGCAATTCCCCAGCAAGCAACAGTGCGACAGTGGCAAAGAAAAACTCCATTTTAGGAAGAAACCTGATGAGAGATCTGATGGTGCTGGTTGGGGAAATTCACAAAATATTTGATCACTGAAATGAGCCCCTAAGTCTGAGAGAGCTTCGGGGTCCAGAGGACTCCTTAAAGCATATTTCAATCAAAACAATCCAACAATGTCAGCAATTAGATCTTAAGGTTTAGAGTCTAGTTGGAGAAAGACATGTTTCTACATGGCGAGATGACAGAGATATTAACTGCTGTCATCACACAGCCATCAGCTTAATTAAACAGAAGTTCATTTATTTTCTAGAGTGATGTATCTATGTTATACTGTATATGTTCTATGCTTCTAAGGCAATTGTTTTTCATTGTTTATGCTACGTATTTTTCATGGGTATCAACAGATCGTCCAATTTATGTTTCTCTTCTGAAATAACAGTATAGTTTTCACAGGTGAAACTTCACTTTATTTAAGTGTTAATATGTCTATGTGTTGTCTTATAGGAAATATTGTATACTTTTGTGGCAGTGCGAGTGGCCTATGACACTCGAGAATCTAAAATTTCCAACTTTGTGATAGGCCCAAGACCTTTAAAAGCACCCAGATCCGTTTATTCAAAATTAGGGGTCAGAGACAATAACGGATTTATAAAAATATACAATTTTCTTTATGTTTCCAAGTTTGTCTTTTAAATTAGCAGGATTTACTGTGATGGATGAAAGGGATGAATTAAATTGTTTTTGTTTTTTTGTTTTGAAGTATGGCTTTTGTCTTATTTAGTATAGAAAATCGTAAATCTGCAATTTGTACAGGCCCTCGAGTAGCCCATATGTTGACTGTACATTTGTCTTTTAATTGTTTTTAACCCTGTGCTTGTCGTTGTGTCTGTAATTCTTGCAGCTAAGTAAGTTGCTCATTGTCCAAAGCAAATTTCTCCTTAGGGAGACCAATAAAAGTACTTTGACTTTGACTTTGATTATGTAAAAGAAAGCACAAGATGAATATTAGGAAAGTAATGCGCAATTCAAATCAACAAACCAGCATGCATAATAAGAGAACCAAAATCAAACAAAAGGAAAAGAATAACAAAAACAAACCCACATGCAGTAAATACTCAGTTAATACCAATATTTACAAAGCCAATTTTTGGGTGTTTAAACACTTGCCGATCCAAATCAGCTCTGTGCGTCCAGAACAGTCCCATACATCCAGACACTTTTTTTATACCAATATCCAGAACACTGTACCCGTATCCAGAACAGCAAGCGTGAGAGGAGAAACACGGCAGGGAGCGTTGGCCCCTTAGCTGTGGCACCCGGAGGCCTCCGCAGCGTCATGCACAAGGCTGTAGCATGCAGCTGTGATGTGAAAACGCACCATTAAAACAGGATTGCAATACATTATAAGCAAACAGGCAGGAACGTTGGAACACTGTTTGTGTATGCTTCATGGCGCAGGTAGGCACGGTTTGTTTTTGTTGCCGTTTGTAGACCCTGGGCTGTCTGCAGAGACCAAGTTTTTTTACAGTGTGTTCTGGGGACAGACAGCTCAGATAGTGAGGAGATGTTTGTTGTATGTGACAACAAATGATGTAGCCTAAAAAATGCGTGACATTGCTTAAAGCACTTTTAAACATTTTTAAAAAGTAGTATCGGTTCATGCACCATTTAAGCACCGACACCGTTAACAAAGATACCCAACCCTACTAACAACAATGGCATTTCCAAAAGGGTTGCCACGTCCTCCAGTCTCATTCTCCAGAGAGACCTACTGGGGATATTTGGTGTCCTTCACATGTGGATTCGAACAGATTAGAGCCTGACCAATGGACTCAGACTGTACTGCTAATAATATACTGTATTGACCAATATTCCGTTTTTGAGCAAAATATAACACAGTTTAATATCTTTATGCAAGGATCCCTTAAATCTAGTTATCTGTATTTATTGTGACCAAAATAAATATGGACAAGGAAAATTTGCAGTTAGAAAAGCTTGTCAGTTCTCCCTGGTGGACAAGCTATTTAACAAAGTTCTAAATGACCTGAAACATAGCTTTGACATTTCTCTACTGCTCTCGCAAGAAATACACCAATAATAATATGTCTGTGATCAGTTAATTTCAGCAGGTAATTAAATTGGGTGATGTACTGGTTAGGCTTTGTTATGGTTTTCAGGTTTAACAACATAAGCTGGGTTAGAGGTGAAGATGAAGTCAAATATGAAGAAAAACCCTTATCCTATTTAAAACTGAGTTACATTTCACATTTTCTGTAACAATGGCAAAATAAATCTGTTGATTATTGCAACCTAGCGTAAACTCAAGGTTATCAAGTGTTTACTGTAATGCAAGCATTTTCTGAGTATAGTTTTAGAATCCTGACACATAAAAAGATAGCCTAGTGTCTCAGTTTACCGCAGGGTAGGGGGAATATGAGCGTAGGTATGGAACAAGTACATTCCTGGGGGGATAAAATAACTTAAACGTCCATTTTTATACTTTTGAGTCCTTTCTCTAGAGCCAGTGCAGCATGTCAGCACAGATAGTCTGTCACTTCAGTCTGATCACCTCCGAGAATCGCAACTTGTTGCTTCATCTTGTGGGGGAAATGCATTTCATTGCTATCACACAAATGTCTTTATGTCCCTTTCAATTGTTCCCAGATCGTGTCCATTAATTGTCTTTATATTCTCTTGTGCTGTCCCCACTGACTACTTCCTTGGCTGCTGGCTATAAAACAGCCCACTGAACAATTTTTTTTGTATTCTAGTGTAGAGCCCAAACCGATAAAGGATTTTTAAGGCAGATACCGATACAAATATTGGGTTATTTATACATAAAAATTAAAAAAAATTAAAAAAATCCAGAAAACACGTAACAAAACATAAACAGATTTCCCTAACATTTAGTATTAATTTATTCTTAGTGTTAGTTCTCACTAAAGTAACATGATAATAATTAGTTTTAATGTCAGACAGACAACAGAGGAACATCCCAATATATTAAAGTTCTGATAAGTAAAATGTATAAAATTACAAACTTTAGATATGAAACTTAAAGTACTTTGAACAATAACACAATAACAAAAAAAGTGTTGCCAACAGGGACGTTGTAGATCGCCATCTGGTGGACAAACTATGCAAAACTCATAACATGGTTTTCATTTCATAATAAATGCCGATGCCGATAATTCGAAATGCCTAATGCCGATATATCGGTCAGGCTCTATTCTAGTGGCTTAATATCCTCTCTGTAAAGCAATATTGTTTCAACAACCTGTGTTAACCTAACTAATAGGGGTGGGAATCATCAGACGCCTCCCGATACAATATCATCACGATACGTATGCCACAATACAATATTATTGCAATTTTAAACTTATTGCAATATTCTGCGATATATTGGACCTTTTTTCCAACTTCTAATTTTTTCCCAATTGTAAATGATGTCCCCAAAAGGAAACTTTGTCAACATCTTTTTATCTAAAAAGATACTGCACATTTATCGGTTTGTTCATATCACTTCAGTTGTATTGCTGCAAAATGGGATTGTGAAGCAAACAAACTGACCAACACATATATAATAAAAGATCGAAGCTTCGCGCCTGTGAATCCATACAGTATAGCCACTGAATTTATCACGATTTTATGCTGTATTGATTTTTTTCCCCACCCCTGCTAACTAAAAGAGCAGAATGTAACCACATTGGTCTGATATAAGCCAATGACATTTGACCACATAGCCACACATCTGACAAAACTTCTTCATACAGCTAAGACTGAATCTGGAACCTCAGTAGTTATTGAGAGCCATCTAAACTGTGTCCGCCGCCCCGACTATCAAATAGCAGAGCACTGAAAGTTGGCACCAAATGCTTGGTCAGATTCTTAATGGTCTCATGTGGGTGGCTCAGCGGTAGAGCGGTTACCTGCCAATTGGAAGGTTGGTGGTTCAATCTCTGGCCCTGCAGTCCCATGTCGAAGTGTCCTTGGGCAAGACACTGAACCCGAGTTGCCCCCAATGCTGCGCATCGGAGTGTGAATGTGTGTGAGTGTTTATCTGATGAGCAGGTGGCACCTTGTACGGCAGCCTCGGCCACAATGGTGAATGTATCCTGTATGATGTAAAAGCGCTTTGAGTAGTGACTAGAAAAGCGCTATATAAATACAGCACATTTACTTATACTTTAAATGTGCTCTTACATTAACCCCTAACCCTAATTGTTGTAGAAAAATGTGTTTAATAATAATAATAATAATAATAAGTTGAATTTGTATAGCGCTTTTCAAGGACCCAAACTCACTTTCTGGGGCAAGGTAGATTGCGTTTCTACTGGTGTCATCAATTTGGGTTCCCCAGGCAAATCAATTTCTGTGTGACAGCGGAATAGTTTGAGTGAGTGAGTGAGTGAGCGATTGAGTGAGTAGAATCAGAATTAACTTTAACAAAACCGATGATTGTAAATCATAAAAACAAAAAACATTGTGAAGCCGATTCAATCAAGTGTTTGATTTTTGATCCACTAATAGGTAATGTGAACTAGGATTAGATCGTAGTGAGTCAGGTTAGTGTAACCCTGTAAATTTAGGCTGTAAGTCTTCATGCTTGGCTAAACGTACAGGATGTAGGATCACAATTGTTCTGAAAGGTATGGTGTGCTAATACCACACCAGTATCTACCAACCCAAAAAGCAACGCAGACTTTGTTGCCTCATTTCGGTGCCACTGTAATGCCTTTGGTGTCCCTTGACGCTCCGAAACAGATGTTAGAGGAAGCAGAAGCATCGCTTCGTGTGACTCTAGTTAAGATTCCAACAGCGGGACGTCCAACTGTCTGCAGCTGCCGTTGACGGAAAAACAACACAGACTTTATGTTTACTTGAAACTCGCCTCGCCAGCCTCGGTGAAATACTAGTGAAATAAATTATTGTTATAAGCTGTTGTTATTACATTATTAATAAATCATTTAATTTTGACCATATGGCCTTAGCAATAAACAAGCCGCTCATAAATGTCCTCTTTTTATTTTTTTAAGTATCGGTTCAGGCATTGTTTAGGCACAGTTTTCCGGAAAATATGTGCCTCATACATCAGTGTAACCCCAGCTCATCTCTTTGTCCCTGTCTGTCTTCTTCTCGCTCTGTGACTCTTGGTACTGCTAGTTTGGAGTGTCACAGATGAGCAGGGACAGACAGACCAATATTACCGGGCTGGTTCTCTACAGGGACTCTGGTGGTGCTGATGCCTGACTCCAGAGGTCACGGTGTCTGGGTCGGGGTCTCAGGGGAGCCTGGAGGCCTCCAGATGGAAAGGCTGGGTGGGGGAGCGATTGTATGTTAATGTTGTAAATGTAGATACACAGCCACAGATCCAAAACAATCTTTGTATGAAACTCTTCAAAATCAATATGGCTGTCAAAAAACTACTTTCCAAGTAGCTATTTCTGTCTGTGTTCCTGTCTGTTTATCTCCTCTCTTGCTAGCTAGCTACATTTTCCAATCATAAGCCTCTTTATGACCACTGTGGAACCCTTCCATCAACCAAAGATGGTATCCCTGTAAAAATGTAAACCTGACTCAAGAATTCAAATCATCACTGTTTGCTCTTCTTCCTTGTTGCTAAATGCCAGTTAAGCACAATTGCAAGAACTTGTTGTCTGAATGGATCTGATTACATCCTTGACCAAATCAGTTATACAAATTCAGTTAGTATCTGTATAAGGCAATGCCTGCTTGGAACTTCTTATAGCTTAGAAAAGACTTTCCAAGGTTTCCTAAAAGTCTAAATGTAGCACCAAATGTGTGTCACTCAGAGAATTTTAGGTCACTTTTTAGGACTTCACTGGGCCATTTAATAAATAACCTGAAGGAGAGAGCAACCACAGTGGTCTCTAAAGAACTTCAATGACCAAGGGTGCACCGCTGACCTTATTCCAGCCAACAGCCTTCTCTGGCCTCAGGTCAGCTGTAAGTCAGGACAGGAAGTCAGGGGACATAGTGAAGACTACTGAGAGGCAGCACTTATATAAGAGGTCAGAAGTCACACATCCGGCATTTGTAGGCCACAATACTTCACACACACACACACACACACAGACGCTGAGGCTGTGAAGTTTGTCCTTCAGCTGGGAAGAAAGTTGAACAACAATGCAATGAAGCAGAGAGGAGCAAGTGGAGTAGTTGTGTCTTGTTTTTGTTTGTGTGCACTGTATTTGTGTGTGTGTGTGTGTGTGTGTGTGTGTGTGTGTTTGTATAAGAACAGAGGGGTATGCTTAATAGTATGAGGACCTGCTGGATGCTAATGGTCCATGATTTTGTATATGTATTTAACTGCACCTATAATATTTATGTCCCTGTAAATTCTTCTTTTCAAGTGGTCTTAAATACACTGTTAAAATGTGTGGTTCGTTAGTACAGTATTATTATCAGGGCTTTTTTACCAGACGAATAGTGCGAATGAAAGTATGAAAGGTTTTATCTAGTTGCATGTATCCAACATAATGATAAATCAATTAATTGTTGTTATTAATCTTATCTTAAGTTAATTTGCCAGTTATATTTTTAATTCATTGTTTTATGAAGAAAATGTCAAGAAATTGTGAAAAACAATTTCTCCGGGCCCAAGAGCCCATGTGTACAAATGTTTAGTTTGTTTGACCAACAGTGTAAAATGCAAAGATATTCAGTCTACAGTTATGTCAAATAGGAACGCAGCAAATCATCACAACTAAAGAGTATGAATAATATCTTCAGTCTAACTGGGTTGAGTAGGGTGCAGTCGTATTTCGGCAGGTCCCGATCTGACACCTGAGTGGATCCAAGCAAAGCCACCATGAACTCTGCATTGTCTTGCCAACAGTAGGCCTGCATGATTCGGGGAAAAATATGAATCACATTGGATATAGATTTTCCCTACAGAGATCTAAGGAGCAGTTAATCATAGTCTTCATAAATCCACCGGAGTTTAAAATTCCAACACATATCAAATGGAGGGTGACGGAAAGAAAAAGGGACATCCAGCGGTTTCTGGCGGCACCTGAACAAATCCTGGAAATTAAACGTTGTTGGAATAGTCATGTCAAGTGACTGTTATTTGAGTGTTCCGTGTGGATTGCTCTTCAGTAAATGGTTCTCTGTTCATCAGGGCCAGAGGTGGTGCAAGGGACTCATAGAGCCACCATTGTTTCATTATGATCAAACGCACACACACAGACACACACAGATAGTAGATGTGTTTCTCTGTGTCCTGATGAAGTCAGCCACAGTGTGCATGAAGTCATCCTGCTCTCAGGCGCCTCGCTGCCCTTGTTAGTGGATGGGAAACTATAATAGCTGGTTGAGGATGTAGCAGGCAGTCAGGAGATTTTTATCTTCCCCCTTTGTTGGCTGCCTGGATACTGGCTCAGGAGTCATTATGCACTGTCTTCTCCACTTTTATCTTAGTACAGCAACAGTTCAGCAACTGATATGATCGGCTAATTTTTTCATCCTTCAATGTTGTGGGAATTGTGCTTTTCCCTGCATGTGGTCGGGCAATGAATACTTAACTTGCACAAATTGGCGGCACGTACATGGTGTACGCTGTGTAGGAGTTACCCTGCAGTGTTAATTAGATGCTAAATGTACAATGCACAGGTAAATTATTTACAGCGCTTCACTTTTTCCACATTTTGTTATGTAACAGCCTTATTTCACAATGGATTCAATTAATTTTTTTCCACACAATTCTATACACAATCCCATAATGAGAACATGAAAGAATATTTGCAGATTTATTAGAAATAAAGAAAACTAAAATATATTATGTACATAAGTATTCCCAGCCTTTGCTTAATACTTTGGCAGCAATAACAGTCTCATGTCTTTTGGAATATGAAGCCACAAGCTTGGCACACCTATTTCAGGGCTTTCACAGCAGCGTGGTCGCGGTGTTTCTACGGTTTTATTAGTTCAGTTAATCCCATGGCAAGACCACCAGCAGCATGCTGGTGAGCATGGAGGAGAATCATAGACAATGAGGACAGAACTATAGCTCAAGAGTTGATCACTGACCCTGATGAGATCAACTCATCAACTGACAGCAAATGTTCCTATTTAATAAACAGAATAATAGAACCACCACAGGCCAGTATCCATCAGAAAGACTAAGGGCCAGACCAAGGTCAATCAGCCCTGTACTAATACACAGCACTCTCTTGACTCAGCACTCATTAATAATACATTAGTCTGAGGAAGCATGGCTTAGTGTCAGTAACTGTAACTGCACAGAGGTCATGTTGGAAGGATTTAAATGCAAAACTGCTTCTGTAAAAGCAAGCGAGAAATTGACCTAAACAACAAAGATCCATGTTGAGATAGGAAGAGTGATGTTTGCCCTAATATGGTTAATGTTCACAAAATAGGGTATAGATGTTTGGTTTTTAAACGGCATAAAGTACATCAGACAACGCAGCATGAAACCAAGAGTTTGCTATTTGAACACGTGGTCGATGGAAAAGATCAATATACCACCGAGCTCTCCCTGCAACTGTATGAGAAGCCCACTTGTTGTCTGGTTGGCCAAATTCTCCAGGAAGACAAAATGGTCTAAAGGACACTGTATGGAGTCCTCTGGGCCCTGGTCCGGGGCCAGCTTCTAATTCTGAATCGTGTAATCAGCTCCATGCAGTGTACCAGCCAGCTAATACTTATAAAACCAAAGAAACATTGGAATATCTCCATGTTGTCCGGCAGAAAAGGTGTGCCACTACCTAGATACTGTAGATAGATAGATAGATAGATAGATAGATAGATAGATAGATAGATAGATAGATAGATAGATAGATCCCAAAAAAATTATAAGAAAATTATAGTGTTACAGCAGCAAAATATCAGTCACACAGCACAGAATATAAATATAAATGAAATACTAGGATACAATATACATGAAACAATAAGATACAATATACATACATACAGCATACATGAAATAATAAAAGGATAAAATACAAATATTTAGAATATATACAAGTTGGGACTAGGAAATGTGCAACTGCTTAACTAGTAATGACAAATATGTAGATAAAGATATTGTGCAAGTTGCACTTAGTGCAGTATTGTGATGTTTCAGAGTCTTAGCGAGCACCCAGTGATGAGGTTTTATCGCCTGTAGTAGAAATGATTCTTGTAGCAGTCAGTGCAACAACAAAGCTGTCGGAGCCCTCTTAGAGAAGGTGATCCTCTGTTGGACCAGTGTGGAGTGAAAGGAAGCTAAAATAAAATACTAATAAATAAATAAAAAAATAAATACTGTTCTCTTAGAGCTGCAGCAAGGTGCACAGAGCTAGTTTCTGATGGGCTCCTGTGCACCTCATAACAGATAAAGTGTGTATGTGTTTTTCAAATTAGATCTGAATTGAAATGCACATACACACTTTATCTTATAATAAACATACATACAACAAACATTTCGAGTCTTGAAATATGCACAGGATTCTAGGCTTGTATTTTCAGATGGGATTTAAATATTCTCACAAAGAAAAAAAAAACAAGGTAAGGTCAGTCAAACTATTTGGTCTGAATGCAAAGAAATCCCTCTAGTCGTACTTTTAAATGTCAAGGATTTCTTTTCTGCTTTTCAAAAGGGCAACTTCACACAACAGTGCTTGACAGGAGAGATTAAGCACTGGTGCTTCATCTTACTATTCTTTAAACACTGCACTCAAACACACACGTATCCCTACACACTCCCCACAGCGCATGCATGACAATCACAATGGCTCCAAGGAACAGACCTGAGCATGTTGCATACCATCTGCAGGGTTTGAGAGGTGGAGGGACTGTTGGGTTGAGCTCCACTGTCCGTTCAGCCATTTCATGCATGACTGCCAGCAAAGGAGGGCAAGGCAGCTGGTCCACCATGTCACCATACCAGTGTTTCAAGTGTCTTTACAAGAGTCAGATACCGGCAGACACTGGTGGGCAAATTAACAGACCACATTACTAGGAATTTATCTAGGAAGTAAGTCCATCAGCATTAAAAGCACAGTTTGGTAGAAAGTTTAGGTACAATTATCCATTTTAAAGGTTTTCTGAAAATAACAATGTGTATACACTTTTTCACTAGGAAACATAAAATGTTACACAGACAGCAGAGAAAACGTACCAACGAAGATGGTAACAACTACGGTTGCTCGGAAGGTCAAAACACTACAACATTTCACAAAATGTTGGAATTCTTATTTTTCATGTTTTCCTATTTGTGCTTATTATTGTATGCCACTTTTTAATAACCAGTCTTGCACAGCCATCTTCAGACTCACCAGTAAAATTTCTGCTTCATCATGGTGACAGAAAACTGTCCACAGACAGAAATATTAACCCCCTTCTCTGTGGTAGTTCCCGCTACAGTAGGTGTCACCAGGACCACATTTTGCTGTGATCAAACATAAACAGATTTAACATAAGTTAACTGTAGTTTATGAGTTCTCACTAAAATAATATAATAATAATTTGTTTTATTGTCACAACAGAACAGACGAACATCAAAATATATTAAAGTTCTTATGAATAAAATTTATAAAATACAAACTTAAGATATGAAACTTAAAGTCATTTCAACAAAAACACAAACAACAACAAAAATGTTGCCAACAGGGACATTGTAGAGTGCCCTCTGGTGGACAAAACTATGCAGTGCCAACACTCATAACATGGGTGACCTTCCGTTTTTTATTTTATTTTTTAAATATTCATTATAAATTATTTTGATAAATGTATATTTACAAAAATACTAATGTCAATACCGATAGTTTGGGAATTGCCTAATATCAGCCGATAATATCGTCCCGTCGTTATATCGGTCGGCTCTACTAGTGCTGTAACCTCCCAGTCGACTGGTCGATTTATTGGTCAATACGTTCTGGCTCAACCAAATTTCTGATTGGTCGATTTTTTGCCGTGTTAATTTCATCAGGTAGAAGCATGGACCGTTACGGTCTATGGGTGGAAAGCACTAATTGCTAATGGGGGTGTTTTCAGAGCACCCCTGTTTCACAGGTAACAGTCTGTCTTCAGAACACCCCCCTTGTTTCTTGTTTTCACCTTTTTTGAATTAGCCCAACCCACCGGAGACAGATTGAAGAAAGTACTAGAAAGCCTTTGTCTGATGGTTTGCTGAATATTTATTTAACTGAGTGTTTAATTTACAGTCAGTCCTCCTCTACCATGTCGAAGACATCAGCAGTGTGGCAGCATTTTACAAAAATAGATAACGGAAAAAAAGTTGAATGCAAAGTTTCCAAGCAACAGTTTGCATATCGCAGCTGGACTACAAACATGGCGTATCACCTAAAAACGTTAAGCTAACTTTTCTGAATTAGGTTGCCCTGTCTGTTTTGAGTAGGCTATATGAACATATCAGAATTGGCATATTTCATAGTCTATTAATCGTTTTATAACTACCGGCGCACCCACCCGCAACGACGGTAGCGTTCCGCAGACACACCCAGACCCCGCTGGATGTTAAACCTCTATCAACGTTAAAATAACGTTAAAATAATATCACGGAAGGAATTGTCGACTTTATGTCTCAGGATATGAGGCCTATTGCTGTTGTGGAGGGCTGAGGTTTTAAGAACTTGTTAATATACAGCGCCAGCACGCCACACCATCGTGCACAATGTGAGGGACTCAAAGAGAAAGTTTCAGAGTTAATACAACACAGCGAGGCGGTGAGCGTGACCACAGATATGTTTAAATATAAAATATATATTAAAGTGGACGTGCCTTTTGTGTTTAAGAGTAAAAGCTTTAAATTAATAGTTTATTCGTGTCTGAGCCGCAAAGCCGATCTCCGATGTTCCTCCGTGCGAGGACATGCACAGAGCGCTGAGGCAGCGCTGTCAGAGCCGACAGACGAGTGTCATTTCAGTGCAAAATAATTAGGTCCAAAACGATTTAATATACTGCAAATAGCCTACAAGGACAAGTACTGCAGGACAGTACAGTTAGTTGATCTAGCATTTTTTTCCGCACCCCCCCCCCAGTCGATATTTAGTCAAAATTTTTCATTCGACCAAGATTTTCTTTGGTTGATTACAGCCCTACTTTTCACACATCTCTCCACCACGCAGCCTTTACTTATCTCTTTTACCTCCAGCCTTATCACTTGTACCTCCATTGAAATGGAATTGTGCTGCCCCAAAGTTTGTTACGAGTATGTGTATGTGTGTTTGGTCCTTGAGGTAGCATGTGCTCCATCAGCACATGTCGACACAGCCCTAAAGGCTCCATGGCCTTGGGCAGTCATGTTCCTTTATGGAGCATGAAGGTGAGAGAGAGAGATGCATTGTGGGGGAGGACAGATAAACAGTGTGTGTCCCAAAGTTGTGAGAAAAATCCACTTTGACCTTTTCTTCTGTCGTCTCTAAGTGCCCTTTAACAGCCTCAACTTCCGAGCACCAACTCGAAAGATAAGGACCTATTGCAGCAACTTCAGTTGATGCAAGATTACAGCAATTAAGCAATACACTATATACACACTGATGTGGCTCGGGAAAGGGAAGTTTGGGGTCCCCTGCTGGAGCTGCTGCCCCCGCGACCCGACTCCGGATAAGCGGATGAAGATGGATGGATGGACTATATACACTATACACTTAATGTGGCAGACACATGTGTATGTGTATTTTAGTTTCATTCATATTTTTTCGGTGTATTTTAAGAATCAGCTTGTTTTTCAGTTTGAGATGAGAATTTGTGAGCATATGGAATATTTGTGTATTCTTAAATGTCAATTGTTCTGGCAGTCTGACCGAAAGTAAGAAATAGGGTTTACTGTACCTCGTCTTCCTTTGAAGAAATCAAGCCTATAGCAATGCTAAGACCATAGATGTCTTCATAAATGTAGTTGTTTCAGTCCAAGCCACAATATCAACCTTGTGATAAAGAGTCACCAAGGTCTATTGATACACGCTTCCAATGCAAGCTATTGTTGAGACATTTCCCTAAAAAAACAAAAGTCAACCCTAGAGCTGGGAGTTATGGGCAAACAAAGGCTACAACAGTCTGGTAAATTCAGAAAATGACATCAATTTACTAAAATGCAGCCTTTAAAACCAGGACAAGACAACACTTATGCAATGTTACGATATAATGATATCCAAAATCAAAGATATCTATCTAATCTTGTATCACAGTATCAATATAATATCAATATATTGCCCAGTTCTAGTCAACCCCTGATGGTGCTTGAGGAAAAGGCATGGGATCAGCAGAGTCAGTAGGATATGTCCTCTGAGTATTATGAATGTCTGTACAAAATGACATGGCAATCAATAGTGGTTGAGATATTTCTGTCTGGACCAAAGTGGTGGACTGACCTACTGGCCAACATTTCTATCCATAGAGCTCTAAACATTGTCTAGTTGTTTGCTCAAACATTTAAAATGAGCTCTGTTTACATTTTAGTGTCAAATGGCCTCTTGTGGTTGTACAAATAATAACTGTTGTCTCTCTGAAGCAAAGGTGGAAGCAGCATGATTGTTATCCGAAAACAGTTGAAGCAAGAATTGTTTCTACAGTGGCCAATGGTTTAGTTAAGTAGGCATATACTGTGGCCAACATGAAAAGGGATGTTATTTGTTCTTTTTGTAAATGTGTTTTTCCAACATCGCTGCCAGCTCATTTAAACAGATGTAAATGACCAATTTCAGCATGCAGACCTGCAGTTTCGGTAGACAGTTTCAGCAAAATATTGGGGGTTCTTTCTGCATGAGCACTGAGCTGAATGCAATGTCCTCTGCTGTGATGCATCAACAGTCAGGTGTAATTTGGACTTAAACTGTGCTCTTATTTCTGCCTATCTCTGTCGCTCCTGCTTTTACTCTTCCTCTTGTGCACTTCCTGTGCTGTAGCCATCCCTTTACTCTCAGCAGTTTGTGTGAGAGTTCAGACTGGCAGTGATGTGTGTGTGTGTGTTTGACTGGAGTGAAGTCAGACAGGCTTTGTGATGCATGGAGACTCTGTTACAAGTAAAAGTCCTGCATTGAAAATGTTATCTGATGAGCAGGTGGCAGCCTCGGCCACAGTGTATGAATGTGTGTGAATGGTGAATGTATCCTGTATGATGTAAAAGCGCTTTGAGTAGTCGTTAAGACTAGAAAAGCGCTATACAGCACATTTACATTTAAAAATCTGATATTCCGATATATTGGCCGATATATATTTAAAAAGAAATAATCTAGAAACACGCAACAAAACATAAAGAGATTTCCCTTACATTAGTTATTTGTAGCTATCTATGAGTTCTCACTAAAATAATATGATAATAATTTGTTTTATTGTCTCAACAGAACAAAGGAACATCAAAATATTAAAGTTCTGATGAATAAAATGTATAAAAATACAAGCTTAAGATATGAAACTTAAAGTCCTTTGAACAAAAACAAAATAACCAAAAATAATAATCAGTGTTGCCAAGAGGGATGTTGTAGAGCGCCTCCTGGTGGACAAACTATACAACGCCAACACTCATAACATGGTTGACAGTCCGTTTTTAATTTATTTTTTGAATATTCATTTATCAGAATAATTTATTTGTCATTATAAATTATTCTGATAAATGAATCTTAAAAAAAAAATACAGTATATATATATATATATATATATATATATATATATATATATATATATATGTATACAGTACACAGTATACTGTATATGTATATATATACTCAACTATAGGATTATTAGGAACACCATACTAATACTGTGTTTGTTCCCCTTTCGCCTTCAGAACTGCCTTAATTCTACGTGGCATTGATTCAACAAGGTGCTGAAAGCATTCTTTAGAAATGTTGGCCCGTATTGATAGGATAGCATCTTGCAGTTGATGGAGATTTGATGGAGCACATCCAGGGCACAAAGCTCCCGTTCCACCACATCCCAAAGATGCTCTATTAGGTTGAGATCTGGTGACTGTGGGGGCCATTTTAGTATATTTAACTCATTGTCATGTTCAAGAAACCAATTTACAATGATTCTAGCTTTGTGACATGGTGCATTATCCTGTTGGAAGTAGCCATCAGAGGATGGGTACATGGTGGGCATAAAGGGATGTATGGTCAGAAACAGTGCTCAGGTAGGTTGTGGCATTTAGACAATGCCCAATTGGCACTAAGGGGCCTAAAGTGTGCCAAGAAAACATCCCCCACACCATTACACCACCACCACCAGCCTGCACAGTGGTAACAAGGCATGATGGATCCATGTTCTCATTCTGTTTACGCCAAATTCTGACTCTACCATCTGAATGTCTCAACAGAAATCAAGACTCATCAGACCAGGCAACATTTTTCCAGTCTTCATCTGTCCAATTTTGGTGAGCTCTTGCAAATTGTAGCCTCTTTTTCCTATTTGTAGTGGAGATGAGTGGTACCCGGTGGGGTCTTCTGCTGTTGTAGCCCATCCGCCTCAAGGTTGTGTGTGTTGTGGCTTCACAAATGCTTTGCTGCATACCTCGGTTGTAACGAGTGGTTATTTCAGTCAAAGTTGCACTTCTATCAGCTTGAATCAGTCGGCCCATTCTCCTCTGACCTCTAGCATCAACAAGGCATTTTTGCCCACAGGACTGCTGCATACTGGATGTTTTTCCATTTTCACACCATTCTTTGTAAACCCTAGACATGGTTGTGCGTGAAAATCCCAGTAACTGAGCAGATTGTGAAATAGTCAGACCGGCCCGTCTGGCACCAACAACCATGCCACGCTCAAAATTGCTTAAATCACCTTTCTTTCCCATTCTGACATTCACTTTGGAGTTCAGGAGATTGTCTTGACCAGGATTACACCCCTAAATACATTGAAGCAACTGCCATGTGATTGGTTGATTAGATAATTGCATTAATAAGAAATTGAACAGGTGTTCCTAATAATCCTTTAGGTGAGTGTATATCGGCCATTATAAATGCCAATACCGATAGTTCAGGAAATGCCTAATATCAGCCGATAATGGATACCTTAATGAGTACCTTACCTATCGGCCAGTAAGCCTGTCATCAGTGGTTTTTTCTCACAAATAGGCTGATTTATATTTGCTCATTATATGTTGGATTAATGTTAAGACATTTTAATTTTTGAAAAATCTCAACCCCTGTTGAAGATCTCTGGCTTAATGATTTGAATTCCTTCAGAGCTATAGGAGTTGTATGTAATCTCATGTATGTAATCTTGTTTTACTTTTTTTTGCACAGGCCCAGGTGGAACGCCTCCCTTGCTGTGAGATAAGGTGAATAGGTTTTTATCCTGATCTGTGGATATACAGCTGGATCAAGATGATGGAGCATTTGCTGTGTCTGCTGGTCCTCAGCTCAGTAGCCCTGCAGGAGTCTGTCGGTAAGTTCCACTTTAACACTCACAGTCATTCATGTTCATGTGGGTTCTCAGACAGAATCAGTGTTGTTGCAACCACACATTGTTTGGTCAAAATGCAACAAAATAACCTGGTTCTTTTGGAGCTGTGATTATTGCCATGCATGATACTACAACACTCAAAAGCAAGGCATTAACATTTACGCTAAATGTAACAGAAATAATGAAGGAAAATAAAGGAATTCGTACTAACACATAATTCATTTGAATTAATTTAAACAAAGCCCATTTGATAATTCTAAAACACATTGCCGAATTAACAATGTTCCTTTGCTGCCTTGCTGGGAAAGTTTCTATTCAAATTTAGGGCAAAATCCTCTAAATGAAGTGCAAATCAATGCACGTTTCCATCCACTGCTGTTAAGGATTTAACAGTTGGTTCATTGCTAATGCTCCAGTTGGGTGCTCAAAAAATCACTGAGGAAGAAGAAGACATTAGGAAATCACAATGCCAGTCAAATCTCAAACATTAAAAACAGATTTAAGAAAACATGATGTAAATGATTTATTTCATGTACGTTTGTGTTAAAATCCATTAATGCATAATTTATGACAACCTCCGTCCAAAGATTGACTTTTTTTTTATCACATTTTTTTATGAATATTTTTAAAATTATTTTATATATATATATATATTTTAGACTTTTAGAAATTAACAAACAATTACAAACAATACACTGCAACTGGGAACGTGTCCCAGGGCCAAAAAAAGAAAAGAAAATGGATAGACAGAAGGTATAGGGAGACAAAACAACACATGCAGAAACAGACACATACACAGAGAGACACAAACAAGGGACCAACACCTGTGCAAGTTAAAGCAGAGGCTGTAGCTCCATGAATGCATGCTGTAGAGAGCTCCATACACACCACATCCAAGAAGGAAAAGGTTCATGCACGGATAGATAGGTCATGAGGCGGTTTCCAACGGGTCGCAATCATCCTCTTTACAGCTGTAAGTCCAGCAAATACAGCACGTCTTTGAGAGATGAAAGGCTGACAGGTCATTCAGAATCAAGACATTGACAGGAACAGGTACAGTAACATTAAACAAGGCAAAGATTTTGGATGCAATACTGTTTTAGAAGTGACTAACGGGAGAGCACTCCCAGATCATTTGAAGATATGTGCCTTGTGCTTTTATTTTGCAGTGCATAAAGGGCTGTTAATTATTTTCATGTGGTGCATTTTCACAGGGGTGTGATATGTCCTATGAATAAAATTGTAGTGAATCTGCTGATGGTCTGGATTGCGTGATACTTCTCAAATGCTAGACCATACATCATGCCAGTCGAGATTGAGTTTGCCATTCTGCTTTAAGTGACTCTGCCGAGCACAAAGTGATAGAACAAGGGAGTTGGAACCATATAACACAACTACTTGGCAAAATTGGGCCAGGAGCTATTTCTTGAGCCGCCATCTCTGTCAAGTTAATCCCTCCGTCTGAAGTTTTTAAAAGTGATTTTATACCTACTTCCCAAAAAAAATGTATTATTTATATTATATATAAATATAAACAATAACTAAATAATTAAATAAATAATTAACTGTTTTCCTCTGGGCTGAAGGGAATTGTCAGAGGAATTTCAGTGTGATGATAAGAAGTCCTTGTGATGAGATACCTGGTTGGACTGACATCATTAGATCACCATGCACTGGGTCATAATTCAGAGCCGTGGGCAGCCTGTACAGTAGTGATGGATGGAGCCTCTTACTGGAGAACAGATTTACTCTCACCCTTCACCAGAAATATAACACTGCTTGTTACTCGACCTTGGACAGTCCCAGCTGTATTTCTAAGATGCCGTGTTATGCTACTGGAATGTATCATTTCTCACCCACACTGTCATCATTCGGTTTAGTTTAAATGACATTTTCTAAATGACACAGATTTTACCTGGATTATCCTACTTGTACTCGGGCACATACTGTAAATGAGACCAACTACAGTAGCACTATATTAATGCCTTAAAGCAGTAGCATCTCCAGAATATATAATTCTTCACGTTGCCCCTACAACCTTTACAACAATGGGCTTCATTTACCAATATCTTCCTAAGTTTTTTCTTAAATATGTTCTTAAACATCCCATGGCATGAAAATGTCACTTTTTGAGTTTTTTTTAACATTGTATACGTTCCCCCGGCCTGCTAGAGGCTAGAAATGGCAATAGGTGTAAACTGAGCCCTGGGTATCTTGCTCTGCATCTGAGAAAATAATGAAAGCTCAGATAGGCCAATCTAGAATCTTGCCCTATATGAGGTCATAAGGAGCAAGGTTACCTCCCCTTTCTCTGCTTTGCCTGCCCAGAGAATTTGGCCAATCATGGGTTTCAAATGAGCAAAGTGTCAGTTGCCCCCCCCATTCATTCCTCCTCAAAAGCTACAGACTCCAAAATGGCACGTCCTAAGGAAAGCTCATTTTGGGACTGGCTCTAGTAGCTGTAGTTCTGTTGAATGCTGGTGCTCCGCTTGCCAAAAATGCAGGACATTTACATCAGGCACTGCAAGGCTAAGGCCATAGAGATTCTCATGGAACTCAGTCACCCCAGCAACTCACTATTCTCTCTGCTGCCATCGGGGAGGCGTTATCGCTGCCTGAGAACAAACTCAGAGAAGATTAGGATTCTTCTCTCAGGCTGTCCGTTTGCTCAATGAGAACTGTGGCTAGCCCCCCACCCACCACCTAATTTTCATTTGTTGTATAGTACTATTTTCATAGATTCTATTTTTATTGTTTTTACTGAGACGGAACAGGTACACAAGGAATTTCCCTGCACATTGTGCTGTGTATTATTGTGTATGTGACAAATGAATTTGATTTGATCTTTGCATCCTGCACGTTATCGTAAGTCCATTGTTAAAAGGCTGAATTTTGGGAAAGAGACTTCACATATGGTATTAGGGGACCACTAAGGTTTATATAAGAGTCTTGAGCTACAGTATTAGGGGACCACTAAGGTCTATATAAAAGAGACTTCAGATACAGTATTAGGGGACCACTAAGGTTTTTATAAAAGAGACTTCTGATACAGTGTTAGGGGACCACTAAGGTCTATATAAAATAGACTCCAGATACAGTAATACAGGACCACTAAGGTTTATATAAAAGAGACTCCAGATACAGTGTTAGGGGACCACTAAGGTCTATATAAAAGCACCATGTTGTGGGACATTTAATAGTCGACTCGGAAGAAAACAAACATTTTGGCAGACAAATTATCCTGCATTATGTCGGCGGCATAATTTAAAAGGTAAAAGATAAAAGATAATTAGTGTGTTGTTAAAACTGTTTGTTTCCAGGGGGAGACGTGTGTGTATCGGGTCATGACAGCGGGCCATTGTTTGAAGAACAGCCAAGCAGTTTAATCTACCCAGAGGGCCTGATTGAAGGCAAAATTACCCTAAGTTGTCAGGCCAGGGCCAGTCCAACTGCATCCTACAGGTGGGTAACACACACACACACACTCAGGCAAAACAAAGAACCTGACCTATGAAGATTTCTACCACTGGAGTTCCACCAAAGTTGCTGAAAAATATTGTACTTCAAAAAAAGAAACATAATGAAAAATAATGTAGTGTATGAGGAAAATGTCTCTTTTATTTCTCCCTGTTATCTGTTACCAACATGTCCAGGCTGCTTACATTAACAGCTTTGCTGTTTTCTTTTGTTTTCATCTGCAATAATTTAACAGAGATGAACCCCCAAAAGCAAACACCTGCTAAAGGTGATCACAGTTCCTATAACCAAAAGTTTTAAATAATAGACGAGCCGATGATGCTGTATGGCACTGCCGGCTGACTCAGCAGCTGAGTCCTCCAGATTCAGGTTCTATTTCTCAGCTGCATTTGGAGGAGCTTTAGATCTGAGATGATGTTGACGCAGTATGACACATTGTATTATCATATTTCTCTTGCAGTGCACATTGACAATGTTTCTGTGCATGCATCGGTATTTTTTTTCTTTGTTTCTATATACAGTCTATAATCTGTCATTTGATGCCTTTTGGAGATTTTTCCATCTTTTCTTGGCTTCTTTATGCACATTAATACATATTTTTACGTGGGGTGCCCAAACTTTCGAGCCCCACTATATCGATCTGCATCAATCTCAAACAGCTACACTAGTGATAGCAAAGTCCACAACTACAACTTTTGGCATGTTATGTAATTCTTCAATATATTTGATATTGTGAATATAAACAGGGGTGCACATAACTGGTACGCAAGTACGCATGCGCGACAAAAATCAGGAATGCGTAATGCCACTTGTGTTACTACGCGCCTTTGCGTACTTGACCGATCTTCTCATCTAACCTTACACATGACATGTTACTTGCAAACTACAGTCAGAGATGTCCAAAAAGCAACAGACATTAAGCAGCTTCTTTGGCGTTCCGCCACCTACAAAGAAACGCCAACTGGAGCCGGAGCCGAAGAAAAGAGTTTTTTCGGAAAAGTGGCTCCAAGATGTGCAGTGGCTTGAATCTAATGATGAGCGCACTGAAATGTGGTGCAAGATTTGCCGCTCAAATCCACATCTAGCGGACAAAACAGGTGCGTTTTATAAAGGCTCAAAGAATTTCAACCATCCTTTATTTGACAAACATGAAAAGAGCAAGGAGCACACGAATGTGGCGCAAGCCATTGCTAATAAACAAGCTAGCCGAGATGAAATGTCCAGTCGCCCACTTGCCAGATGGCGGGACAAGCTGAATGAAGAACAGCGGCAAGCTCTGTTTAATATTTTTCTTGTTGTCTTCCATAAAGCTAAACAAGCACGTCCCATGTCTTCCTATTCTGAGGATATTCCTTTACTGAAGCGGCTAGGAGTAAATGTCGGAGGTGCATATCATTCACGTGAAGCGGGCGCACGGATAATGCAGAGCATTGCTCACACCATCAGCGGGGAGTTACGAGCCAGGTTGCAGTCTGCTGAATTTTGGGGGCTACTTTTTGATGGATCTGAGGACATCACAAAAACTGAGCAGGAAATCGTTTACATCGTGTCTGTGTCCACCAACGGAGAGTTTACCTCGGACTTTATTGGATTGATTGAATTGGGTGCTGATCGAACCGCGCAGGCCATAACAGACGGACTTGTGAGACTTTTCCAGGACACAGGCTTGGATGACTGGACAACAAAGTTGGTCGCTGTGTGTACAGATGGGGCTGCTGTCAACGTCGGAATCTACAACGGCGTTGTGCCAAAACTCCGGCAACTTGCTGCGGTTGGAGACTCCCTTGTGCACATTCTGTGCACCGCACACACATTGGAGAATTGCGTAAAATCAGCTGATCGCAACGTTCCTTACTGCGAGATATTTAATCGCTCTGTGGTCAAGCTGCTGCAGTTTTATTTACAAAAAGGTGGAGCAAAAAAAGCTGCTGCACTGAAGAAGCAATGTAAAGAAAATGGGATCTCCTTTGTGAAACTGGGTAAGTTTCATAATATCAGATGGTCTGCATGGAGGCATGAAACACTTAAAAATATCAAGACTATTGCCAGCCATTAAAATGCAACTGGCTACGAGTGATAACAGTGACTTGCAGCATATCTGCACAGAGCGTTTTCAGTGCTTTCTGTCAAACATGCTTGACATTGGCAACATTTTGAAGACCACATCCATTAGGTTTCAGAAGGAAAAACTGACCATTGGAGAATGTAAGGATGAACTCATGGTGGCCATTGGACAGTTCACACTTCTGCTTGATGGTGAAGGCCACAGGGCATGCACTGTTTCTAATGCTGATGCTGACATAGACAAGTCAAACTTACTCAGGGGATTAATTGAAGAGTTTGAAAGCAGATATGACTCCCTTAAGTCATGTGATCATTTCTTAGTATTTGATCCTTCAACATGGCCTCAGGAAATGCAAGATCTCCACAGTTTCGGAAACACAACAGTTTGCAACATTCTCAAGAAATATGAGGCCACCTTGCAACTTGACAAAGACACCACTGTGACAGAATGGATGCGCTTAAAGCAGGCAGGAAAACGCCTGGGAGCCTCTTCTGTGTATGACTTGGTCCAAATAGTAAATACAAGTAACCCAGATGCTTACTCCAACATCAACAAGGTGGTTAAGCTGTCTCTTACACTGCCTTTAAGCAGTGCAGCTTGTGAGAGGGGATTCTCACATCTTAACATAATAAAAACCAAGTACAGATCTCGTCTGTCACATGCTCGTCTCTCAGCCCTGATGCACATTCACCTGTCAAAGCAGACCACAGAGACGTTTAACCCAAAGCAAGCTGTTGACCTGTGGATGGAGACAGCTAATCGGAGGCTCAACCAAGGACAGGGACGTGCATCTGCAGCATCTTCATCATCTACCATGCAGGAAGCTGAAGCAGAGGACAGTGGGGACAACACTGAAGAGGACAGTGGGGATGAAACTGAAGAGGACAGTGGGGAAGACTGCACTTATTAAGACTACGCTGCATAAGGAGTGAGTACCAAACACCATCTCCTGGTACTCACCTGAGTAACTCACTGAAAAGGTTATGTGCACCCCTGAATATAAATCACATCCTATATTGTGGATGATGTGCATGTGATTTTGGGTAGATTTTGAAGTTTAGATAAATCACAATGGTGAAGATATAAGTCCGTACATAAGATAACATAAGAAGAGGCCTTTATCGTCATTATATTACAATGAATATAAAAAAATTGCAAATGCCTCTCCCAATGGTGCTTAACAGAAATTAAGTTGCACACATCTGTATATAACTTAAATACACATACACACACACACACAGTCAACCATATTGTACATCGCATAGCAACATTCATCATATGACAAGGGAAGTAAGTAAATATATTGCTCAAACATTAATGCAGTGAGTGTATATTGTACTCAGTATTAGAAGTAGTAGTAGAAACTGGTGCAATGCGTGGAAGCGGGGGCGATCCCCTGTGTGAAACACCACATACATGGAAAAGTACTCTAAGGGCCTGTTCTGACCTGATTTTAACATCCGTCGTGAGTGATCCCATCACAAGTGGACAGATCTAAGAATGTGAGTGAGCACATGTGATCGGATCTCAAATTAGTACACTACCGGTCAAAAGTTTTGGGTCACTTAGAAATTTCCATTATACTCCATTATAGACGGAATACCAGCTGAGATCAGTTGTTTTTTTAACCAGGGCAGCAGTTCAGATTACATTATGTGCTTATTGCAAAAAGGTTCTCCAATTTTTTAGTTAGTTTTTTAAAATGATATCAGATTAGTAAACAGAATGTTCCTTTGGAACATTGGATGAATGGTTGCTGATAATGGGCAATGTAGATATTGCATTAAAGATCAGCCCCCCACTCCTATCAGCTGGTTCTATCTATAATGGAGTGGGATGGAAATTTGTAAGTGAACCCAAACTTTGACCGGTAGTGTAGATCATTTCCATTTGCATAGAGACTTGTTGTGTGTGTATAAATGTCAGTTGTTACTCTCACATCATCATAAGAAATGTACTATGACTAAGGTTAATGAACAAACGCTGTCTACAGTCTGTGTGTGTGCTGACATAAGGATGTCTACTGACAGAGCCCTGGACCTGTGCAGGAGAGAAAGATGTCTCTGTGTTCAGCTCTCAGTACGTTTGGAGCTTCTAACTGAGTCTGTATTTTGAAGTTTAGTTTCTGTATTATATCTGCTTTATTTTACATTAATTTTTTGCAAATACTGTAGAAGTCGTGTTTAGTTACTGCTGCTGAAGACCGACATTTCCTGGTTTTGCTTCATAATTAAAACTTTTATAACAGGTGACATTTATTGTGATGAATGTATAGGAAGTGAAACCATTTTGCAGCTGCTGCTTTAACCACTCAGTTTGCCGGCTTTCTTTAGACAAAGCTGTGTAGAAGATATGCGATGGCAATGCGATACTAATAAATAACAAAATGAGAAGTTGCGACAGGAATGTTTGCAACAATATCCTACATATTGGTGAATTCTGGGACGTTTTATGAAACCAAGATTAGGTTATTGTATAACTCTCAATATATGCTGCTTTTTCCAGGCAACAGCAAGGCACAAAGCTCCAGAAGCAGGGGATATAAGCAGGGGTGTTTCCAGGAATGTTTAAGTGTGGTGGCACAGGGGGCATCAATTATGAGTCACGGGGGCCCAGGGGATTTTATAAGTATACAGCATAGAAAATCTGCTTAGAAATATAGGAAATATTGGATACTGTATATAAATATTGGATAATGTAATTTTGCTAAATAAAACATCACATTCAGAAAAAGACAATCATAAAAACAACTGCTGGGTAGTTACTTGGGATAACACTACCAAGCATTGAACACATTTATAAAGACAGACTGGTGAGAAAGGCCACTAACATTGTATGTGACTGCACACACCCCCTGGCATCTAATTTTTAACTACTGTCATCTTTGCGTCGTTTCTGCCAACCCCTTCTGACCAAGAAGACCCCAAGGGTGTATAGTGTAGTATAGTGTAGTGTAGTGTGTGATGTATGTTCTTCATGTTATTTCTGTCGGTGTCTGATGTATGGACTATTTGTTTGTATCATATGTCTTGTCATGAAGTGCCTTGCAAACCCAGTTGTCCCACAGGGACAATAAAGTTATCTACATCACATTTATTATTAATTTCACTTTTTTTTATTTACAACACATTGTATATCCATATGCAATACACATTTTCAATAGGCTCTTAAGGCAGAAATGGGAGACAATCATATTTCAAGGGGGGCAGGTGTTGCCCAGGGCCCCCCTTCTAGACCCATACCTGGATATAAGATAAGGCAGCATCGGAACAAAAACATGGATACATCACTGACAGTATTATAGTAACATTCCAAACAAAAAATCACTCTCAGTGGTTTCTGTGACATGAGAAATACTTTGAATGAGTGTGTAGTTCCGTTAACCATAGAGTTGGTAGTTCTTAATGTGGCTCAGGACTCATTCTTGTCCTCACTGCTAATAAAATGTGGACACATGAGGCTCAAACCACCTCGGAATGTGGTCTGGGTGATTGGATGTTGATGCGTTCTGACTGAGTGTTTTCACCTATACTCAGAGTTGTCCGCTTGTGATTCGATCACTAAGATCGGATTATAAAACCAAGCCAAAATGGAGCTTAATACTCTGGAACCAGTTGTGTTTATCATTCATTTATTTGTTGTGTTCTTATCCCTGCTCTCTCCTTGATGTTTGTTTTATTTTCCCCAGTTTGTGATTTGTGATTTTTGGTATTGGGCTAAAATAAAGTTGACTTATCTTGACACTTTGTCTTGTAGATGGCTTGTGAATGGCACAGAGGTACCGCTGGGTTTGGACCTGCGCTACACACTGGTGGCTGGAAACCTGGTGATCAGCAACCCTGAGCCTACTCGAGACATAGGCTCCTATCAGTGTCTGGCCATCAACCGCTGTGGCACCATCATCAGCCGAGCAGCTAACCTCAAATTTGGCTGTGAGTGAGAACAGGCGGTTGACCTTTGACCTGTCTGAGCTGCCTGAGTGGCTCACTGCGGTGGCAGAGATAGAAGGCATTAGAAAGGCTATTCAGAGTAGGGATGTAACGATATCAAAATCTCACGGTACGATACAATTTCGATATTGACCTCACGGTACGATATTTATTGCGATATTGTGGAAAAGCTCACGGTATTGTTAAATAGCTCACGATAGTGTTTGTGATGATAATAGCAAAAAAATACAGACATTGTTTCTGCTTTTGCCAGTCAACAGGCAATTTATTGTTGTATTTATGGATCATGACAACATAAAACGCTGATCACATAGTGCTTTTAAAGTGCAAGTTGTAGTCTGGAACATCAATATTCTGTTGATTCTTCTGTGCAATGTTCAAGTTAAGAAGCAACTAGAACAATTGTAAACAATAGGGAATTCCATTTAAGTGCAAACAAATATCAAGTTAAGTCAGGTTTAAATGTGCAAGGAAAATAAAAGCAGCCTTTTAAAACTGGTATTTAGGAACATAACTTAAACTTAAATAAAATAGTCAGTCAAAAAGCGTTAAAAAAAAAACACTGACCTATCAGTTAGCTTATGTTCACGTTTTTCAGTCGTCAGATGACTTCGCATATTGCTTGTGTTTCCCGTGTTGTATCGCAGTTTACTGTGGCAGTGCTTGCATATAGTCCATTGCCTGTCCACCACCTTCTCTCCTTTAGCGTTTTTTGACACGGCGAAACCAAAATGTTTCCAGACATCTGACTTAAAAGCTGCAGGGGCTGGCACAATCTCAACTTCGGGGTTGTTGTTGTTTTCATCCTTACAAGTATCGCTGTCGGCCATGCTGGCTTGCTGTGACCTTGTGTGGACAGCGTGGCGCGTGCAATCCGCGTGCGATCCTATTGGCTTAAGAACGGTTGGTATGACGACGACGCAGCGCAAAGGATCATGGTCTATGTAGTTAACAATGATTTTTTTCCGCGGGACTGTTTATTCCTCTTTTTTTTTGACGGGCACCTGTCCTTTTATTATTGTAACCCAACCACGACGATATCGAGACACGTTTACCACCGCGATAGCGCGATAACGTCATATATCGTTACATCCCTAATTCAGAGGATTTACTTTGCACCACAAATGTGCTTTGGGTACTATCAACTGTGTACTATTACTGTTTCTTTTATGATCTGTATACAGTGTATGACAGTGATCTTTTTTCCATTACTTGTCTTTTTCTACTCTACACCTTTGCATGTTTCTGCAGACCTCCATGACTTCCCACCAGACAGCAGGAGTCCTCAGACAGCATATGAAGGCGTAGGAACTTTCCTGGCCTGCCAGCCCCCTATACATTACCCAGGTATCCACTCTACTTCAGGGCTCCTGGAAAACCTGAAATATTACACACTAGTTATTCAGTATTTTAAATCACTTGGAAGAAGTGAGAGACAGTTACAGTAAATACCATTAAAAAAGGATGTGCTGTCAGTGGGAAAATTATTTTCATGTCTTGAAAATTATATTTGTTCACTGAGATCTTGTCAGAAAACCTTCAGGGTCAGATAAGGGTCACAACCTGTGGTTCACAGGTCACAGTATTTAAAATTAGCAGAATTATTGACCTCTTTTGGGATAAGATGATTATAAAGCACAAATTTACTGGCTCTGCTGACCGTTACCGACCGTTGAAATCAACCCAGTAAGTTCCGACTGTATTACAAAGTAATGTGACTTGCACCCACCTGTCTCTTCTCCAGCTCTATCCTACCGCTGGTTGATCAACGAGTTTCCCAACTTCATCAAGAAGGACAACAGCCGCTGGTTTGTGTCGCAGGTGACAGGTAACTTGTACGTGGCTAGAGCAGAACCAAACGACACGGGGAACTACTTCTGCTTCGCCACCATTAACATGGACATCAGCACCAAGAGCACCTTCAGCAAGGCCAACGCACTTACCGTGCTGCCCGACGGTACGACTCGTTTGTTAGGTCCACCACCGACGTCTGCACAAACCAATATGAGCACACACAGGACAGAAAGCGCTTATGTTCAAAGTGATAACTGTTTAGCAACCTACTGGTTATTATTGATTAGGGCTGGGTATCTGAGTTCAACTGAGTTCCAATACTACACCTCAGGTTTGTTATTTTAAAACTATATTTTTGTAAGTATACATATGTTGACTATGTAATACAAAAACGTAAAACATTTCATACGAAACACATTTTAGGTTAGATAAGTTAGGTTAGTTAGGTAACTAACTTTTGGCACCACACTGCCACACACACACTGGTCCCCACCAGCATTCATACCCCCCAACCCAGTTAGTTACAAGTCAGTTATTTTTTGGTAAAAAAACATAATGTTGCTTTAATGTTGAGCCTACTAAATACAATGTTTATGCGACCCCTCAATATAAAATCAAGCAAGATACTTAGGGCTTATTAGTGCTCAAAATGAACAGGGTTCATCATCTAAATCATCTGGAGAACTTGATGTTTACATTAGATGTCATTGGTACCATTTCATTTTTGGATTAGTACCAGATGTTGGAACAAGTAGAAAACATAGGTAGGGTGACTCAAGGTAAGCACTAGAGGAAAGGGATCTGGTAAATCAGTAGTAATCTTATAGGGATCATAAATATTTACCAAATCTCATAGCTATCTGGCCAGTAATTGTCCAAGTATGTTGCATCAGAATGAAAAAAAACGTCACTAAGAAGGCACATTTCTCTGTGTATTTTTCTGTGCATGCACATTTAGATATACAGTGAGGAAAATAAGTATTTGAACACCCTGCTATTTTGTAAGTTCTCCCACTCATGGAGGGGTCTGAAATTGTCATCGTAGGTGCATATCCACTGTGAGAGACATAATCAAAAAAAAATAATCCAGAAATCAGTATCAAGTATTTGAACACCTGAGAAAATCTATGTTAATATTTGGTACAGTAGCCTTTGTTTGCAATTACAGAGGTCAAACGTTTCCTGTAGTTTTTCACCAGGTTTGCACACACTGCAGAAGGGATTTTGGCCCACTCCTCCACACAGATCTTCTCTAGATCAGTCAGGTTTCTGGGATGTTGCTGAGAAACACGGAGTTTGATCTGCCTCCAAAGATTCTCTATTGGGTTTAGGTCTGGAGACTGGCTAGGCCACGCCAGAACCTTGATATGCTTCTTCCAGAGCCACCCCTTGGTTATCCTGGCTGTGTGCTTCGAGTCATTGTAATGTTGGAAGACCCAGCCTCGACCCATCGTCAATGTTATAACTGAGGGAAGGAGGTTGTTCCCCAAAATCTCGCAATACATGGCCCCGGTCATCCTCTCCTTAATACAGTGCAGTCACCCTGTCCGCTACCACCCCCATGCTTCACAGTAGGGATGGTGTTCTTGGGATGGTACTCATCATTCTTCTTCCTCCAAACACGGTTAGTGGAATTATGACCAAAAAGTTCTATTTTGGTCTCATCTGACCACATGACTTTCTCCCATGACTCCTCTGGAACATCTAAATGGTCATTGGCAAACTTAAGACAGGCCTTGACATGTGCTGGTTTAAGCAGGGGAACCTTCCATGCCATGCATGATTTCAAACCATGACGTCTTAGTGTATTACCAACAGTAACCTTGGAAACGGTGGTCCCATCTCTTTTCAGGTCATTGACCAGCTCCTCCCGTGTAGTTCTGGGCTGATTTCTCACCTTTCTTAGGATCATTGAGACCCCACAAGGTGAGATCTTGCATGGAGCCCCAGTCCGAGGGAGATTGACGGTCATGTTTAGCTTCTTCCATTTTCTAATGATTGCACCAACATGGGACCTTTTTTCACCAAGCTGCTTGGCAAGTTCCCCGTAGCCCTTTTCCAGCCTTGTGGAGGTGTACAATTTTGTCTCTAGTGTCTTTGGACAGCTCTTTGGTCTTGGCCATGTTAGTAGTTGGATTCTTACTGATTGTATGGGGTGGACAAGTGTCTTTATGCAGCAAACGACATCAAACAGGTGCATCTAATTTAGGATAATAAATGGAGTGGAGGTGGACATTTTGAAGGCAGACTAACAGGTCTTTGAGGGTCAGAATTGTAGCTGATAAACAGGTGTTCAAATACTTATTTGCAGCTGTATCATACAAATAAATAAAAAAGATTATTTTTTAGATTATGTCTCTCACAGTGGACATGCACCTACGATAACAATTTCAGACCCCTCCATGATTTCCAAGTGGGAGAACATGCAAAATAGCACGGTGTTCAAATACTTATTTTCCTCACTGTATATTACAGTAGAGTAGACCTATCCAGTTCCTACATTGGATAAAAGGTGAATCTAATGGGATTTAATCTTTATATTATACAATTGTATTTTATTGCAGCCAATCCCAGGAAGTCAGCTCCGAGCATCAAAGTGCGCTTCCCTGCAGAGACCTACGGCCTAGCAGGACACACTGCTCAGTTAGAGTGCTTCGCTTATGGAAAGTAAGTTCACCACTCTGAAATCTTTGCATATTGCGTCTACAAGTTACTTTGGGTTGAGAGACTGTGTCCTGTCCAGCTTTACCCTTGCATGTCTTCCTTCCAAACACCCCCATCATGGTCTCTGTGCTCTTCCATTTTTAAAATGACCAGTCTTCCTTTACTTTACATCCAACTCCTCTGACTATTTTTTGTCTCATAGTCCAGTCCCAAAACTGCGATGGAGGAAGGTGGACGGTTTGATGCCGTCCAAGGCAGGCTCCAGTGCTGAGGGCCCCACCCTCATCCTGCCAGAACTCTCCTTCGATGACGAGGGTCTTTACGAATGTGAAGCCTACAACTCAGAGGGAAGTGACACATACCAGGGGCGCGTCAATGTGCAAGGTGAAGAAAAGATAGTGTGTGCGTCTGTTAATATTACAGCAAAGCAGCACACTGTATCAGCTTAACCAGGGATGTTTTGAAAGCAGTTAAACAGACATCCTGGTTACTTACGTTAAAGTCATGAGGTTTGGGTGCTTCGGTAGCTCACCTGGTAGAGCGTGCCCAGCCGCCATTTGCTGTATGTCATTCCCCCTCTCTCTGTCTAGTAGTAGTAGGTCTAGACCACTCTATAATTTACAAGGACCCAACAGTTCTAGTAGTTCCCTCCAGAGCAAGCAACAGTGCGACAGTGGCAAGGAAAAACTTCCTTTTAGGCAGAAACCTCGGACAGACCCAGGCTCTTGGTAGGCGGTGTCTGACAACTAGTTGGGGTTAAAAGGAAGAGTGGCAATAACAGTCACAAAAAATAGTAGTTTGTAGTAGTTCTTTGTAGTATAGCAGGGCACAGTGCGGCATTACAAGGCACAGCAGGACGTAGCAGGGCACAGCAGAGCGTAGCAGGATGTAACAGGGCATTGCAGAACGTGTAGCGGGACCATGGCGACAGATGCTACCATGATTTTGGAGCTTCCCTGATCCAAGGAAACATGCTGGGGGAAAAAGAACAAAAGGACTCCGGGGAATGAATCCCCAGAGCTAGGTTAGTAACAAGCATTTCTGGGACATAGATGCACACAAAATGGAAAGATAGAAGAGAGAGGAGCTCAGTGTGTCAAAGGAAGTCCCCCAGCTGTCTAAAACTATTACAGCTTAACTAAGAAAGACAGGGTAAAGAGAGGAGCCTGGTCAGGCTAGAACTCTCCCCAACCGGATCAGGCTGTATGCCTTGCCTCCCTCTAGTTTTATTATATTATTGATTATATGATAGATAAAACTGACAACTATGACGAGAAGCAGGTGGGCTGGATTAGGCGAACGCTGCGACTTCTCACTCTCTAACAATATTCAATTCAATTTTATTTATATAGTGCTAAATCACAACAACAGTTATCTCTTTGACTATAAGCTTTATCAAAGAGGAAAGATGTAAGCCTACTCTTAAATGTGGACACGGTGTCTGCCTCCTGAACCCAAACTGGAACCTGGTTCCACAGGAGAGGAGCCTGATAGCTGAACGCTCTGGCTGCCATTCTACTTTTAGAGACTCTAGGAACCACAAGTAACCCTGCATTCTGGGAGCGCAGTGCTCTGGTGGGGTAGTAAGGTACTACAAGTTCTTTAAGATAAGATGGTGCCTGACCATGAAGAGCTTTGTAGGTGAGAAAAAGGATTTAAAATTATATTCTGGATTTTACAGGAAGCCAATGCAGAGAAGCTAAAACAACAGAGATGTGATCTCTTTTCCTGGTTCCTGTCAGAACAAGTGCTGCAGCATTCTGGATCAGCTGAAGAGTCTTTATAGACTTTTTTGAGCAGCCTGATAATAAAGAATTGCAGTAATCCAACCTAAAAGTAACAAGTGCATGGACTACTTTTTCTGCATCATTTTTAGACAGGATATTCCTGATTTTTGCAATATTACTTAGGTGAAAAAAGCCGATCCTTGAAATTTGCTTTACGTGGGAATTAAAGGACATTTCCTGATCAAAGATAACTCCAAGATTCCTCACAGTGGTGCTGGAGGCCAGGGTGATGCCATCCAGAGTAACAATCTTTTTGGATAATGCATCACGGAGGTGCTTGGGCCCCAGAGCAATAACTTCAGTTTTATCTGAGTTTAACATTAGAAAATTACAGGCCATCCAGGTTTTAATATCCTGAAGGCAAATTTGAAGTTTAGCTAACTGATTAGTTTCATCCGGCTTGATCGATAGATATAATTGAGTATCATCTGCATAACAATGAAAGTTTATGGAGTGTTTCCTGATAATATTGCCTAAAGGAAGTATATATAAAGTGAACAGGATTGGACTGAGCACAGATCCTTGTGGGACTCCATGACTAAATTTGGCGTGCATGGAGGATTCATCGATAACATAAACAAACTGAGATTGATCCAATAAATAAGACTTAAACCAGCTTAGAGCAGTTCCTTTAATGCCAATTAAATGTTCCAATCTCTGTAATAAGATATGATGGTCAATGGTATCAAATGCATCAAAGCACTAAGATCTAATAACACCAGTACAGAGATAAGTCCTTTGTCTGATGCAATTAAGTAAGAGTTACCTCTAACAAAAAGTATCTAAACAGTCTTTCAATGCATTTCCAATATACCTTAAGGCCGACAGCAGGGATGAATAAATGAATATCCAGCACATGCGGAATGGGAGCAAAATGGAATTAAACAAGTCCTAACTGAACGTCCTTGTGCGCTGTCAGATAATATGAATCAGGCAACAGAAGTGGCTATCAGATAAAGTAAAAGGATTAAACTGAAGTAATGACAGCACTGTTTGTCCCTCGCACCCACCATGGTCATTAAGCATTTAACATCCATCAGGGAAGCTGCCTGTGAGATAACAGAACATCTTCCTCGCTATCACATGTGCTGTCATGAATGAAGCTATAAGGAACATTAATGTAAAAGTCTCCTCTGTCTGAATGACAAATCCATCACTTTACATACCTATTAAGCCAGCATTGTAATGTACTTCCTGTCGGAAAGTGGCAAAACGTCTTCACTTCACTCCCTTAAGTGCATTTTCTGTTTCTGTTTTATTTCTGCTATTTTTCCTTAACGTTCTTTTCCCAACCTCCAGCTCAGCCGGAGTGGTTGCAGGTGATGAGCGACTCGGAGGTGGAGATCAGTTCCGAGCTTGTTTGGGGTTGTGTTGCTGCTGGTAAACCCCGACCCTCCGTACGCTGGCTACGCAACGGACAGCCACTCAGCACACAGGTTACACACACAGTTACTTTCTACTGCATACCTCTACACATTAAGGGATGGTAAAATAGTCCGTTTAGCACTGCTCTTTTTTCTATTAACCCCTACACTTAAAAAATGTGCAAAATGTGGTGTAGGTCAGTCCCTAATCATTGTTAATGTCTAGTGTTCTTGTTGTTCTTTTACTTCTGTAAATATCTCTGTAAATGGATTATTTTGGATACATCTACACAGAGGAAGCCAACCTCTTCTCAACTTGGAAAAGGATAGAACTGTGAATTATTATCTCATTGTGTAAATATTTTGTGAAACACTACAATATCGTTGCGGTATTGATATCGAGGTATTTGTTAAAAAATATTGGGATATTATATTTTCACCATATGGCCCAGCCCTCGTACCAAGCAATGTTGCTGTTAACTGTTCTAATCGTCTCTTTGCACATTAATGTCAAAGTAAAATGAATCACTTTTATTTCATTTTCTACCATATCTCACTGCCAGTATTTAGAAGGAAGTATTAGCTACAGTATGATTAAATGAAACTGGCAGATAGAGATCATCTTTGTGATTCTCTGTAATATGTGGCTCATTTGTTTTGGATTGTTTGTTATGGTATAGATTGGTTTGCATGCTGCTGAAAAACATGTCAAAGTTGTAAAAGTACAAAGTGTAAGAGAGTCTTATACTACACAATTATGACTATAAATGTAGTGAATGGTAACTTGTTGCGTATGTACTTTAGCAGTGTGAAGTCTCATTCTGGGATCACCTCGCCTGTAATAACGACATAGGTTTTCTATGTTCTTAAGTAAATTGTCAGTGTCATGGCATGTTTAGTAACATTTGCCTCTGATTTTACCACATTCAGATGTCATCTTTTATTATTATTCCCAATCTGCCTATCTGAAAAATATTATATAAATGAGGGCTTTGTGACTATCTAGCTACTTAACATTTTCTGAAGTGTAAGAACAAATCAACAAGCAAAATCCAAAGTTAAGCAAGCTCAAAAACCTTGTACAGTTGTGTTTTAGTTGACATATAACACAGGTGGAGGGTAAATGTGGGTAGGAGTTCTCCCCCTTACTGGGTGAAGTAGAATTTATTGTGACATTTTAATTCCCACACACCACAGCTTACATATGCACAAGACACGTATGCTTCGTCTCCCCCCATCCCCCTAGGACCGGGTTGAGGTGAACGGGGCTCGTCTTAAAATCAGTAACCTGGCCCTGGAGGATTCTGGGATGTACCAGTGTGTGGCTGAGAACAAACATGGCACAGTATACTCTACTGCCGAGCTCAGAGTCCAAGGTAAGGTGCAAGGAGCACTGTCTTTAATTTCCTTTATTTAAAACAACAATTCATTTTGTTGATTCATAACTTGAAAAGATTTTCATTCCCACAATTACATTTCTCAATAATAACATCAAGGTTAATACTGTACTACTCTCTTGCCTCAAGTTAAAAACATTCAGCCTGTCTTTCATTATTCCTCGCTATGTCCATCCTCTTTCTGCATCTCATCCATCTCCCTGTGTGTTGTGATTGGGACTTCATACTGCCTCCTGTCCTTCCAGTTCAGGCCCCTGACTTCCGGTTGAATCCAGTAAGGAGACTGATACCAGCAGCCAGAGGGGGGCAGGTGAAGATGGAGTGTCGCCCTCGAGCTGCCCCCAAGCCTAGCCTGTTCTGGAGCCGTGGGACAGAGCTGCTCACCAACAGCAGCAGGTAATACTCAGTCAGTCTAATTTCCATACACAGTACAGCGCATATGCTTCACACTTTAAAACCTTGTTAAACAAACACTGGTCATTTTACAATATTTCTAAATAACTCATTTCCTTCTGGTGGGTATTTGCTTGAGGGAGACTTGTGCTGTGATTTCATAGAATGAGTTTAGAGTTCTCTATTGCAAAACAAATCAATAACACACAATATAGAATATACCTGAAACAGTAAAACTGAAGTTAACAGGATACCTGGATATCCATACAGATATGCTTACTCAGGCGTCGCAAGAAAAAACATAGTTTTCCCTGTCTACATGTCAATACTGAAAACAGTTTCTTAACATCTTCACCCTGGCTGGTATTTATAAAACGCAGTTTGTGTGGATGAAAGGCAAAGATGCATAGAAAAAACAGTTTTAATAGAACCTTTGCATGTACAGTACATCTGGACTAGGTCTGTAGATAAAGAGCTTGGTGTAGAATTAATGGCTTCTCAGTAGGAAGTGTTTACAGGAATTTGGACGAACAAATGAGAATGATTAAATTACACATTACTGTAGAGAATGTCTTCTATATGTATCATTTACTGATCTGCAGGGTAGAGTAATCCCTCAGTTTCTGCACACTCTAAGATACAGCTCATTAAAAAAAATATGTCAACTGTGAAACAATGAAAAAAAAAAAAGACGCCTACTTGGAGGCGAGATCAAAAGTGACTTACCATAATGCTGTGTGTACGTATTGGAGAATTTATTGCTGCTGATTTCATCAGATTCTGTCCCAGATGCATGGGAAGTCTGTAACCACCTGAGTGTTGGTGTGCGTCTATTGATTCAGAGGGGTCTAAGGCCAAACACACAACCAGGAGTCAGCACACAACCATGAGTCAAAAACAAATGTCCCCTCAACAGAATCATAAAAATGAGCGGGAAGGTCATTGGACAACCCCAGACCACTCTAAGCCATATTTGAGAAACAGGCCATCAGGAAAAGTAAACTCATCATATCGGATCCGACCCATAATCTCAACAACCAGTACCATTTGTTACCTTCAGGGAGGAGATTCTGCCATGTCTACCTTTGCGCCACCATCCATTAGACTGCTGAACAAACAATAATTGAATGTGCCTGACCACAAACAAAGTTCCCTCAGGAAAAATAAAGTTCTTTTGATTGATTTGATTGATTGATTGATTGAAAGGTTTGTCAGTGTTTGCCCACCTCATATTAATATTGTTCTACATGTGAATTTATCAACGTCTGAATGCTTAGTGGTTGGCAAACCATTAAAATGTTGTTTGAGTAAGGACTAAATTGATCATTCAAAGGTAATTAGGTCACCTACCCATTTAGTTTTAATCATCAGTGTGTGTGATTGACAGCATCTAATTACCTAGCACTCCATGCTATCCTCATTTAGTCCAAACACATCAAGGCAAGGCGATTTTATTTATAAAGCACATTTCAGCACAAGGAAACTCAAAGTACTTTACATAAAACATCAAACATTAAAAAGCAAATATCAAAATACGGATTAAAAAAATATAGATATGAATACAAATTTAATACCATAAAAAACATACAGTGATACATCATTAGTGACGTATTTAAGTTGTTCTTAACAGTGACTTGATGACTGAGGTTGTTAGGGCCTGTGGGAAGATACCTAGTTAGAAGAGATGTGTTTATAATTTGTAGGAGATCTGAAGCCAAACAACTTAAAACATTTTTGAAAATGTTTGTTGGTAGAACATCAAGGCAACAGGAGGAGGTTTTCAACTGTCCTCCAGGTTGTTGTGGTTGATCATATGAAATTGTGTCATAATGGAATTTATTTTGCTTGGTCTCTGTGACAACACATGTCCTGTACTTGATATGGACGCATTTGTCTAATTTTCTGAATTTTATCTGTGAAGAAGATGGCAAATTTTTTGCAGGTCTTAGTGGATAAAAGTTCAGATATTACTGGTACGGGAGGGTTTGATAATTAATCGTGATGTTAATATTGATCAAAATAATCGTGATTATCATTTTGGCCATAATCGTGCAGCCCTAGTTGTGTCCCTTATTGTGTGTGGTCTGTGTCACTGCTGAGTCAGTCCATGGTTCGCAAAAACACAACACAGTTCTTTAGTTCCTCTGTCCTGGCGGGCAGTCACATTCAGTGCTAAAGCAGAACAGTGGGTGTCTACCAAGCAACAAATGAGATGTTTACAGCTGTCTGGAGAACCTAAGTAATACCTTTTTCCACAGTTTAAAGGTAAGAGTGAAAATGAGATATGTCTGCCAGAAAGCTTGAGTCTTAGCGTGACATTTCCAGACAGAAACGCAAATGTGACTTAGTCTGGAAACTGTCAGTTCATTTTTTTATTTCTGAGGAGCATTATCAACAGCTGTAAATGACTTGATTGGATAGACCTACAACCAATCAGAGCTACGAAACATGATGGGTATGTTAACAGCCTACAGCATGCAGAGATGAGCTGTGAAGTATCAACATGTATGTTAACGAGTGTTGATATTTTTGCCATCAGAAGTTTAATACAATTCTACAACAGGATCAGCCCTGGTAGCTCACCTGGTTGACCGCGTGCCCGACGTACCAACGTTCACTCCTGACGGCCAGGGTTTGATTCCAACCCATGGCCATGCCATAACTAAGCTAGGTTTATGCTCGTCATCACATATTTTGCTTGAAGCACAATGGCTCCACAAGTTGTCATGGTGTCAAACCTGCTTATATGAGATCATCGGCTGTCAGTATCTGTAGTGAAACCCATGCAACTTCTAAGAGGGACCGGCCCTTCAATAGCATCTAACTCTACTATCGGCCAGGCGTCCATGCTTACGCAAGGTAATGTAAACCAATTTGTTCAAGTTGGCTATCCTAACCTTAACTACTCAAGGTAAATACCTAACCCCAACCAATGCTTGGGGTTAGGCAAGTCCTGCTTCATAGGGCAGGACTTGCCTGGGAGTTGTGTGGAATCCATAATAACCCATATGCAAGCCTTTGATGTTGATGCAAAACACATCTGTGGCAGGGAAAATGTTGCAGCTGATGCGTTGTTTCACTTGTATTAATGTTGCATTTAATTTATTACAGGTTCTGATTCCGGTTTCCAATAAATTGTAGGGTGGGTTTGTTCTCTCTTGGTGCACTGGTGTGTTTAGCTGCCGTGCAGCAGTAACAAGACCAGACTGTTGACAACAAACATTTTTTTTTTTTTTTTTTTTTATTAACCTTTATTTTTACCAGGAATAATCCCATTGAGATTCAGAATCCCTTTTACAAGGAAGTCCTGGCCAAGACAGCAGCACAATAGACAGACAGAAATATACAGTAAAAAAACCGACAACATAAAACAGAAAAAGACAGATGTGTGAGACATGTGTTACATCAATAACACTTTGTAGTGGCATACTAATAGAAGTGTTTCATGTGAGTACAGTACTGCAGGTCAAAGGTGACGCAGTAGCTCTAAACAACAATAGGCAATAACTTGACTTATTTTATTATTGATCGAAAAATTGAGAATTTGTCCTGATCACACGTGGTTTCTTCTGTTGTGACTAGTGACCTCACCACAGACTCTTAACATTGAGTTTGGAGAGAAAAATTAACTAAGACCTAATTTGTAAATAAACAGAATTTTCAAGATAAAATGATGACTTGTGCAGCAGCAGGCTAAAGCAGAGCAGCTGGGAGCATGCGGATGGGAAACCTTTCAGAGTGGGAATCAAAACCTGGAATGGAGGTACATTTTAAAGCATGCAAGGAATATATTCAACCGCTTCATTATCACTGCTACCATGAAAGTGAAAGCTGACATACAGGTGGTGGATGCAATAATAGGAAGACATGTATGACACAACACACTTAAATACAGTAGCACTAACACAAATACTATGTTTGTGATGCATGTTGTTGTCGGGGAAAGAGAAAAGAGAAAGAGAAACAACAGGACGTGTGGTGGCAACAGAAAGTGCTCTGAGTTTATGGATGACAGATAATTTCTGCTGAGATCATTTGTAGATTTAAGATTATAGTGAGTCCAAGCTGTTTTAATTTGGTGACCTGTTCTACCGTCTTGTAATGGATGGAGACAGGAAACGGATAGTGTTCTTTGATTATATTTAAAGAAAATGTTTGTGTTGTATGTAATCCATTACATGAGAGTTGTTTCCAATATTCTGTCCACCCCCCTGCATGCTTTGAGTTGGCGGCAGAGCCATAGTCATCCAGCTGCGGGCGCTCTTCACCCTCCACATGCTGGTGTCTTCACAGAGTCACAGTCACTCCAGACGGCGTGTTATGGATCAACAACATCAGCAGGGCAGATGAGGGGAAATACACCTGCTTTGCTGAAAACTATCTGGGCAAAGCGAATAGTACCGGACACCTGTCTGTCAGAGGTACACACACGCACACACAAACACACACACACGCACACACACATACATACACATACACACACACAAAATAAAGCAAAACATCCAATGTCAGTAGCCTTGGGATCTGAAAACAACTGTGAGAGTCAGCTGTGACCCATAGGCTACCTTTAACTTTAAGCGAAGTTGAATTTTATCTTGAACGTATCTTTGACCTTAAACTGAAGTCTTAATGATCAAAACACAAATTATTATTTCTTGAAATCCGAAGTAATTGGGTAAATAAAATCACAAATTAGCACTAAAACCAATAAATCAACTGGGATCATGTACAGTATCGGTGTATTAGCTTATTACAGATACTGTATATCCATTGGCATATATGGCAGATAAATAGCACAAAATTGTAGTACAGACATGTCAAAGATATGTTTTAGGAATTTCAAAACTTAGTTCAAAACTAGTTTCAAACTTTGTTCACCAGAGAGCACTGACAAAGTTTATTTTTTTGTTGTAAAATGTCCTGCTCAGTACATAGTGTTATCCTTAATAAATATGATGGTTGATTTTATGTGTAATGTAAAGTTTTTAACTCTTTTTTAAATCTTAAAGGCTATATGAGAAAAATGACAGCACACACAGTTTATGTGCTGTTTAGATTTTGTCTCTTAGCAGGCCTTTTCATGATTGTTAAAGAGGAAGAAGGTATTAAACATTATAATTAATTGATCTTTCTAATAATTTGTATAAACACTTCAAATCTGCAGATAGACTAATAAGAATAACTATGCCACTTTCACATAATCTGGACTCTCCCCACATACCACAGGCCTATTTAAATGGAACACTACTTTGAAAAGCGTTGCTATCTTGCACCTGAGCAAATCCCCAGTTGGGATTTTCTTTCTAATGGACCTTTTTCTCAGCAGACATTTTGACATTTTTCATTGCAGGCAATAGCAGGTGAAACAAATGTTTGTTTACAATTGCTCAATTCTATCAAGTCGCCGAAAGCCATGACAGTGAACCAACTGTGCTTTACCTGCTTGGACATGCCCAAATGTCAGCTGTGAAAAAGCTATCGATGGGATGTGAAAACTGGCCTCATTATGTTACAGTCGCCCATCAGGACCATCAACTTTCTCTTCATTTTAGAGGATTTCTTCTTGTATATTCAAACGTGGTTCTCATAGAGCCCCAAACGTTCACACCACTTCCACTAGTTTTCCTCTGAATTTGCTTTAATTTTCTGCCTAAACTATGCAGATGCAACCAAGATCACGCTGGCTCCTTCCAACGCTGACATCAACCAGGGGGAGAATGTGACGCTGCAGTGTCACGCCTCCCACGACCCCACCATGGACCTCACCTTCACCTGGGCCCTCAACGGGGTCCTGCTGGACCTGGAGGCCTTGGCCGGGCCGTACCATCGGGTGGAGGGGGTGAGTCCTGCCAGGCGAGGTGGAGAGAGGGTGTTATGGGATATTTTGTGTGTAAGACTGGAAGCCCTGAAGAACAATTCTGCTGCATGGAGGTTTGCACATTGCAGTGCTTTTGTTCAAGTACTGTGTGGGTTATTTTGTGAGGCAGTGTAGGGGAAGAGGGGACATCACTGATTACGTTTGCATGCACATACATTCTGGTTTTTGACCTAATTCCGAAAAAGACGATATTCCGACTAAACTGTTTACACCGTAAACCGTCCTTGTTCAGAGTCCCTTCATATTGTCCATTTTTGAGTATGTGAATCCCCCTCTGCATTCCCCCATATGCTCTGGAAGAACAGAAAACACCAACAAGTATCTGTTGCAAAATAACACATTAATATAAAAAAATAATATGGTAACCAATACATGGGGTGTCTATACGTAAATCAACATGTTGATATCCAAGTCTTTGATAATGTTTAAAAGTAACTGTGTTTGTCCTTCTTATCGGGTCGGCAGCCTTAAACTGTCGGCTTGACTAAAGACTATTAATCGCACGCTACATGGTCTGAAGCAAGATGAATCGTTAGCCTACTTTGTGTGTCATTCTTCTTCCTCCAAACTGTTACTGAGAAAGTATTGACCAACGTCAAGTCAAAATAAACCATAAACTACTGCTTAATATCTACAGTAAAATAACAGTTAGCTGGCATCAGTTACTTGTAAAATGCGTAGATAATGTTTAACAGTAAAATCTCAACTTAGCTTGCACCTAAGTTATAACATATTTGAGTTTGCTATCATCATTAGCAATAACGTCAGCTAGTTTGAGGTGTATGCAGGCTAACCATTACATTAGCAGCACATTTCCCGTTTATACAAGGACTTACCTGCAAGTGATGCAGAGCACTTCTTCTTTCTTTTCTCTGCTCCTGACTCTTGCTGTCTTTTGAGGCTATTTCCAAAAAAGTTTACTTAGACAGAGAAATGAGATTCAGCCTTAGCCTAGTCTACTGTCAAACTTTGTCAGACCAGGCGCAATCCAACAGATGAGACCACTGAGATAGAGAAGGGCACCCACGGGGAGCTTGGGAAGCTTAATGTGTGTGTTTTGGGGGGGCACCATTGTTACTTTCTTGAGCAATTAAGTATTGTTCTGCCTGTTTTGTGCCTTAAAAGTGCCTAATGTTTTTATACTGAAATAATATCGACATGATGAGGAGGATGTTTCAATAGGCTATTTTTGGTGCCCCCCTTGAGCACAGCCTGTGATGGCCCATCAGCTTCACATTTTTCTTATTTTCAACAAATCCCATTCAAAGACCCAAATGAACAATGTGTTAGACCATCTCTCAGTGCTTTCTGACTTCCCAACAGTGTATGTGGCTCTCAATAGGAGGAAATAGTCCATTTGTTTAGGCTCTTTTCCACATTTGGTGCTCTATAGTGAGTGTTTGTGGCAGAAGGACGGTCAGGCTTTAAAGAGGGCCAGCACCATCCAGAACAGCATTCTGGCACTTTTGATTAATAAGTAAAATGATCTTATTGGCAGTTTCATACATTGGCGTATAATAAAAAAGGATATAATGAGAGTAACAGGAGAACTATCATTAAAATAAAATAAAATTTAACAAAAAGTCATCTTGAGACACTTTACAGATAGAAAAGGTCTAGACCACACTCTATAATTTACAAAGACTCAACACTTCCAGTAAGCTAGCTAGTATGCTAGATCTAGCAAGCAATTAGTGCAAGAGTGTAAGAAAAACTCCCTTTTAGGAAGGAACCTGGGACAGACCCAGGTTCTTGGTAGGCGGTGTCTGACGGTACCGGTTGGGTGTGTAATGAACAGTGGCAATAACACTCACAATAAATATAATGGAACAGTGTCTACAAATGGTAGTCGTAGTAGATCATGTCATAGCAGGGAACTGCAGGGCATTACAGGGTGTAGCGTGGCACAGCAGAGCATAATCTGGATTGGATGGAAAGGATGCTAAGAAACAGGCTTCCAAGCATTTTCAGTTCAACTTGGTTTACCACGCCACCATGTGCAAGATATTTCCGAACTATAATTAGTTCATTTCAGGACAGAAAATTGAACATTTCATGGTACCTGAGCACAGGGCCTGGCAGAAATACTCTCCTAAATGGGATTAATTATCTCTTTCATGTCCCCGTTCCTTTATGTCTAAAGGTTTAATGAGTGTTGACATGATAAGACACTGTGGGTCTAGCTGAAAGTAAGCTCCTGTAATCAGCTCAGGAAGTTCACTGTAATGTTGTTGTGTCTGTTAAAATCCTGACTAACACAGCGTTGAACTTATGTGCTCGGTTCTCTGTCTTGCTCTGTCTGTGCCCTTTCAGAAGGAAAACATTGGTGATCTGCTGATTGTGAATGCTCAGCTGAGTCAAGCAGGGATGTACACATGCACAGCTCAGACTGTGGTGGACAGCGCTTCGGCTTCAGCCAAACTAGTGGTTCGAGGTAAGATGCCTCAGAGCTGTCTTCTTATGTCATTTTCTCAAGATTATTGCATTTACTATTACAGAAACACGAGAAATAAAAGCCTTGAAGACAAAGAAATCAAATTCAGATATATATACTGTAGTTCCGCAAAATACAAGGAGAAACATAAGTCAGTGTGAAAACATATTGAGTCCTGTTTCCTTGTTATTTCTTGTCATATCAATGTTTTGTTTTTAGTACAATATATTGATAGGTACATATGATGTTGGCCATTCTGCACAGTAATAACTACAGGTGCTACCTGAGAGACTTGCAGCACTTCCTGCTTAGTTTGAGGTTTCAGGGCAGATGACAGAAAGACGTGTGTGTCTTTGAATTGGTGGGGCTTGCTGCAGAAATGCATACATCTGAATCATGCAGTACTGATCAAACTCCTGTTACTTCATTTACTCAGTGAAACGCTAACATTTCTGTGCTGTGTCCAGGCCCCCCCAGGACCTCCTGGAGGACTACTGGTGAAGAACGTGGCTGAGTCGTCGGTGGAGCTCAGGTGGAGTCGTGGCTACGATAACCACAGTCCCATCGGCAAATATGTCATTATGGGCCGGTCCTCGCTCTCAGCAGGGTGGAAGAAGATGAGGACAGGTCTGTGTGTGTGTGTGTGTGTGTGTATGGTTGTGTGTGGGTGGGTATGTGAGGGCAGACTGGCCATCTGGCATACCAAGCACTTTCCCAGTGTGCCCACATGCTTTTTGGGCCGACTGCCGAAACTTTATATTTTTTTCATTTTATTTATCTATTTTTTTATTGTTGTCCGTCCATGAACCAGCCAGTAAAAGTGGTAGTCCCATTGTTTTTTCATTTGACACTGGGCTGGCCCAAAACACTTTATAAACACCCCCTATTCTCACAATGAAATGGACTAGTCCGTAACGGTGTGCAGCACGATAGGTAAACAAATTTGAAATCCTGAAATCTACCAATTAAACTCAAGTAATCCTGGAATTAAACAAACATGCATAAGGTTGGCTACATGAAACAACAAAGGCATGAAATAAATTACGTAAAGATAATTAAAATGAGGATGTGTAGACCTATGTGTGTATGTGTGAGTGGTTATGAACGACTGGAAGGCAAAACAAAATCAAATATAAACACTTACAGTAAACTATTAAAACTATTCTATTCATTTATTCACCTCACTACACCTCCTTCCCGTTTGACTACAATCTCTGCCCCTCGCCTCTGAAATTCCCTTTGAGTTAATTTTGCGAATGTCCGGTCGCAAAATTAACTCGCTTACCCTTTTCAAAATCCGCTTGAAAACACATTTTTTCTCATCTGTACTTAATAATGTTCTGTTTGTTTTTACTTTTATTATTATTATAATTATTATTATTATTATTTTGTGTTCTTGTAAGGTGACCTTCAGTGTCCAGAAAGGCGCCCAGAAATAAAAATTATTATTATTATTATTATTATTATTATTATTATTAGTAGTAGTAGTAGTAGTATAAAAACCAAACATCAAACATGGTTATAGCTTTTTAAATGGGATAACTGAGTCAAACTAAATAAGTACTTAGAAAAATGCATTATGGACATTTTGTCATTAGGGAATAAATGTATATTGAATATTGATGCTTTCGTTCCATGTGAATAAACACATCTGCCCGCTAAACACCAGAGCCGGTGAACATCGAGGGGAATGCAGAGTCGGCTCGTGTGATGGGACTGATGCCCTGGATGGATTATGAATTCCAGGTCATCGCCAGCAACATCCTGGGCAGCGGCGAGGCCAGCCTGCCGTCACACACCGTCCGCACACAGCAAGCAGGTGAGGGGCCACAGGTCGCATCCAGAAAACCAAAGGCAAAGTTTGCCCTGGACTTCCCACTACCATTATTGTCAGTCATCTCATTACAGTCATGGGGTTATTCAATTCTATTCAGTTTGAATTGAATTAAATTAAATTAAATTAAATAACCCCATGTCTGTAGTGAGATGTATGACAATAATACTTACACTTACAATAACACTTACATTACAGTCTGGAAACATGAACATACTGTATAGAAATCTAATAGAAACATCACCATCATGAAAACTGCTAAAACCTAAATACAAATGAAAATATAAAATGTGGCTTTTGGTGCTATGGAAGCTGGCAGAGCTGCTAAAGATCTGCAGCGGTGGCAGCTAACAACTCCTCAGGGCTCTGTTGACAACTTATGCCGTGTCGGGGGAACTGCCAGCAGCAGGAAATGCATCTCAGAATAAAGATCTGAATCAGAAAAGGTTTTATTGCCACAATAAGTACACATATGTGGAATTTTCCTGGGTGAAAGGTGCATACATAAAGAAACAAACAAGCGTATTAAACATTAACATGAAATAAACAATACATATAGTAAAACAAATATATCCATACATCCATCTATACATCCATCTATACATCCATACATACATACGGTGAGGAAAATAAGTATTTGAACACCCTGCTATTTTGCAAGTTCTCCCACTTAGAAATCATGGAGGGTCTGAAATTGTCATCGTAGGTGCATGTCCACTGTGAGAAACATGAGAGAAAAAATCCAGAAATCACAATGTATGATTTTTTAACAATTTATTTGTATGATACAGCAGCAAATAAGTATTTGAACACCTGTTTATCAGCTACAATTCTGACCCTCAAAGACCTGTTAGTCTGCCTTCAAAATGTCCACCTCCACTCCATTTATTATCCTAAATTAGATGCACATGTTTGAGGTCGTTAGCTGCATAAAGACACCTGTCCACCCCATACAATCAGTAAGAATCCAACTACTAACATGGCCAAGACCAAAGAGCTGTCCAAAGACAGTAGAGACAAAATTGTACACCTCCACAAGGCTGGAAAGGGCTACGGGGAAATTGCCAAGCAGCTTGGTGAAAAAAGGTCCACTGTTGGAGCAATCATTAGAAAATGGAAGAACATGACTGTCAATCTTCCTCGGACTGGGGCTCCATGCAAGATCTCACCTTGTGGGGTCTCAATGATCCTAAGAAAGGTGAGAAATCAGCCCAGAACTACACGGGAGGAGCTGGTCAATGACCTGAAAAGAGCTGGGACCACCGTTTCCAAGGTTACTGTTGGTAATACACTAAGACGTCATGGTTTAAAATCATGCATGGCACAGAAGGTTCCCCTGCTTAAACCAGCACATGTCAAGGCCCGTCTTAAGTTTGCCAATGACCATTTGGATGATCCAGAGGAGTCATGGGAGAAAGTCATGTGGTCAGATGAGACCAAAATAGAACTTTTTGGTCATAATTCCACTAACCGTGTTTGGAGGAAGAAGAATGATGAGTACCATCCCAAGAACACCATCCCTACTGTGAAGCATGGGGGTGGTAGCATCATGCTTTGGGGGTGTTTTTCTGCACATGGGACAGGGCGACTGCACTGTATTAAGGAGAGGATGACCGGGGCCATGTATTGCGAGATTTTGGGGAACAACCTCCTTCCCTCAGTTAGAGCATTGAAGATGGGTCGAGGCTGGGTCTTCCAACATGACAATGACCCGAAGCACACAGCCAGGATAAGCATGGAGTGGCTCTGTAAGAAGCATATCAAGGTTCTGGCGTGGCCAAGCCAGTCTCCAGACCTAAACCCAATATAGAATCTTTGGAGGGAGCTCAAACTCCGTGTTTCTCAGTGACAGCCCAGAAACCTGACTGATCTAGAGAAGATCTGTGTGGAGGAGTGGGCCAAAATCCCTCAAACCTGGTGAAAAATTACAGGAAACGTTTGACCTCTGTAATTGCAAATAAAGGCTACTGTACCAAATATTAACATTGATTTTCTCAGGTGTTCAAATACTTATTTGCAGCTGTATCATACAAATAAATAGTTAAAAAATCATACCTTGTGATTTTGGATATTTTTTTTTGTAATTATGTCTCTCACAGTCGACATGCACCTACGATGACAATTTCAAACCCTTCCATGATTTCTAACTGGAAGAACTTGCAAAATAGCAGGGTGTTCAAATACTTATTTTCCTCACTGTACATACAAAATAACTGTTGCATAAGAAAAAAAGAGGCTGAATGGGTTGATTGCAGAATTTGCAAAGAATATATAGGCTGTGCAATGGGCAGATGTATTGTCCAGAATGAAGGTTAATGCAAAATGTAGTAACTAGGAATGTGTGGGAGGGCCTCCTGCCGGAGGAGAGGGGTTCAGCCAGTTTCTGTCCGGGGTTAGAGGGACCGGCTTCAATCTTTCCTGACCGCATCTACTTAATCCTTGAAACGCGTGGGAAATTTGCGTCGACCTGGGGAAGAAGTTAGTGTTCTCACCTAAAATCAGACCAGATGTTGTGATATGGTCCCCAGCAGTCAACAATGGCCTTTCCATCGTGCTCACTGTTCCTTGGGAGGAAGGAATACCAGCAGCAAACAAACTCAAATAGTTAGCAGCCGAGTACAGGAATTCTGGCTGGGCTCAAACCATCCACCCAGTTGAAGTTTGGGTGTGCTTCGTAGGGAAATTAGCGGCCCAGCTTCTGCAGGCAGTGGAGATGACTGGGGCGAGGCTACAGAGGGCACTCAGAGAGCTGGCAGAGTAGGCTGAAAAGTCTGGCAACTGGGTGTGGCTATTGAGGAGGGATGGTGCGTGGAGTACAACACCTCAATAGGGTCAGGTGCAAGATAGACGTCATGAGATTCAGGTGTGTTATGCTAGTAGCGGCTAATGTAGCCTTAGACTCAAGTCTCTTAGAAAACAAAAGTTCAAGGTTACATTCAAGTTCCTACACGCTCAAATGGTATTAAGGCAATTCTATTCAAACCTAATGTCTGTCTGCAAAATGTACTCAACTCATGTTGTAAGATTTAAAAAAAACAGAGATCCTTCACGTTAGTGAAGGAACTGAAAGCATAATATCTATCTCTTGACCTATGCTACTTTCCCCTGATCCACTGTTTTTGTATTATTTGGCGCTCAGCTCCAACAGTGGCCCCCAGCGGTCTTGGAGGTGGAGGAGGAGACCGCAATGAACTCATTGTTACCTGGACGGTGAGTAGACAACTCGGTGTGTGTGTGTGTGTGTGTGTGTGTGTGTGTGTGTGTGTGTGTGTGTGTGTGTGTGTGTGTGTGTGTGTGTGTGTGTGCCCGTGCATCTGTGCGTTTGTCTGTGTTCATAGTATATTGTATGTTCACATCTATAGCATACTGTGCTACAGCATAAAAAAAGAGACTCTGGAATAAGTTACCCCCTGATATTCTCACTATTACAGATGTAGCTCTTTTTAGATCCAAACTCAAAATGTATATGGCTTTTAATACGTAGCAGAGGTGTGACAATTTCATTCTTCTGTTGCTTTGTAACCTTTTTTGATTTTACTGTTTTCTATGTTCATATTTTCTATTGTATATGTGTTTTTACTCTTGACTTCTGATGTTAAGCACTTTCGATACCAGCTGGTTACTGTAAAGCGCTATATAAATACATTTTGATTGATTGATTGAGTCTGGGGATGAAACCGACGACCTCCAGGTCTACAGGCCACCACCGCGTCATTCGTGGTGTCCAGCATTGCTGTCTACCACTGTGTTTTAATGTAATTCCACTAGGAGTCCCCAAAGACGAATGCTCCACATAGGGTTATGGATGTAAAGGATTTGTTCACATTTCTTCAAGTCTTTCTTAAAACAATACTCACATGTCCCTACAATTTACATTTAAATATTTTGGCTTGCTTTAATCATTCTTCCTGTCCATACTGGCCTTTAATGCATCTTTTCCTGATGCATTTCCAATGGAAGCGAGAGAGCTCGTTCTGGCAATTCAAAAAAATGCAATTAAAAGTTGAGCTGAACATAATAAGAGGCTTCTGCATATTACAGTTACAATGTTTAAACACATAATTCCTTCACTGTGTTTCCCCAGTCAGTGTTTTTTGTTGAGCTGCGGTGTAAGGGACACTAATACAAAGAGTGTAACTTTGGAAGATTTCCACTGGATAAGTCTAACTCAGATTGCACAAATGTATGTGGATTTTGCCCCTCAATCACTTTTGGAAGCGCATAACACTAGAAAGAGTTCAATTAATAAATAGTAGGAACAGAAGGAATGTTGACAGCAAGCAAAACCCGTTTCAGTGTTCACCTGGGTACCTGACTGTTGTTTTAAGACAGAATGTGAACCTGTTCTACAAGACAAGTTTGCATAAAGGCCTCAAACATCCCTCAATTGCTTGCTGACACACACACACACACACACACACACACACACACACACACACACACACACACACACACACACACACACACACACAAACAGATCAAAGTGCCAGATGTGTGTTAGAACGTTGGGCCCATTTGTCTTTGTAGAGGTTCACATCTCCATTGTGTGCTGATCCTTTCAGCCCATGGCCAGAGAGTACCAGAACGGTGACGGCTTTGGCTACACTCTGGCATTCAAGAAGAAAGACACGCCATCTTGGACTGTGGTGCGTATTCCTCATGTGGAGTCATCCCGATATGTTTACTACAATGACAGCCTGACGCCGTACACTACCTTTGAGGTGAAGATCAAGGCTTACAACCGCAGAGGAGAAGGTCCATTCAGCCAGATCGCTGTGGTCTACTCTGCAGAGGAAGGTAAGTTTACTCCTCCCCACAACCCCACCCCATTCCCCCCATTCTAATGCTGATACCTCTAGTAAACTTTGTATTACAAAGCAACTTATTATTGATATAATGATAAAATTATTATTATTGTTATGAACAATAACTAGTGGGATTATTTTACAACAAAATCAGACAAAGACAGTAATTTATTTGTGGTGGTTGACAAATAAATGATGGTCATCCCTGAGCATTGGACATTTGGTCAACACTGGTCATCAACACTGAATTCACAAAATAAAAATTGTGCATGCATGAAACATTCTGACAGCCAACCTGCATTTTACACTGTAATTTAATGCTGACTTTTGAATTAAATAAATAATAAATACAAAAACACTTTCAGGTAGGGGTTAATCTTTCCCAAATATTTAGCATTACTGCCCCGCAGTTTTCCTCATTACTTTTTTAGTAACAAAGCAAACATAAGCACAGAAGACAATAAAAACATAATTACATGTACTAAAAATATAGATCACAAGTGCGTTATTGTTTTTGACAACATTTCAGTTCCTCTGTAATATGAAGCTTTAGAAGGAGATTTACTTTTCTTTCATTGATGACAATGGATGCCTCCGAAAGGGCAATAAGTCAGTGTTTGTCCAGCACCACGGAATTCCAGTCTGCAATGCTGCTGCCCCAGCCACCAGATGTTGTCATTGTGGATGCATCCCAGCTCATTTATCACGTGGTTTGGCCAGTGTCTGGGACAGTCGGCTTAATTGTTACGACACCACTTGTCATCTTTGACAGATATTTGCAGGCGTCATGAACATGAGAGACATAGAAGAGCAGGAGAGCGCTCCACAGGGTACAAGCTCTCATTGACTACACCTCTACCTAGACAAACTCCTGTGTACTTTCAATGTAGGAAGTAATATCATGATGGTCAGTAAAGCTGACAGCATTGACTCTCATGATGAGGCAGATGCTGTCAGACATGGGGCTGTTCTCATTCTCAGTGATGACACAGATGTCTTTGTGCTTATGGTTTATTGGTGTTGGAAGGCTGGTGTCACTATCATCTAACCTAGAGATGGAAAAACTGGAATGGCACTGTTCTCAGCATAAATGCAACTGCAGAGAATCTGGATGACCATTGTGGGTCCATTCTGGCCATGCATGCTCTTTCGGGATGTGATACCACCTCATATCCTGTTGGGAAGGGGAAGGTGTCTGCACACAGGCTGACACGGGTTTCCCATACTCAGGTTTAACTCTTGCGTCTGGAGGAGTTTTAACTGGGTCCTCGTTTGATCTTGCGGACCAACTTGGGCAGCCATTCGGGCGTTGCTCTAGCAACTTACAGGGCCTGTCTTGTATGGCATGTATATATTGTATATTTGTATGTAGTTAGTTGATCACTCATGGTGATGGGCATGGTGATGTCATCTTATTGGGTGTCTTAAAGAGCTACCCCCATTAAAATATATCATACAGTTACAGTCATGTTATGTCAAATACCCACATTGCTGTGTGCACACACAGGACCCATACACACATGCAGTTGGAGTGATGGGGCTGCCCATAGTTAGGCGCTCTGAGCAGTCGGGGGTTTAGTGCCTAGCTCAATCAGCAGTGCCCAGGAGGGAATCTGGCACCTCTTCAGCTACAAGTCCACACTGTGTACCTGGTCCATACAGTGGACTTGAACAGACATATTGCCATCCCACCTTTTTAAATATATAGAATAGGAGGCTGCAGAAGAGCAAACCTAGTTTTATTTATTTATTTTTAGATTTTGAAAGGAGCCAAGCTTTGTCATTGAGATATTGCCCACCAGTTTCTAGCATCAGGATAGCATTATTATGTGTTTTACGTACCTTTTGGACAGCAGAATCCAAGAGCTATTTTGCTGGTTCAATGCAACTCTACAGAGGAACGAGGCTAGCAGTACGGTCAACTATGCATTTGTAATGGAAGGTTTGACACAGACAGTGTCTCTAACTGCAGTCTTTGTTGTTACCACTAGAGGGCAAACACAACCTAGATTGACCACAGTCAGCACACTTATGAATTACTGATAAAAATGAACATGACTGTCAGTTTGTACCTCTCTTCCTAAAATATCACAACAAAATATACATGATAAAGTATGTTGCATACTGTGACCCTTCACTGCCTCCTCACAGAGCCGACAGTGGGGCCATCAACCATCAACGCCACGACGCTGAGCGCCTTTGAAATCCAGGTTTCATGGGAGCCAGTCCAGCAGCACAGCGGCATTCTCAGAGGATACGAGGTGATGAGCTGCATAACTGCACATCTGGATGTTTGTCTAACACAGCAGACTGTAACTGACTGTCAAATTTTGGATAGAAAAAGTGATATGGTCAAATTCAAATGGGCTAAACATTACCTTATGAAGTCATGCACAGAGAAATGTAGTGATTATAGGACATGCATCTTAATTTCTAGTGTAAATATAGTAGAGCTAAATCAATATACTCTCCCTCAACATCTTTCTGAACCACTAAATAACCGAAATGTGTTTTCCTTGTTATTTGAGTATTTGACATTTAAATGCATAAATTGTTACACATATCATGTTATCATGTTATGTTATATTATGTTATCAGGGAGATGTTGCTCCCTTGATTGTAAAAGCTAATGTATTGTGTACGTTAGCTGGACCTGTCTCTGTGATCAGAGTTAATCAATAAATCTACAACTACCATGTTTCACTGAAATGGCAAAGGAACAAACAATCTCATACTTTGGTCTCTTGGGCAAGGTTGTCCTGTTATACAGGTACAGTCCTCTGCCCTGCCATTAAACTTCTAATCATTTTATTAGCTATTCCACAAGCTGCCAAAGTTCAAACTCAATTTATCAACTTTGATTGTTTTAATGGCCAAGATCATAGCAAATGTATCACTTTATTAGTGCTGAGTCGGCTGTTATCAGCATGCTCAACACAGTCCTTGTTGGTAAAGTTTAGATAATCAATTTCATTTTCCATTATTGATGAAGATAGCTGCTCTAGACATAAAGAATGCAAATATAAAAATGTTGCGAATGTGAGACTTAACTTTAAAACCATACTTAATAAACTGGCACTACAAGGTTCATATGCAGTGTTTCAGGTTGGGTTTGTGATTGTGTTTTTGGTGTATCTTCAGATCCGGTACTGGCGGCAGCATGAACGGGAAGCAGCAGCAGACCGAGTGCGAACAGCAGGACTGGAAACCACAGCTAGAGTGTCTGGACTCAGACCCAGCACTCGATATCACGTTGCCGTTCTGGCGTACAACAGCGCCGGCACAGGGCCACCCTCGCCGCGCACTACTGTCACCACCAGGAAACCACGTAGGGCTCCACCACTTACACATGCATACACTGTCACAGATGGTATATACAGTACGTTTTTCCTCATCACTGTCGCACCAATGCTTGCTCTTAGGGGGAATTGTTGGGTCTCTTATAAATTAAATTATAGAGTGTGGTTTAGACCTACTCTATCTGTAAAGTGTCCTGAGATAACTTCTGTTATGATATGACACTATAAATGAAATTGAATTGAATATGTGGAAACTAGTCAGTATGCTAAATGCATCTGCAAGTGAAGCTTTGTGGTCACAAGGAGAGACAGATTCTCAGATAAACATCTTTTGGATTGCTTTTAGTTCAGCCTTCAGCAACAATGACAGCAAGAGTCTGAACATTTCAGAACTGTAGACAGCACTAACCAAATAGCCAACATGAAGTTTAATAAGGGGCTTTCAATCATAAACAACTGTACTGCGATTGCTTGAAAATTCAGGTCTGCTTCCAACTGGATTTTACGACTGTAGATATGTTTGGAGATCAAAATCTAAAGCTTAAACCACTGTGTGCCGATTGTCATAAGTTAGGAACGCAATGTATATTTTTTCCCTTGGTTGAGACCAAATAAACTGAACCACAGGTGTGAAAGTGCACTTAAGAAAAAGTCCTTGGGCACTGGGAAGTAAAGAGCAAGCAGATTTAAAGCATTTACATCCTAGAACACCATTCTTCTTGGAGCCTTAAAACACTAACTACACTCATGATTCTTTCCACAAAAGATTGCTTTGTAACATTTACTATTCTGTTATACACTTTCATTATCTGTCTTGCATATCCACAGATAGTTGTACAAACCCAGACAGGAGTCTCTCCTCAGCCATGTCCTGTATATAGGATGAATAATACATCTCTGCTAAATGATCTGTGTAGTCTCCACCTCTCCTCCTGGCAGAAAGGCATTATCCCTCTCTGCTCTAGCCGTTTGAGAGTAGGCACACTTACAAGTTAAAATATACAGACAGAAGTCAACAAGACATCAAAAAGACAGCTAGAGCAACAAATAAGCTTTCTCAATAAGCCATGCAGAGCTACATGAAGCAGCAAGACATAAGCACAGTTAATTCAGTCCAATTTAGCAGTTACACATGAACAGTATCCACATTCAGTATAGGAAGCTATGCAAGCATCAAAACACAGCCAAGCAACACAGTCCCATCTTCTTGCACCATTCAACCATGCAAAGCAGTAACAAGCCGTTATTAAAGGATGAAACAGGCTACACCACTCATGACGAAAGTGGTAATACAGTACTTAAGGTTGCCGTACAGGTTAATAAGATGGAAAATACAAGTTTATATTTCATACATACCCAAGGAATGCAGAGCAGGCTATATGTGACACCAGGCAAGACATCAAACATGTTAGCAGCAGGTCAGCAGTGTTACCAATAATATAAAATTACCAGGAGATTAAAAAAAAGATTAGAACCCTATTTGAGGCTACCTATTTGAGAACAGAAAAGCATGATTGACTTAAGGTGCTGGACCTTTAAGGGGTTACACAGTCCCCTCTCAGAGCAGACCTTGTGGATCTACTGAATTGTTTTTGCTTAATCAAAGCATTGAGTGTGGAGGAGCTTTACCGTTCAGGATCTTGAACACATGGCATGTGTATTTGATTAGATTTTTCCAACTAAGGATGGCATATTTGTTAATAATTTGACAATGGTGATAAGTATTGTGTTTAGTTGAGGGCTTCAACTAGAACATTTGACATGATCTCTGTTTCAGAGCAGCAACTCATCTGGCTGGAGCCATGTCAGCATGTACACATAGACCTGGCAAAACATACCCCACTTATCTCTATACTACATTATTCTAATATATGTGTTTTTATGTATTATTCTTCCTTAAAATTAAATGTATCAATGTACTCTTGCCAGTAGATTCAGATTAATTTATTTGTCATAGTTCCTTGTGTAATTACATACATAAAGAAAATGAAAAAAACTGTCATCCACCAGCCATTTGCAGTGCAACAGGAAAAGACAACAATACAGACGTACGTAATAAAACGGAGACTATAATATATAACACCAGATTAAAAAAAACATTTAAAAACAGTTAAAAAAGTTGATGTTACAGTGTGTTAAAGTGCTGTAATTATGTTTTGAAAAAAAAGACAAGTTGAACAAATAGCATGCAGTGTGTTACAGTTTTTTTTCTCTATTGCTAAACGACAGTGGGCACAACTGGGGCTACGTGTGCAGAACTCTGACTCTGACTCTGACATTACCAACCTGAGCTAAACAGTTCACATCAGCTGCAAAACTCATTCACAGCAACACAACTCTTCACACAGTGCAGCCAAACACTTTGAACAACCTTCACTGAGATAACACACACGGTCTCTCAGAACACACTGAGAGTAAAAACACTAGCATCAAACACCAATACAGAAAATACTTACTTTTTCATCTTTACAGTTTGAACACTTTGAGTGACTTCACACTACTCAATAGTTTCTTTAAAGAAAATATATAGATTTCATAATATTAAAATTTTTTTAAAGAAGAAAGAATGAAAATTAGCAGTTTGCTTCAATATAGTCTTTTCTCTCTAACAATTTATGGAATGCAGACAGTTTTCTTCATCACATTGGATGTCTGCATCATCTCTAAATACTAATGAATGTGGTGTTTTCATTGCTTTCCTTTCCATTACTTTCTGAAAAACAGTAAGAACGCAGTTTTACTATAACTATTTTACTATAAAGATATAGTGTTTTTCACTTTTCTATAGCTGTGGTGTTTGTATACCAAAAAAAGGCTTTCTGAGCTTTTTCTATATAAATACTGTATATGTTCACTAACTAGTCTAAGACATGACACCTGCTTAGGCTTTCAGCTAAAATTACAACCAGCAGTGTTTGATAGACACCAGACTGAAATCTATTGTGTTTTGAATGTGTGGTTAACAGTTGTGACAGCAGTGTGTTAGCATTTGAACAAAGTGGTGTAAATCCACAGTGTTGTGCATGCTGTGGTTAAAGTCATGGGATAAGTGAGTAGAAATTAGAAAACTGTGTTCAAGCAATGAAAAATAAACTAGAGTTGGGTCCACATGAACTGCTGCTGTGCAGACTGGAGTCAGAGTTTTGCACATGTGACTCCAGACATGGCCACTTTAGTTTAGCAATCAAAAAAAAACTGTGTAGTGTTATAGTGCCCATAAAGGTCATTTATAGCAGTGGCAGAGACAGTTCAACACAAATATAAAAGCTATCTATCTCGGCCACTGTGGGCCATTTATAACGGCATGCTCAAACAGTATATAGTGGCCATAAATCAAAAAATTTGCACACACACACATATGTGAAACCATACGAGATGAATAGATGCGTATATGTTTGTATTTCCATTACAGCTCCTAATCGTCGTCCAGGCAACGTGTCATGGAGAACTGATGCCTCATGGGTAACAGTGAGGTGGGATCCTGTGAAGGCCATGCACAATGAGTCCGCTGTACTGGGGTACAAAGTGAGTGTTGTAAAAAAGTGTGTGTGTGTGTGTTTGCATCAGTGCACTGGCATACAAGTTGACAACAACTTGCAATGCACCATTGTAACATCTTTGTATTGGTCAACTTGGATTTATTATATACATTGGCTAATTATTAATAAAGGCTTCTTAGGCCCTTAGCCTCATTATTTAGAAATCATTTTATATTTAGAGTGAATCCTCTTCTCTAAACTCTAAACCTCAATTTTCAATTTCTTTTAAGCCAAGGACCCCTTGATTGAAAGAGAGACGGAGCAGGGACCCCTACTACATATATTGTTAAAATGTAAAAGGACTGTTCTTATATTGCGCTGTTTATTTATCAGATAGACATTCACACACATTTAAACCCTGATGGCGCAGGAACTGCAGGGCCAGGGATTGAACCACCAACCTTTCGATTGGCCACTCTACCACTTACCCACAGCCGCCCCTGAAATGAAATTGCATATTAAACTGGACCTACAATGACATGAAGTCCGGCCTAAAGCCTTTATACCTTTTTGCTTAGAATACTGAGCTATGAAAATAATAAATGTTGGCTTGATTTTATAGATCATCTTTTAATGTTACAGTGGCAGAGGGAATCTTTACAGTTTACTGTATATGTGGATGGCTACCTTAGTGACTACCTTACCTTCAATATAGGCCAGTAAGCCTATTATCAGTGGGGATTTTTATTTGCCAATAATATATTAGAAATATGTTAAGACATTTTAATTTTTGAAAAAACTTTTTGAGAAAATTGAGAGTAATGGGTACCTGGATAGCTTCTCAGGTCGGGTTCTACGTCCCTTTGCTGCATGTCATTCCCCCCTCTCTCTCCTCTTTTATGTCTTCAGCTGTCTTTTCAAAATAAAGGCCGAAAATGCCACACAAAAAATTGACATTAATTTGGTGGCCCCCTTGCAGTGACTCTGAGGACCCCCTAGTAGTCCCAGACCCCTGTGGTTGATCTCTGCTCTAAACTAAACTTGCGAGTTCATTGCCTGTGATTTGTCTGCTGAGAACAGCCCTCATGGGAGTCCCATTTTACCATTTTTCATTTCATAAACAGACAAAATGTTTGGCCAAAGTCATTCTATTAGGCTGAGACAGATTTCATATTCTGTTAGCGTTCAGGCTGCTGGTGTGTAACTCGGGAAACAGGAAATAGTTTGGACGTGTTTTCCGGGGAAAACAGAATTAAACCCTGATACACACAAAGGTAGCTGTCAAGATTACATGATGATCATGTCAAGAATAATAATCATCATGTAGTTTAACAGGAGTACAGGTCTTTGCTTGCTGATGTTCAGCTTTTAATATGTCAGATCATGATATGTGTAATCTACTCTACATGTGAGATATGAGAAGCAACAAGATGGCTGTAAAACAAAATTAAAGAGTTTATTAGCCTTGTTCCAGCGTATGCATGAGAAAGATGACCATCAAAGATAACCAGTGGAACAATGGTCCTTTGATTTTAACACAAACAATGACATTGCAGAATAGAAATCACTAAACACCACAGGCAGTGTATTCGGGGTGTTTTTTGAGCTGATGCTAACTGTAAAAATAATTTTTCTGTTATAATGTTGAGCTCTGAAACATTAGACCTGCTGTGTTCTGTGTGGCAGGTTCTGTACAAACACGAGGGCCAGGCAGCACTGAAGGTTCTGGACCACACCAAGACGTCTGTGAGCCTGCGCCAAAAGACAACGGTTACGTTGTGTTGGAGATTCGGTCGTGGGGAGAGGGCGGGGACGGGCCAGCACACGAGATCATTGTGTCCCGGGACTCCGGTGAGAAACTACAAAACACAAATGTTTATTAAACCCTAAGTCTAAGTGACTAAATCTGTTGAAGTATGCAATAATCCATCAACAAACGTTTCTCTGATTTTAATTAGTCAAAAAATAGGTATAATTTCACATAAATGAGGTTCATTGACCATTCATTCCAAACATAAGTGTAAAACTAGTGGGAGTAAATTGGAATGAAGTTGGCTTAAAGGTTTAACAGAAATCGGTGATGAGTTATGTTTGAAGCTTTACAGCGTGCATGATTGAAGATGATCAAGATGGAAGACAACAAAAGGGTTAAAATCACCAAATAGGTGTGTTAGACAAATACATGCTGTACAAATACAGCAGGAATGACTCAGCTTTGAAGCTCCAAAATGTGTTATGTGTTCTTGGCCTTATTCAGTGATATCACCATGGATGTATTATATTATGATATATTATAAGGATTGGGCAGTAGATAAAATCCTCTATCTCCGCAGTGAACAAAAGACATTTAATCCGCACATTGGAATGTAAAAGTCTGACATAATTATGTAGCGTTTGCTAAGATTTAAGTTAAAATATCTATGAGTATAGTAATGACTCTATGATGCAATGACATCTAATAAGACTTTTAGTTTCATGGTTATAGGCGGTGCTTTAAGAGCCTTTCTTCAAAGACTGATTATTTATCAGTCAGTGTTATCGTAGAGATAGGAACATTGGAATATCTATTATGTTGACCATGAGCATGTCAGCGGTATCTAAATCAAATATGGGCCAGTAAATATGGGCCAGGGTTTATATGGTTAGAAGTATAAAGTCCTTTGGTTATAAAGGAATGGTTGAACGTACCAAATGGTGCTCTTTTATCTCCATTTTGAGAGTCTAAGAAAACACTTTTTTATTTACATTTTCAAATGTTGTCCAAACACAAGCAACTTTAACCTAAATCTGACAGATTCAAAGTGTGGAACTACCTAACCAGCCATTTGAAGCCACCTTTTGTTACTCTGAAGTTTTTGATACTTTGGTGCTCGGTAGGTACCAACATGTTCTCAGCCCTACAGTACTGTAGTTACATATGAACTGGGACAATATGAACCTGAAAGTGATTTACAGTATGAGATGCAGACTCTGGACTGGGAATATTTGTTAAATCGAGGAACCCTACATCTTTTTAAATTGACTTGTTACTTGGTGTCTCTCACACAGGAACGGGTATGATGGTGCAGAACGAGGCCTCCTCCACACTGTCCGCTCCCCCTCTCCACCTCCTCACTGGCTTGGTTCTACTCACTCTTGTGTCGTTGTTGGGTCTGTGATCTCAGCCATCTGTGGACGTTTTGATTTGAACGGCTTGAAACTAAAGTTGCCTGTGTTTTGGGTCGGGTGGGTTCCAGTGGTCTGGGAAGGTTGTTGAACGGGATTGGACAGGTGTAAGGGAAAGGTGGGGGTTAATTTTTTTTTAAATAATAAAAAAAAGCAAAAAGGGTCTTTAAAAAAAATAAAAAGTCTGGATGTGTTGAAGGTGGTTGTATATTTGTGTACTGGTGTCAGTCAAACCATGCCTTATGGGGACCATCACATCTGCTGCTCATGCATCACAGACTTCAGGTGTAAATTATTCTTAGAAACAATGATGTGTATAACTGGTGTACATTCAGTACAGTCTTGCATGTGATGGGTGTCTGCCTGTTCACTCTGAGAGCAACTTGACTGATAAATCTCTGTATTCTGACCGGTGTGAAGGTCTGCATCAAAAATAGCTCTTCATGCATTTTTTCCTGTTTGGTGTACTGTTGTTGTTGTTGTATTGTCACTGTTTCCAACATCCTAATAAAAATGGTAAATTTCATAATGCAGCTTTTCAGTCTTAGGAAAGCCCTTCAACACTGAAAATTGTTCTGGAGAACAATGATATGTCTTGGAATGGTTTTGAAATGAAAATTAGATGGCTACATAAACTTACTGTAGCCACAGCATCCCCATATTTACATATTTAATCAGGCGCTCTTGTTGCTCACAGTGTGAACACCAAATAAGAGTCAGTCCTTGAAGCACTGAAGAACCGTTTCTTGTTGATTTCAAGCTCCTCCTAATGTCTGTATGCTTGTTGTGTTTTTGTCTCAGCTGTAATTATAGCCAGCTATAGAATTATGTCAGCGGTCCAAATGAATGTTTACATTTTCTATTTTTCATCTCTGTCTCATTTCTGGGGAAGTAAAATTGGATAGATAAAAGGAATATTTCATTATTTGTTTACATTTGTTGTGCCTGCATTGTTATATTTCCAAATAACAAAAATGCTTTTGTCCAGTGTTTATTAGGTACATTGCAGCTACTTTTAGGCTGGTAGGTTGATATGAATTGCCCGCGGCTGCAAGAGATTAAAGAGTTGGTCTCCACAGGTATCAGAGTACAGATAACAGTGTCATATATCTTCTTATTGTAATCCTGTCAGTATCTATCAGCTCTGATGAAACCTGTCTGGTTCACTGCAGTTTACAGGACTTTTACATGACTCTTATCAGGTCCGTTCAACATGTCACAGATGGACATCAAGTGTTTACAATTTCTGTCTTTTGTTTTTACCTTTATTTGTTGGTTGATTTGCTCTGAAATGTTTGCCGTCAACAGTTGAATACTCAAAAAGTTTACTGATGCTTTGGGTATCAACAGGTTGTTTTCTGATCAGCAGGGATGTGTTTTTCATACACTCATGCTAAAAACATAAGAAGACAAAATAAATGTTTTAAAAATGCCAAAATCATTGCGCAAACCAGCCTGCAAGTTGAATTGGAAGGTTCTCTGTCACCCGGTAACTCTGGGTAGGAGAACCAAAGGAACTCACAAGCTTCAATATTTGAATGGTCTGGACAACCAAAACGTTTTTGTGTTTTTTGTGTTTTACATTTTATATTTTGCAAGTGGTTGAATGATACGCTACTTGATTGATGTGCTTTATTTTGTCAGGTAAATGTAACTTGCTTCATAGTTTTTCTCTTATGTCATTTAATGTATGTTATTTTTGGAAGGAAATATTTTCTATGAACACTGGAAAAGCAAAAATGTACACCCTGAATTTCACTTTGTATGCTGTTAGCTTACTGTCATTGTTATTATTGCTTACATGATCCTTTGCTTAGTACAAACTGAGATTTAAATTCGGTTAAGACTAGCGCTGTCAAACAATTAAAACATTTAATCGCAATTAATTGCATCAATGTCATAGTTAACTCGCAATTAATCGCACATTTTTATCTATTCTAAATGTACCTTGATTTCTTTTTGTCCCATTATTTTTTTCTCAACTTAATGCTCTTATCAACATGGAAAAGTGGATCGACTCTGTGCAAATGTTTTGGCACAAACAGCAAAACAACATTGGCACATAGCCTACTGTAGAGTTCAATTTCACACACAACATTCTCACTTGGAGCAAATAATCTCTCACACTCCATCAATACAAGGGTGAAAAAAATACATTGACGAGGGGGGGGGGGGAATTGGCATCAGCTGTGTGCTTGGCAATCAAGTGGTATTTCAGACTGGACAAAACACACAGAATGGAACCATTTGGCAACTTTTAAAAAGTAAACTTTCCATCCAGAATCCTATTGGATCCTCTGTGGCGTTGTAGTTTTTCTAACGTTACTAGTTGTTGCAGTGTTAATTTTGACAGCAAATTCTGATTTAGTCTTAGTCTTAGTCTTTTGAATAACACACCATTTAGTTTTAGTCATATTTAGTCTTTTTATCTGAAATCTTTTAGTCTTAGTCTAGTTTTAGTCGACTAAATATCATAAGAGTTTTAGTCTTAGTCTAGTTTTAATAGACCAAATATTAGCAGATTTTATTCGACTAAACCTACAGAGGACTTGTTTCTCCAGAACTCCCGGTCATTGGAAGTATCCATCAGTCTGTTTTGGAATGGTATTAAGGTTTGAATATGTAATACAGACAGACACCAAGTTAATGGTTGTAATACAGAACATGTAGGGTTAGGGTTAACTAACTATGTTAACTGTTGCGCCTACATTTGAAAACAACTCTGTTGCTTCTGCATAGATCAGCCTACCCTCAAAGATTCGCTCTGATTGGATTTATTTCTAGCTTGTCTCACAAAAAGAGTAGTTCTGATTGGATCTCTTCTCCATTTGTCCCTCCCTAACATTTTAACAGGTTCGTTGACAATTTTTTTTGTCATAATCTTTGTCAACAAAATTAACAGGTTGCAGCAGCATGTGAAAAAAACTACAAAGTTTGCTAGGCCAAAAAGATTATTAATCTTGCGATTAAAAAAATGGGTTAATGACGTTAATAACGCATATAACTGGCAGCACTAGTTAAGACCAATATACTAGTGTGATGATATTCTCAGCTCTGGTCTGGGTCATCCACATCCGGCCCTACAATCATTACTTTATAAATCAAATCTTAAATGTCTGGGTTTCCTGTCAGCTACAATGCTTAATTATTTTTTCAAAACAAAATTGGTCTAAACCTGGATATAAAGCCCCATCACTGTATTTCACTAAGAAATTATGAGCTTCACACAGCTGCTGCAGTCTGCACTAGTCCACTAGTCCAAGTTGGAAATACTTTCAAAGCCATCAAAGCCGAGTTTTGTGTTTATGTGTTCTAGTGTTTTGCTCTGTAAAATGTGTTTTCTTAATGCCTTTAGTATTCATTGAAGAGCCATAAAGTCATCTCACCACATCTGGGTGCCCAGTCACTGAATGTGTTTCATATGGCTTGGCTGAATGCACTGGATAATGTAGCCTTTGGGCCTTTTCAAAATTGTGATTGAATGAAGATGTGAGGGAGGGGTGGGAGGGGTGCTGCTTGTAAATATGATTTCAAATAAACACCTTGGGATTGTATTTGACTAATTTGTGTATTTATCACATTCACAGTAGGGTTTATTGATTAACTTCCCACATACAATAGAAACAACACGTTGACATTATGACATGAGATGAGATTATCTGGTTAAATTGTAACCTTGGTTCTCTGAGTGGAGAGACTGTCTCTATGCCATTACATATTCTTTTCGACAGGGTATTTGGATACTTAACTAACGGTTCTCTATTGTAAAAAGTGAGATTTCTTTTGAGATGTCTTTTTATTAAACAGCAGGTCTAAATACTGTGAAAGTATCAAAACATTAAATCCACTAAGAAATGCACATACAACTATATATTTTGTCATTAACCTGGCTGTAGGTTATGACAAAAATTGGAAAGAGACACAAAATGTTAATGAATTAAAAGGTATTTATTACGGGCGCACAGATAGCTCAGATGATGGAGCGGGCACCCATACATAGAGGTTTAACCTTGATGCAGCGGGCCAGGGTTTGACTCCGACCTGCGGCCCTTTGGTGCATGTTGTTCCCCCTTTCTCTCTCCTTTCATGTCTTCATCTATCCTGTCAAATGAACAGGATAGATCATCAAGGATGCATATGCTTTACCAAAAATTGCGGAGACTTTTGCGAGATGGTTCTCAGTCATGGACTTGAAGTCAGGCTTCTATCAGGTGGAAATAGCAGAGGACAAGGCTAAAACAGCCTTTGTCACCCCCGTGGGATTTTGGGAATTTAATAGGATGCCACAAGGAGTAACCAACGCTCCAAGCACATTTCAAAGAGTTATGGAGAAATGCATGGGCTCCTTGAACCAAGAAGAAGTTCTTGTTTGTCTTGATCTCATTGTGTTCTCAGAAACCCTTGAACAGCACGAGGAGAGACTTATGTGAGTTTTGAACAGACTGAAGGAGTTTGGGCTCAAGTTATCGCAGAGAAGCGTCATTTTTCAAGATGTTGGTAAAATACTTAGGACATGTTGTCTCTGAGAATGGAGTAGAAACTGACCCAGAAGATTTCTGCACTCACAACTTGGCCCTGACCAAACAATATTAAAGAGCTCAAGTCCTTTCTTGGATTTACAGGATACAACAGGAGATTCATCAAGGACTTTTCCAAAATTAAATGATCTCACTGCTGGCTACATTCCGGCTAGACAGAAGTGCAAAACCAAGACCTTTTCCAACCCAGACCTTAAGTCACCCTTTGCTGAGAAGTGAACCACACTGTCCTGACTGCGAACAAGCAGTCAGGACTCTCATTAAAAAGTTAACGACTGCTCCAATTTTGGGCTTTGCCAATCCTTGACTGCCATGTTCTCCGTACCAACGCTAGTCTTCATGGCCTTAGGGTGGCTCTGTATCAACAGCAAGATGGACGGATGAAAGTTATTACCTACGCCAGTGTATGACTACACCCAGAAGGGCAGAGCAGAACTACTCACACTTATTATTGTTTGAAAAGGCTCAAAGAAAATCTGCAGGAGAACTACAACCTTGCAGTGGAACACAGTGAGAGAATCGCTCAGAAAAACAGATGACATGAAAGTAAGAGAAACCATCTTGGAGGTAGGAGACCATGTCATTGTCAAGAATGTTAGAGTGCGGGACAAGCAAAAGATAGCTGACCGCTGGAGTCAAACTGTGTACAAAGTAGTGAAACGCATAAATGATTCTCCTGTCTGTGTGTAGAACCTGTTTGCTCTGATGGCCCTGATAGGACGCTGCATCGTGACTTGCTCTTTCCTTGTGGCTTCCTGGCTCCATCCATCGAAACAGATATGAATCAGCATAAACAAAAGAGAGGCACAGTGATACCTCAGAGTCCAGTGTCTGAAGGGGGAGAACAGCTGAGATCATATGATAGTGAGGAGAAAGTCGATTACGACTACCCTGAAGAAATGCTGGTGACAACTTACCCATCTGGTACTGTTATCCATGAAATCCCTCAGACTGACCATAGGCCTTCTTCAGGAGAGAAAAATCCCAATACAAGCCCTGAGGAATCAAGCCTGAGACCCAAAGCTGAGGTATTCCAGCCAACAGAGAACTGGAAAGGAATGCATCATGAAGTGAAAGGGAGTAATTATTTACCTAATGACATAGGAAGGGAAGATGATGAGATAAGTCCTGGAATCAAGAAAGATTATGTGGTGCAAACTATACCTGAACAGGAACATGGAGACAAAGATGGTTCTGTGAGGAAAGAAAACCATGATGAACAATCAGAGCGACATGAACCTGAGGATTTGAGCATGAATAATGTCCCACAAGAAGTGAAGTTTACAGCTTTAGGAACAGATTAAATGACTATCTAAGTAGGTACAGGTACGTGCAGGGACGCATGCGCATTCAGGGGGGGAGGATGTAGCCCACCTAAAATGCACAGGGCCAAAGTACTGTAATTGCTGTGATTCTCCATTCCCCTAGATGGCGCTGCTTCATGTTTGTAGGTATGAGGCTGAGCTATGTTCCGCAGCTAAAGAAGATCAACAACTCTTTTTTTTTTCCTCGTCAAGTGGATCGTTAGACAAAGACAGAGTGAGAAAAAGAGTGAAACTATTAACATCCCAATCAGAAGGGGCTTTAAATGTAAAGGCTCTCCTCCAAATTTCTTTAGATGTATGTGGTACGGAGAAGAAAAGATGGTTAGTGTCTCTTAGGCTATATGATGATCGATATAGAATCAAACGTTTCAGATAAGATGGATAGTTTGAAAAGATGCATTTGTGAACAAACTGCAACCACTGAAACTGACGTTGAGCATTTAGTGAAAGATTCAATGACTGATACAGTTGACAATAAATGGATACCTCAGAACAAATCTGCAGAGACTATTATATGTTCTGATAAACAACATCCGCATAATCAATTATAGGCAATAATAATTGAGTAATTTTTAAACTAATCTGTTAATTGAGCGATATAGGATTTTTAAGCTACAGTTTTTTTTCACAATAGAATTAATATGAGGTCTGAAAGTAAGTTTGGAGTCGAGCCAAAGGCCAGATATTTAAACTCTTCAACATTCTCTAGAGTTATACTGTAACGAAGGACGACCTCTGCAGGCAGGTAAAACTGGCTGCTGAAATCATTTTTATTCAATAGAAGCAGATTAGAAGATAACATGTTTGAATACAATTTAAATCAAACTACAGTGAGGTTTGAATCTAAAAACAGAAAATAAAAGGGGCCCTAGGGAGGAACCCTGAGGGACACCCATTTCAATTATTCTAGACTGTGAGAGAGCAGCATTAAGAGACACACTTTGACGTCTGTAATGAAGATATGCATTAAACCAGAGAACAGAAAATTTGGAAAGACCAATAGCATATAGATTATCAAGAAGAATATATTGATTGACCATATCAAACGCGTTAGTGTGGTCAACAAAAATAGCACCAGTAGACCTGTTATCTTGTACAGAAAAATATCATTGGTAAGTATAGTAAGGGCTGTTATTATACAGTGATTAGTTCTAAATCCAGATTAATTTGGAGTCAAGATGGAGATGTCAATATATTTAGACAGACAAAATAAGCTTTTCAAATATCTTTGCTTTATTACTGATTATGGAGATTGGCCTATAAGTATTAACATCAAGTGAGTCACCACCTTGGTTTAGAGGTGTTACTTTCGCTAATTTCCACATTAATGGAATTATGCAAGTGGAAATTTGTTATGCTAGAATAGGAGAGCTCAGATGATTGAAAACAGAGGAAAAAAGGAAAAATTGGCCATTGGGATCAGGTCGGTGATAATGTTTATTCTAAGTTTGGCAGGAAGACTTTTATTGGTTTTGTTAGTTAAACCTGTGGACCCCAGAGGCTCGTCCACGAGCATTGATAGTTTAATCATTAAATAACCATAAAAGATAGAAACTTACTGATTGTTGCGGCTAAAAGCTAATGAGTTAGCGGTTACGGAGGTTTCTTTGGGGTCTTTCTAGCCTCTACAGGTGATTTTCTATCCAGCCTGGAACTTGTGCCCTTTTTCAGGGTCATTGAGCATTAAACCCAGACTGTTACATCCAAGATTTATCCAGTTGATGTCCATAATTCATCACGTTTTCGCTCCTTTCTGCCGCTAGCTCTGTTTTCTGTGTCTCCTCTCTGTGTGTCGGAAGTGAAGGCCCATATATGGAGAGACAACGTGATCAAAGAGTTCAGTGGGAAAGATAGTAATTGCCCCAGTCAAACTAGTCTAGTATGCGATACATAGCGGACAAGATAGATATCTACCTTTTAACAGAGGAGAATGGCGTCACTGTTAAGAGATTTGGCATATATTTGGGCCTTTTTTTGAAGAAATGTAAATAGTATGTGCTTTATATGAGTTAAAGTATTCGGCCCCCTTGAACTTTTTGACCTTTTTTCCCATTTCAGGCTTCACACATAAAGATATAAAACTAATTTTGCACGCCCAATTTTTCAGTTTTTTATTTGTTAAAGTTTAAAATATCCAAAAAATGTCATTCTACCTCATGATTGTATCCCACTTGTTGTTGATTCTTCACAAAAAAATTACAGTTTTATCTTTATGTTTGAAGCCTGAAATGTGGAAAAAGGTCAAAGTTCAAGGGGGCCAAATACTTTTGCAAGGCACTGTATAATATGTTTATTTGCATATAGGAGAACTGTTTTAGACCACACAAATGCTTGTGTAGCATTGCTGTGGGTGTAATATCAATAAATTTGACATTATTATGTTGATTATTGGCATAAGTAAATGTCATGAAGGCAAAAGCGTCTGGACTTTCTTTGAAGGTATGTATTTTGTCAACTGTATAAGTTATAATGTTTATTTCTTATTTACTCCCAAGACATGAGACGTGTTTTAGAGAGGAGATTGGCTTAGGTTATACTGCTCTGTGTGTGATATCAATACATATCTGTGAGATTCATGTCACGTTTTATTTGTCTTTAAGGTCCTACAACCATTTTTGTGAGTGACCTCATTGCAGCCCACATATTCTACTAACCCAGTTTGTCCTGAAAACAATGATGTTCATATCTTGACTGCAGACAACAGGGTTTATGTTTTACAAGCTTTTTTATAAAATAAATCCAGACGGACTGTTAGGGTTCGGTGTGGACAGAACAAGCACAGGAGCTGATGAAAAATGCAAATATGGTTTTAATACTGAAGGTAGTCTGCACATGAGAACAAACAGTCTTAGCACGGGAGGAGGTAGACGGAGTAGGTAGTGTTGAATTAAAAAAAGTTAAAATGTCTGAAGGAGCCAGGTTAGAAAATTATGCATACCTCTGTCCCCCATTTTCCCCCTCTTTTTCCTCTGAATGTAAAGAACCACAGGTCAAGTCTGGCATTTAACATATGGAAAGGGGTTTCCTGCTACGCACCAAAAGGTGGCCTACTGTCTGCCACCCCTTGGGGTCTTAGTCTAGGCTAAGACAATACAATGCTGTTTAAACTATAGTTTCACAGTTACACAACAGACCCTTTTGCTCTGTAACCAAAAGCGACCCCCAAAGGGGCAGAGTTTGAAGGCAGGTCTTTCCTCATTGGACTGCAAAGATGCACTGCATGTTGCCATGCCAACGACGGCCCAGTGAGAATGGGTTTGAATGCACCAGGTGAAAAGGAACAGCCCTCCGGTGCAGGGGATATATGTGTGTGATTTAGGAATTTTCAGGACTGCTTTCATATAACTCCATCATGGGGGAAGCATGGATCCAGTCCGCTGTCAGCTGCAGTGTTATTATGTTTGTTTTGTGTTTTATTGTCTTGTCTTATCATCATCATAATGCTATTGCATTAAACCTTTTCTTAATTCTCAATTAGACCCACAGCCTCCTTCCTCAGAGATCCGATCAAACGCGATGTTAGTTATGAATTTCTAACAGTTGGTGACCCCTTGACGTGGTCTCTGAGGAAAAGGACGGACAAATTCAAAAGACGGGATCATGGTGAGCTGCTGAATTTTCACATGGGGTGAGCAGCAACCCTGTTTTAGCAAAACAGTGCATATAGGAAATGTGAACAAGTGTGTGTATAATGGTGTGTGATTGATTGTATGACTGCATATGCTGGTACGGAATGTGTGAAGCTTAAAAGCCTGAAAGAGGGTCCTAGGCCGACCGGGACGAGAGACCCGAGGATCTAAGCGTTTGAGTCGCGTGCACTGATTTAGGAAGTCCATTTGAGTCGGCCGGTGAAACCTGTTAAATCTTAAATTTAAAATAATCGTGAAAAAGTCTACCTGGTAAACTTGTATAAATGTTTGGTTTATGTGATCGTATAAAGTCGACCTAGTTTAACCTGTTAAATTTAAGATTTAAAGTGATCATGAAAAAGTCGACCGGGTCACAGGAAAAATTTGTTAAATGTTCATGAAATAGTTGACTAGGTTAGAACCATGATACATTTTAAATAAAAAGACCAGACGGCGACAGAGTTTTAGTCTCTGTGAGGCACGGAGGAAAAACCGCTAAAAGGCCAAACACATGGGGGGCGTCTGTGAGGCTGTCTTGAATGTTTAAGAGCAAGAGGAATAAACACCACCCACCTGGTTTCAGTGGCTACAGACGGGGCACCGAGTATGACAGGAACGCACAAGGGCTTTGTGGCTTTACTGCAGAAGTCGCTGGACAGAAAGTTACTGACTTTTCACTGCATCCTGCACCAAGAGGCACTGTGTGCTCAAACATTTCCTCCGGAATGCACAGAAGTAATGAATTGTGTTATTCAGGTTGTGAGCAAAATAATGGCAAAAAGTTTAAATCACCGTTAGTTCTGTTCGTTACTGGATGAGCTGGAAAGCACGTATTCTGATCTCTTGCTGCACAACAAAGTCCGGTGGCTGTCCAGAGGCGAGGTGCTGATATGCTTTGCTCACACTTCCTGAGCAGGAACAGCCAGAGTGGCTGGAAAAGCACTTCTTGGTAGACACGACAGCGCTCCTGAACACACTGAACACAGGTGGAGATTTTGATTCGAGCGCAAGTTGACAGTGCTAACCCTATTTTACCAAACCGTCAACCCAACGTCTTTTCTTCAGAGTTAAAAATGCATGCAGAAATGTTATTTAATTTTCTCTGAAGTCGTTCATTGATTTCTTAACTGTAACACAGTATAGTTTGTTTATGCATAGCACAAAGGCAAAAAAAACGTTATATGCAGAGTTATTTCATTTAAAATTTCCAAAGGGTTTTGTGGCTCCCAGTGTTTTCTTTACTGTGTGAAATGGGTCCAAATACTCTTTGAGTGGTAAAGGTTGCCAACCCCTGGTCTAGAAGAATAGGAAATGATTTGATCTATATAGTCGAATTGTGTAAAAGATACACTTAGGAATTGTACAGAGGCGCCTAATGTACATACATTTATGTGGTGGTGGAATTTGTATTTTGTGATAAAACTGGTACAAGGGTTGGCTGTGTTACTGGGAGCTTGTAGATGGTGTATTGATGGTGACTGTAAATAACTCATTGTATGGATATTTGATTTGTTGACCTGGGAGCGTAAATGCTCTAGCAGTGTGTTTTTAAACAGGAAAAAGTGTTCATTGTGACATAATGACTGGGGAAGAATTATTTGTTGAATAAGATGAAATTAAACTATGAGAGTTCAATTTCTGATGAGATTGCAGTATGAATGTGTCCATGTTGAAATGTTCCACAGAATGGCTGGCTTGATGTTTTGTGAGGAACTGCTGAAAAAGTGCGAATGGTTGATGTGGAACATTGTAAAGAGTGATTGGAGTTCCTCAGAAAATGCATAAATGAGCAGCTAGCGGTTGAAAATGTATGACAATTTGTCAAGCATTGAACATTTAAAATAATTAGTTTAAGTTGATTACATCTTCTATTTCATGTTTGATGTTGTCCTATGGATGGGCTGAAAAGGAGGGACTGGTGGTTTTCACACCTCGATGCAGACAGATTACTACTCAGACAGTCTTAATAATGAACGCTCATGGGGATCAAAGAATCATGGTGACATTTAGCATTGTGTGATGTTCTCAAATGTTTGTAATTGATAAGTGCATTTTTATTTTGGATTCATCTGTTTATTTTATTCTTTTGGTTTGGTGTTTTGAGTAACATTGTGTCTGAGTGATTTGATAACGCTCATTACAAGTCAAATTAAGTATTCCAGTAAAATCAACTGAAAAGTGGTGGGAAAATAAATTGAGCTGCCTTCAGCAACTTGACATTAGAAGAAAATGTACCAGAGAGGAATTATAGGTTATTAGGGTTTTAAATGGATACATTAGTAGAGGCATATTCGCCCTTTTGACTCAAAATTTGTCTGTTTTTGACTTGAAATGATAAATAAGAGGATCCCACATTTTTGAGTTCATTGCATCTATATTCATCCTGAACTTTCTGTTTTCCATGATTTTTGTTTAGGTTTATTCTTTTTCATTTCTTTCACTTAAACTTTTGATTTTCTGTAGGGGTGGGAACGCACGTTTTTAGTCAAGACAGTAGCTTTTCTGCTGTTGTTTCTCTTTGGTTTGATTTTATTTTTTCTCCCTAGTTTGTAAAATAGTAAAAAAAATATAAATACTTAACTTATGTGCTGGCCATACAGAATGTTAAAACAATCTTCTTCTGAGAGTGTTGTGGCACAAAACGTGATACAAGACTAATATTGACATTAATTTGTAAAATTTGTAAAGATTTTGAAATTTCAATTAAAAGAATCAATCAGCAGCCCAACCATCTTGAGAGATTTTGGGAATTTTATAGTGGAAAATTGCGGCGGTTTTTATTCTTTGAATATTTGTGATTGGTGGTACATACGTATATTTTCAATGGATTGATGATTTTGGATGGGTAATTTCATATTTTTTGTGTTTTGGACTGAAGTTTTTGCCCATTGTGTTAAGGACTTTGGAAAACACAGAGACCAAGGAAAACATTTCTCCCTCCATGAGAAATTTATGGACAGATCAAAGACAAACTCATATCACAGTTATTTCCTCCCAGAATGAAACACTAATATGACTTTTGAAAAGCAAAAAGTCTTTCAAAACCATTTATTCACAGGTGAAAGCAGAGACTGGTCCAACCTGATGGCTTCAGCTGTTCAAAAAATCCAGATCCAGGTGGAACAAGTTCATTCTGGGTGCTGTTGACTAGGCTACCAGCGCTGCAGTGAAGGAAGGACACCCACACCGTATGAGATCAACAGCCCAGCAGGGGGCCACCAAACACCTGACCAGATGCCGACGGAGGGTATGGAGCGTCGCTGTTGCTGATTTCCTGCGGTGGCTCCTGACACTGCCAGCATGGAGGAGGGAGACTGGAGTCCCCTTCCTGATGCTGACTTCTGCTGACCAGACCCAGGTGCTCAAGTGGAGGCACACCCAGCTGGTCCATCTGATGTTTCCCCAGTTAGACCTGCGATGACATTGACACCAGGTGTCAGAAAAAGGAGGGTCCTGATTCAATGATGAGTTCCACTCAGGGGCACGCTAAGCATAGCGCCATCATCTTTCCGTCTGGATGTTTCTGAAACAAATGATGTTTCAGAAAAAGAAGGGAAAAGGAGGGTGTTGATATAAGGAGGGTGCGTTCAGTCACCTTCTATCCAACCGGTAAAAAGAGTCAGAATATTCAGCCCATTCTTCAGAAAAAGGAGGATAAGGACTTTTCACAGCAGCGGCAGCCGAGCGGGCACACAAATGTGACCTCATGGAAAGCGCCGTGGCCTGCTGCAGTGACATACTGCAGCCTAACAATGAACCAGCAACAATCTGAGATATTGTCCCCAGAGACTTTGTTTCCAGATTAGACGACAGTGAACAAGGAACTTTCAAAAATCTGGACTTCAGAATAATTTCTCCAGATTTGCCATTAAGAGAGATTTCAAACCATCTGATTGCATTACAAAATTGAGATTAGGTGTAAGGTTACTTGTGCAGTTTTGAATTGGAGAGTTGGATTTAGTTAGGAGTTAATCTGTTTTCTTCTGATTATACATGTTTGTGTTGATATGCTATTTTTTGATTTAGAGATTTTAACTTTTTTTTTTCTTCCTAAGATTATTTTTGTTTCCTTCCTGTTAAATGATTTAAGTTCCCATTGTTTTTTCACCTGGTCAAAGACTTTTAATATCTTCTGATTTGTTTGTTTTTGTTTCTAAAGTTAGTCACTAATCACTGAGTAAAATCAGCCATAGCAGCAACAGTTGAGTCAAAGAAAATAACATTTTTTACAAGATAAGGAGTCAGTTGAGATTTGAAGAAAATTAATTGTAACAACTTTTGCAGCTGATGTTTAAATTTTAGGTTATATTTTTACGTTCATATAAGTCAAGACAAGACATTGTTTTCAGTTACATTTATATAATGTCACACCAAAGGTGTGAAAAAGGAGGGATTTTTGAATTATAGTTAGTATAGTTATATGCTAGTTATGACATTCTAACAGTAGTTGTGGAAGCGGTGAGAATCTGGACAGGAGTCGAGACGGGACACGAGATATGTGGCAGAAAAGATGATTATGTCATCAAGGTACACCGCAACGAAACGGTTCAAAAAATCCCTCAACACATCATTAACCAGGGCCTGGAAAACTGCTGGAGCGGTGGTAAGGCCAAACAGCATCACCAAATATTCAAAATGGCCCAATGGTATGTTGAACGTGGTTTTCCATTTGTCTCCTTCCACCGTCCAAAATCCAACAGAGTAGTCCGCCACACTGTCCACTCCCTGAGTGAAAAGAGATCTCAGAAGTGAGAAAACTGCCCAAGCTAGTGCTCTGCCTCTGAGTAACCCCATGACGTAATGCACCTTAGAAAAGTCAGAAGTGAAAGACAGCGACTGTTGCCAGAAAATAAGTCCACATTGAAGGAGAAAACCCCGGCACTTGTCCAGTTCTCCAGAGAAGGGTTCAGGTGAGCAGATGGGAGGCTTGCGGTGAAGTGGAGCAGCAGCCATTCCTGTAGGAACAGGTGGTGAGACAGGTGGAGAAGGGGAGAGACGGACAGACAGTTTTTCAACCTGCGCGGTTAGTTGGGTGACTTGAGCAATCAGCTGCTGGTTGTTCTCCAGTAGTGTGCAAATCAGCTGATTGTGTTGTCCGAGCAAAACACCCTGGGACTGGATTGCCCGCTGGGCACCTTCTTCTCCGATAGTGTCTCTGTGGGGTCCATGTTTGGCCAGTTCGTTCTGTTAGGTTTCGGTGTGGACCTGGCAGAGGTGGGTAGTAACGAGTTACATTTACTCCGTTATATTTACTTGAGTAAGTTTTTGAAAAAATTGTACTTCTAGGAGTAGTTTTAAATCACTATACTTTTACTTGTACTTGAGTAGATTAGTGAAGAAGAAACTGTACTCTTACTCCGCTACATTAGGCTACAATGAGCTTGTTACTTTTATTTTTACCTCGTTGGTATTCTACGCGTCATTGTTTTTACCCCAGCGTCTGTCTCATTTTAATGTTTTATTTTGACAGAGAGAGAGAGACAGTCTTTCGCTGAAGGCTCTACCACGTGACTGTGTTTCACCAATCAAACGTCGTTGTGCAGTCACATGAGCATACTCGATCTCAGCGGCGGGACAGGTTAGCTTTACAGTCGTAGCAAATCAGGCAACACAGACCAGGAGGACCCCCCACCGGCCTCATAGTGAAAGCATGGTTACCTTAGGAAAAGTGCGAAACAGCAGCTACATTATGCGGCGTCTTCTGTGTCGACCAAAACAAACGGACATGTGAGCATTCAAAAACTCAACATCTAACCTGAGGAAACGTAGCGGTAATTTTAGTTTTTGCTGTGGATAGGTGGATGTTTGTCTTTTAGGTTACATACAGTATGTTTTGTACATGCAGTATTCATCCAAATTTGATGTGACAAGTCTCACACTTAAGCTATTTTGTAATTAATAAATTAATTTTATTGTATTTTATTGATTGGATGAACCATAATTTGCCTAAAGATGATTATTTTGTATTTTTGTCTGTCTGATAGATGCTTGTGTTAGGAAATAAATCAGACGTTACTCAACAGTTACTCACTACTTGAGTAGTTTTTTCATCAAGCACTTTTTTACTCTTACTCAAGTAATTATTTGGATGACTACTTTTACTTTTACTTGAGTCATATTATTCTAAAGTAACAGTACTTTTACATGAGTACAATTTTTGGCTACTCTACCCACCTCTGGGACCCGGACACAGAACAACCACAGGAGCCAATGAAAAATGCTAAAATTGTTTTAATACTAAAGGTAGTCTGCACATGAGAACAAACAGTCTTAGGACGGGAAGAGGACAACACAGACAGACACACAGGTAAAAGGGAGAAACAAAACACAAAAGGCAGCAGACCCACACCACGGACAATGAACTGTAAAAATGACCTTAGGGCAGGGCTGTAGTAGTCGAGTCCGGTCTTGGACTCGAGTTCCGGACTCAAGACCATTTTTCTATGGACTCTGACTTGTCTCGGACTCTGTAGTATTTGGACTCGGACTTGTCTCGGACTCGGCCACTGGTCTTGCCAAATATGGCTTTTGGTCTCGACCGATAGAACCTCCTGAGAGAAAGAAGTTCCATGCGTCTTCAACATAAGGGATCATTTAAAATCTAGTCCAGTTAATGCTTATTAAATCTTCGATGAAAGCCTCTGTGTGTAGTTTTTTACACTCTTATCCTAATTACTTTGGCGGGTTAGTCTTATTTTCAAAACACAAAAAACAATTGATCACTAAAACATTCAGGTAATACACCAGACTGAGAGATTCTATTTGTCTGGGTAACCAAGATCCAGTCCAGATGAGACTTTGACTGAATCATCCTAGTCGGAACAATAATTAGTTGGGTAAGGTTAAGTCCATTAAATAAGTTTTTCTCTTGAAAAGATAAACGATCAAGCCAATTACGATTGAAATCACCCGGTAGAATCAACTAATTTGCATAGTCTAAGGAATTAATAGTAGCAAGAATACAATTTGTATAACCATCAAGTTTAAAATCTGCATCCGTTATATTGCTATTCAGCCATGTTTCAGAGAGTGTGATAACTCTAGAGTTATTGTAAGAAAGCCAGGCTCTTAGCAAGTCAATTTTATGTATCAAGCTCCTAATATTCAAATGAATTAGAAATAAACCTTTACCTATATTGATACTTCATAAATAAATAGATAAGGGGGTCGGGAAGAAAAGGGTGAAGGGGAGGGGAGAGCATATCAAAGTCTTTACATTTACCCACAGACACATACACGCACAAACTGGTCGAACCAATACTTTATTAGACCATTCTCTAATAACTTTTGAATTCTTACTACCCGAATACACTAAAGTAAATAAAAGCTTCTACACTAGACACATGACAGTGCTATAGCTAAATTTAAGGAAGATATTCCAACAGCATTTATTTTAATTCCGTTCCTTAATACAGCAGAGGACCTTTATGTTAACTTTAGTCCCTCTCAAATTGATAAATTTGTAGATGGTGCTACAACCTGCCTACAGACGACTTTAGACTCTGGTGTATAACTGCAAATTAAAACAAATCTCGCGAAAACTTGAAAGTAAATGGCGTTCCACCAAACTGGAAGAACTCATTTAGATTGGCAAGACAGTCTGTAATGTATAGGAAGGCCCTCAGAAATGCCAGATCAGACTATTACTCATCACTAATAGAAGAAAATAAGAACAACCCAAGGTTTCTTTTCAGCACTTTAGCCAGGCTAACAGATCATGTCACAGCTCTATTGAGCCATCTATTCCTATAGCTCTGAGTAGTGACGACTTTATGAGCTTCTTTAATGATAAAATGATAACAATTAGAGATAAAATTCATCACCTTTTGCCCGCAATTTTTAATGGTTAACCTTTAAATGCACTAGCACTAGAAAGAACGACAAGACCTGATATATACATAGGACTTAGGTCAGGATCTAAAAAGCATCATAGCACAGAGACGGCACTGGTGAAAATTACTAATGACCTAACTGCTGCAGACAAAGGACTTGTCTATGTACTTGTTTTACTAGATCTTAGTGCAGCATTTGACACCATTGACCTTACCATTCTGTTACAGAGACTGAAACATGTAGTAATTGGCATTAAAGGAATCGCACTAAGTTGGTTGAAGTCATATTTATCCAATCAATCTCAATTTGTTAACGTTAACGATAATCCTCCAAGTACGCTAAAGTTAGACATGGCGTTCCACAAGGCTCAGTGCTTTGACCAATTCTATTCTCCTTATATATACTTCCTCTAGGCAATATTATTAGGAAACACTCAGTCAACTTTCATTGTTATGTGGATGACACCCAATTATATATCAATCAAGCCAGATGAAACCAGTCAGTTAGCTAAAGTTATTGTGCTGGGCCCTAAACACCTCCAAACTTCGTTATCTAGGGATTTAGCTACTCTGGATAGTATTGCCCTGGCCTCCAGCTCTACCTTCAGAAATCTAGGACTTATTTTTGATCAGCCCATCTAAAATAAACCTCAAGAGCAGCCTTTTTTCATCTTTGTAACATTGCCAAAATAGGAACACCCTGTCTCAAAACGATGCTGAAAAACTAGTCCATGCATTTGTTACTTCCAGGCTGGGCTACTGTAGATCTTTATTATCAGGATGCTCAAATAAGTCCCTTAAGACTTTCCAACTGTTCCAGAATGCTGCAGCGCGTGTTATGAGAAGAACTAAGAACATAGAACATATTTCTCCTGTATTAGCTTCTCTGCATTGGCTTCCTGTAAAATCCAGGATTGAGGACAAAGCTCTAAATGGTGAAGCACCATCTTATCTAGAAGAGCTCTTAGTGCCTTATTGTCCCACCAGAGCACTATGCTCCCAGAATTCAGAGTTACTTGTGGTTCCTAGAATCTCTAAAAGTAGAATGGGAGCCAGAGCCTTCAGCTATCAGGCTCCTCTGCTGTGGAATCAGCTTCCAGTCTGGGTTCAGGGGGGCAGACACTGTCACCACATTTGAGAGTAAACTTAAAGTTCTCCTCTTTGATAAAGCTTATAGTTAGGGAGTGAGGAGTCGCAGCGTTCGCCTAACCCGGCCCACATGCTTCTCGTCATCGTTGTCGGATTCATCTACCATATAATTAATAATAGAATAAAACTAGAGAGAGGCAGGGCAGTAGAGCCTGACCAGGCTTCTCTCTTCACCCTGTTATGCTGTAATAGTTTTAGACTGCCGGGGGACTTCCTTTGACACGCTGAGCTCCTTTCTTCTTTACCTTTCCATTTGTGTGCATCCATGTCCCAGAAATGCCTGTAACTAACCTAGCTCAGGGGAGTCATTCACCGGTGTCCTTTTCTTTTTCCCCCAGGCATGTTTCCTTGAAACAGGGAGGCTCCAAATCATGGTTGTCATCATCATGTCCTGCGATGCCCTGTTACATCCAGCTGCGCTCTGCGGTGCCCCGGTACGTCCTGCTGTGCCTTGTAATGCCGCACAGTGCCCTGCTATGCCATGAACTACCACAAACTACAATTTTTTTTTTTAGTCACTGTTCCATTATCTTTTTTGTGACTTTTATTGCCACTGTTGATTTAAACCCCAACTGGTCGTCAGACACCGCCTACCAAGAGTCTGGGTCTGTCCGAGGTTTCTTCCTAAAAGGGAGTTTTTCCTCGCCACTGTTGCTTGCTCAGGATGGAACTACTAGAACTTTTGGGTCCTTGTAAATTAAGGAGTGTGGTCTAGACCTACTTTAAGTGTCTCGAGATAACTCTTCTTATGAATTGATAATATAAATTGAATTGAACTAAGGATTGAGGAAGAGACTGGCTTTTGCAGGTAATCCATTGTATTTTGCTATTTGTAAGAATTGGTTTAACTATTTATTTATTTGATTAGGACAATGCACATTAATTAACATTTCTGTAAATGTGCCAGTGTTAGCCAATTGGCTTTTTTTCAACTGTAGTCCTAACTGCTATGCATGTCTTTATGGTTGGAAGAAACCAGAGTTCCCGGAGGAAACCCACGAAACACGGGTAGAACATACAAACTCCACACAGAAAGGCCCGTGACGACCTGGATTTGACCCAAGAGCCTTCTTGGATTGCTGTAGAAGTCCTAACCACTTATCCACCGTGTTGCCTCACGAGAAGCTGTTTTTCAAATGTTGAGGATGATGTGAGGAATGTACCAAAGTGACAAAAACTGTAATCTACAACAGCTGCATTTATTGCACACTATCCAAGAAATCTTACCTACATAGTGAGGTTGCCTCTGTCCAAATAATGAACAAAACCCAGATGACCTGTGTATACTTAGGTGACTAAATTGATGCAAATATAGCTTTGGAGTTGGCATTTGTTTTTTTGGCAGGGCTTGCAGTTTCCCCCTGCCTCCAGTCTGTGTACTAAACTAGGTTGAATAGGTTTTTGTACTGGATGCATTGGTGGATTCTAAGACAATGGTCCCCTGGCGGCCATTTCCAGTTTCTATTTCATTATTATTAATCATTATTTCCTATTACTTCGTTTTACAGATGCACACTGATGACACTTATCACTACAGTAGCTGTGATGTAAAAAGTGAACCGATAGCTTGTTTCCCAGCAAGTGTAATTCATACATCGTTTCGCCTATCTTACCTGGAAGTGGGGTCATTATGCAAGTCAGGCAGACTCCCACCACCCTGAGCCTTTATCAGCTGCACTTTGCTTCCAGCTATTAGTCATTAATGAGAAAAATATAAATCTGGCCCAACTCCACCGAGCTCTGGACTCTGCTTCTGTTGCTCTTGAAGAAAGGTAATGAGATCATCACCATGTTTAGATTTGTGTCGTATACAGCTAGCATTTAGCTACAAGGTGCTTCATGTGCAAACATAAAATATTGTAATTTAAAGAGAGGAAGAATAGTTACAATTCTTTGCATTATGAAATACCTTTTAAGAATTATTTTTGAATATTCAATAAATTGTTAAGCTTATAAAGAACAGTGCAAAATATCCATAAAAATACATTTGATTAAATTGATGTATTTGCTTATTCTGAGAAAAAAACTTAAAACCATGTAATTCATACTCATGTAAAAGGGCATACTAATTGTTTCAGCAGCATGACATCTACTTTGGTTTTTAATGTGTTTTATTATCATGTGGTGGATGTTTTATGATAATTAGATTCACTACTGCAGCAGATCATTGTTTGGATCACAATGGCGAGACTCCTCACAGGTAAATTCCATTTAAATTCAATTTTTGAAAATTCAATATGCCAGTTATTTACACACAAAGACAGTCACAGGATGCCAATAACGACACATATCATTTACTCAGACATTGACTAGTTGACCCGAGGCATAAGTGAAGTGAAGCAGTTAAAATTAAGCATGAAATTGAAAATTTATATATATTTTAACAACTTTTTAACATTTAGCACAATTGTACTCATTTTTGAAGAAAATATATCAACTTATGCCTACCGTACACTAGAAGACCAAAGTTTGACACCAACTCACATCTAAAGACAGTCTGTCATAATGTCAGATTTTGACATCAATGAAGATTTTACAACCAAGACTTCAAACTTATAATATCAAACACGTTTGATTTTGTCTGTACATCAAGATGGGAAAAGGACTGACTTAGAACAGCTGATGCTGAGTTTTATGACCACCTTACACCAAATTCTACCAAGAAATGAAATAGCTTAATTGGCTAATAAAACAATTAGTGTAGTTTTTAGTGTTTAGTTGTCCATTGTTTAAAATTAGCAGGTAAATATATTTATTCTTTCTTGCACTTTAATTGTAGTTGGTTGTTTTGCGCACCAGAGACTGGGTAGTCCAGCTAACTGGCCGCTCTTTTATTCCTTTTACACAAATGTCAACAGGCAGAACTTGTACACTGAAAAGCTTATGGCAGATCCTAACAATGTGTTGCAGTTTGATGACAAAACGCTCATTAGCAGATACAGGCTAGTTAGCCATCATCTGCAACCATCTTAGGATTGACTGACCCAGCAACATTGGGCTCTCCTGGTTGTGGTGCAACTGACAAATACCTATTGTTTTTACGCCATTTCTTGTATGTTTCAATGTTTGTTTCAGTATCTTTTAAGCAAAAAACAAGGTGTTTTGCTCTGCAAGATGAGTTTATTTCACAGCGTTGGGGGATGCTATCCAAGCTAGCCATTGTTATTGTTGTATAATGCATTATGTGGTATTTTGTGTGTACTGTGTGTACGACTACTTTAATTGGAGGACACAAATAATACATAAGTGCTAAAACAGAATGTTCATACAGCTTTCATTACTTTGATAAAGCAGTCATGCTGAATTGTGAGGTCCGGGTTGCAAACTTGCATTTATAGGATGGCAATGGCTAAGGCATAGAGATAGAGCGCAGAGGGGTGTTCTCTAAAAAACACGGCCACTGGAAGAAAATAATCTGCGTCATAATATGCAATTTTGGGCTTAAACGCTAACAAAGTTCCTGTAGCTAGCTAAAAACATTAGATTAGCAAATATTAGCAAGCTAAGGCACTTGCAAACATGCATAGAATTCTGATTAATCCACATAACACTATAAAACATGTTGCATATTGTCTGCATACATCAGCAACGTTTTTTCATGAAAAGCTCAGTTTTTTGGTTTGGCGGCTTTTAAAAACTTAGTTTGGGTTTTTTTACCATGTTAGTGTATACACCACACATCAGCTTTCAGCCATTTTTCTGTCATTTGTTAGCAGACAGAATTGATGAGGAGGGCCCTTTACTCAGTATAAAGTGAATGGAGAGGGGAGAGTTGTTTTTCACTCCAGTGGGGGTGGGACTTCAATGTGTTCTGTCTCTATGACCCGCCCTACTCTGCCTCAGATTGGCTAGTACTTGTTGCTTCTGTTGCTTGGATTAGTTGGGTATATACACAAGGAGTGAGATTGGTTAGGGTAAGAATAACAGGATAAACAATCACAGGCAGAGTATTGCAGGTCATATAGGCCATTGTAGAAAAAGAAATATTGCGTCAGGTTTGGCAAGGTATGTCTGACTTTTTGAGTATTAAACCCGACTTTATGGAGCCATACCACAATACCAAATTTTAAACTCTTAATTCAAGACTTAAAATAGGTGATGCGGCCTCTGGTCCCTGTTCATTCAATTTTTTTTCTTTCTTGGACATTTAGATTTACTGTATACATCACATAATGCCAAAGTCTCAAATTCTCTCTGTTCCTGTGTTCTGTTTTCTTTTAGCTCTGGGCGTTTTGCTCGTTTTGCACATCGGTAAGAATTAGTTTTTTTCTATAAAGCATTAAGCATTAGTTCAGGCATTGACTCTTTTTAACACTAAGATCAAATTTTCAGAACAACCACATGTGCACTTAATGGCTCATTGCTGTTCTCCTACTGTCATCCCTCAGCCTCCTCCAATAAACTGGTGTGTCACATGACCAACTGGGCCCAGTACAGGCCCAGCAGTGCCAAATTCACCCCAGACAACATCGACCCCTTCCTGTGCACACACGTCATCTACGCTCTGGCCACCATCAACAGCTTCAACCAGATTAGCCCCATCGAGTGGAACGATGAAGAGCAATTCAGCAAGCTCAGCTACCTCAAAAATGTGTAAGTTAATATTTCTTGAATACACATTTTCAAAATAAAACAAGACCTGTATTCAATGTCTCCTCAAAGGTGTACTTTTTTTTGGGGAGTGGAATGGGGTATAAGACATTTTAACGTACACTTGATAAGGTGTTCAGTTGTCAAGTAAAATTTGGCATACATTTATGTTCTATTTTTAAAAGCATGAAAGGGTTTTCCATTTGATTATATAGAAATAATGAGACATTTCCAACTTCATTAATGCATTTTCACAACAGAAGTATATCAAAGAAAAACCTAATGTGACCCTTTTGCTGGGAGCACAACGTCCTGTCATTTAGACTGTCAAGAGGCCAAGCCTAACATTAACATTACATTATTTTGGTTGTACATTTTCCGTTAAGTAGAGTAAACTTAATCTATACAATTGACAGACATTTGCAAAAGATCTGCACATAGGATTGTAGGGGCCAACCATGACCATATCAACTATGTCTTAAAATGAATAAACGGCCATTAAAAACACAGTAAAAGTAAATGTATTGATCATGACACCTCTGTACATACATTTCTTTTATTACTTCATAAGCTGAAGTGCATAAGAACTTAGCACACAAAGTGTTGCTGATTTGACCTGTTTCAAGTTTATGTTCATATGGTCACATTTCAAAGCTTTGCCCACATGAGAAGGCTACACAGTTTTTTTACGTGTGTCCAACAGGAGCTGGATCATAACTTAGCCCTGCACCAAATGATCTAAGTGCTCTAACAGGCTAACAAATATATCAGATATAAACCTCCCGCAGGGCCAGCAGAAAAACTTTCAAACTGCAAAACAGATCTTTAATTGTGAGTTTTAACACTGATCGCAGCATTCTTGATCAGATCAGTTAAAGGTAAATACTTATAGATGTATACTGTAGAACAACGAATGAACTTAATAAACAGTAAACTAATAGGTTGTATGGTAAGGGATAAAATGAACTGTAAACCAAAACCCAAAATGTACAGTACTAGATAATTCAGCTCTAGGTTTTACAGTTGTTACTGTAATTATGATGTGAACAGTAGGGCACAACTGTTAAATAGTCAAAGCTGTCATGTGAAACCTTGTATGTCCAAAACCATTGTTTATTTTAGGAAATTAAAAATGGCTCACTGGTTTGTATAGAGGTATTTACCTCAGACAAAGTCATACAAAATCACCTGGTCCCTGTTTAGATATTTGTAAAACTCACAGGCAGACGTAAATTGCAACCAATAGCACTGATTTCCCCCCCCAAAAAATGCAATCAGAATAAAATACCATGTGGAGGTAAGCTTTGTCACAATCACAATGTTTGCAACAAAGAAGAGTGAACTAAATCCTATAACTATTAAAACTGTAAAAAATCAGCCCATAACCATTTTAGCAAGTTAAGTGTTGAAGTACAGAGTTATGTCATCAATATAACTTTGACCAGAAACGTGTTTAATGATGTGGGTAACATTTAACATTTTGTTTGTCTCTCTTTCTGCTATTAGTAATCCTGAACTGAAGACTCTGCTGTCTGTTGGAGGCACAACCAATGGAATAAGCCCGTAAGTTAAAATTTTACACACATTTAACTCAGAGGTCAGAAACCTTCTGCTGCTGTTTCACCAGAATGGAGGTAGTAGGATTTTTCGTTTATACATCCCACCAGATTCATCTCCATGGTAGCCAGGCCTGAGGGTCGTGCTGCCTTCATCAGGTCGGCCATCAGTTACCTGCGCACTCATAAATTTGATGGGCTGAACTTGGCCTGGGAATATCCTGGACACAACGGCAGCCCAGCACAGGACAAGGAGAGGTTCACTCTGCTGATCACGGTTGGTGTATCCCAGTGTTTCAATAGTGTGGTGCATTAGTGTTGGACTTTTATGTGATTATAGTATTTATACAATTATTTTGATGGCAAATATGGCAATCATTTTGAGAAATTGTGCATTCCATGCAGCTTTCAGACTGTTCAGTTCATTCAGTGTTAGTGCCAGATTCATGGGAGCATATGCATTGATGTATGCCACACAATGGCTTTAAAGAATACCACCAAATCTTAGCGTTATTTGTAATGAAAAAAATTAGACTCAGTTGTATTTGTTTGAGACTGTAGGACAAACTACTAAACAAGTTCACAAGACTAAGAGGCTACAACCAGGCATGCAGCTCTGTGAAGCTATATTATGCACAGTGGTGCTTAGAGCTAAATACTAATGTCAGGATGTTAGCATGTTCACAATGACAATGCTAACCCGCGGACGCTAAGCGGGTATAATGTTTACCATGTTCACCATCATAGTTTAGCAGATTAGCATTGTAACATTTCCTAATTAGCACAACACAAATCTCACTTGACTAAATACTGGACAAATTTACATTGTAAACCTGATCGTGGTGCTAGATGAAGAGTGAAGAGCTCACAACTGATTCTGAGGAAGAAATTAATGTATTACCAAACCTCATGGTGGCACAAGGGGAAAAGTTATAGAGGATCAGCAAAGTCGGTAGGCTTTATCCTGGGGAACATGAATATCCTCAGTCCCATTGCGTCAAAAAGCAACGCTTGGTCAGGTGCCTTTGGCAGGTCTCTTAGCATTAGAGTGCGGATCGGGCCGGATTTTTCTGTCCGAGCCCTGTTTCTCATACTAATGACACATGTACGTTTGTTTGTGTGGAAAGCCCGCTTTTATTAAGCAATTGTAGGAAGGCATTCGGAAATGTCAACAGATGAGCGCATCAATGCACAGCTGACTTTCCTTCGTTTTCAATAGTTTTAAAATCTCCTGCGGCCAACTTCTTTTTAACATCTTCCATCGTTGCGCTGCCACATGGAGCTTAATACGCACGTCTTTCGTTGTCACAGCTAGTTTAACAAATTTCCACACACAGGAAGACGGATGTTAGGCTAATATTTGACATTTATTTTAATCCAAAAACGAACATTTGCATCAGGTGAAACAGGCCCATTGGTTACCTACATAATAAGCTGTTTTAAATTCAAAATGTTCAATGCCTTATCGCGCTGATGTGACCGTGCCCGACCTGAACCCGAGCATCCTTTCTAAAAATCTGTCCGAACCCGGCCCGACCCGTCGGGTACCGTCGGGTCCCGTCGGGCTCGGGTCGGGTATCCATCCTCTACTTAGCATCACTTTTTGACCCTCTTGGTCGGGACCCTCAGCTACACTATTTGACACTCTCTGGACTCGCATCTAGCCCTTTGGTGACATATTTTGATGCGCTTGGTCAGGATTCTTGTCGTCATATTTAGACACACATTGGTATCCAACGCTGAGAGCCACTGGCCAAGCATCAGTATTTGATGAGTTGGGAGTGAGAACGGGGTGCTTCTGTAAAAAATTTCATGTCAACAGTTTTTGCGACATTTTAGTGCGGCCACAGAAGCCTGACCAACCAACTGCAAGTGCATTACGTCGTCATCACATTCTGTGTTGCTGTAGTTGGAGATAGACAGAAACAATCCAAAGTGGAGGATCTGAGTTGTTTTTGTTGGCTCTGCCTACAGGAACTATCCAAGGCCTTTGAGGACGATGCCAAGGAAAACAGGAAGACTCAGCTGCTGCTGTCAGCCAACGTTGCTTCTTTCCGTCCCAACATCGACAGAGCATACGAAGTCAAAAAGATTGCATCGTAAGTTTAATTTCAATAGACTCAATGGATTGTTTTTTCAATATCAGTAGTGAAACACTTTCTGTATATGGTGAAACTTATTCTACTGCCAGTCTAAAAAGAAAACCTTTTAAAATCAACAGTCACCTGGACTTCATCAATGTAATGACATATGACTATCATGGACACTGGGAGGCAGCCACTGGACACAACAGCCCTCTGTACCCCAGCCCTGTGGACTCCGGAACACACATTTATCACAATATCGTAAGATGCACACAAAGCAGGACAACTGTAAACTATGCATGCTCTTTGACATTTTTTTGTGTGTTTTTGACTGTATATTCATTGTTAACGTGTCCAAAATGCAGTTTAGAAGCTGTATCTTACTTTTGAGAACAACATTTAGGGTTTTTTTACCACCAGGGGACAGTGTTACAATGAGTATTGATATAATATTAAATATGCAAATAGATATCAAGTATCTAAAAGACACAAAGTGACATAAGCATTCATTTAAAGTCATACTATTTCCACCATGAGTGTGAGCCCAATGTGCACTCCCCTTTCAGCCCTGGTTTGTTCCTGAGAGAAATATCTGCCTGTTTAGCTGCTTGACCCATAAACAATGAGCTGACAGCCGCAGAGCTAGTTGTCGGCAATACTGGCAAACTATTTACTATTTACATCTGTTCCAATGTTAGCAAGTCATTCCTGCAAGTCATTGGCCATCAAACTTCATAGACTTGCACTCATTTGGCCTCTGTCAGCAGCCGTACAGCCATGATTAATTTATAAGACATAACTTTTAACTGGGCAATGCTGACTAATTACTCTGTGCTAATACTGCACTTATAATTCACCACGGTATTACTCTGGTTATACTCTGGTTAACTATGGCATTAATAATGAATATTTCTACTTCACAATAGATCTCATTTTCAGCACTATTATTACTTACACTGTTATATATTGTAGTATGCATACTTTAACTTATTTCCTCTGTGTATTTCGTCCATATCTCGAATTGCTATACATTGTAGTAGATTGTACATATGTTTACACATTTCTTTGTTCCTGTCATTCCTCTATTTCTAGAATGGGAGAACGAATCCCGATTTCCCCCCAGCAATCAAAAAAAGTATCATTGATTCTTCTTCTGGACAGTGTAAAAAATAGTTAGCTGATTTTTATGCTGTAGTATTTATCTCCTTTGTCCTTTTTCTAAGAACTCTAGTGTGTCCTACTGGCTGGCTCTGGGAGCCCCAGCTGAGAAGCTGCTGCTGGGTTTCCCCACCTACGGACGGACATACAGACTTAGCAGTGCTGCGACCGGCCTGGGAGCACCGTCTAATGGCCCCGCAGACGCCGGACCCTACACTCGCACTGCCGGCTTCTGGGCCTACTATGAGGTACTTACTTTACAAATGAATTTAATGTTCAATTGACTTTATGATGAAAGCCAGTATTTCCCTCAATAATGTACTGCATAAGTTTGCACTGCTATTCAAAAAAAAAAATCACCTATTACTGGTCCACCTGTGCCTTATTTATACATACATACATACATACAAATCTGAAATAAACAAAATCTAAATTCATAACACAATAACTGTTGGTTACTTCTGCAACCTTTGGTGGCTCTTCTCTGCCCCTAACATGACTGATACCACACCTTTTTATTTTTTTTAGTTTTTTATTACGCCTAAACAGTCCACTGCAACAATGTAACCCAACATCAACAAATAGGTTCAATTAGACCTCTGGACAACTGAAAAGATCTAAAATTATAAGTTAAAATAAGAGTGGACTTTTCCTTTATGTATAGTAATCAATAAAATAATAAAACTAACTCTAAAGAATCTCCATCCCAGGCCTTGTTTGATCTAACTCTGTGTATGCCTGCCAGGTATGTGACTTTGCCTCCAGTGCTACTGCTGAATGGATCCCTGAACAGCAGGTGCCATATGCCACATATGGAAGTGCCTGGGTGGGCTATGATGACATGCGCAGCTATTCTGCCAAGGTAAAATGGAGCTACATTATTACCTTATCATAATAGCATTAAGTAAAATCCCAATCATGCACTTTGTGATCCAATGTTCTTGTAAAGTTCCTTACATTATGATCTCAAATGTTTGTGTATAATTAATAACAATTAATTACAGAATTTATCAAATGATAGACCTGTAGCTGCTGCTGTTTAATCACCTTTTTACTGATGTGGTCATCCTGTAGGTCCAGTGGATGACTGCCAACAACCTGGGAGGGGCTCATGTGTGGACTCTGGACATGGATGACTTTGGTGGATACTTCTGCTCATCTGGAGATTATCCTCTCGTCAACCACCTCAGGATGTCAATGGGTAAATACTGTAGCTCTTCTATTTTACCTATTACCTATTTTATCTCCACCCACTGTGATGGCTTTTACTGTTTGATTTAATTGATTCATCAATAAATAGCAATACCAGAAAGCTGAAAACAATTAAATTTGCTGTTCTGTATTTGGAAAGTTAAATTAAAAAATGGGTTTGTGTTTCAGTTTCGTTGACATTTGTATTCCATTTATAACCTTTACTTCTCCATGTCTGATTCTGCAGGCTTCCCCCCAAAGCCCACCACCACCCCAAGACCCACCACCACCAGGGACCCCATTGCAGATTTCTGCCGTGGCCGCCCTGATGGCCTATATGAGAATGTAGCCGATAAGACTACCTACTTCCAGTGCTTCCAGGGAAACACATACCTGCACCGCTGCCAACCCGGTCTCATCTACTGGGACTCCTGCAAGTGCTGCAACTGGCCCTGAGCCACAGACTGGACTGTGTGCTGGCTTACAACAGGAACGAAATGTAAACCAATGAGAAAATTGCTCTTTGTAGCTGTCTTACAGTATTCTTCAACAAAATAAAGAAAAACCTTAATTACATGACCTGATAAATGATATGCCTGATTTACTTAAGAACTATCATTCTTGTGTTTTATGAGAACAGTCAACATTTTGTTTTTGTATTTTGACATTTTAATTGCATGATGAATTGAATGTTATACTTCGCTTCCCAACATTAATTTTTAATTAATTCTTCTAGTCGCACAACATTTTTACATCTCCTTGGTTGTCTAAATACATTCATTGTTTATTTTGATATTGTTATCATGGCACAAAGAAGAGAAAGAAAAATAGCCATATTTAACATATGTGCTAGATTCAGAGGTTGGTACAGATTTTATAAGAAACAGTGCCCCAACCTGACATTAATCTGTCACCCATTTGAATCAGTCTCCAACCAAACCCTTTTAAAGATTGTCACTTATTTTTTTTTTCACCTTTATTTTTACTGACAGGTTCTTATTTACAATGGTGGCCTGACAAGTGACACTGCCACTTAGAAGAGCTGGAGGGCCAAATAAATATAATACATTAGACATACATAAAGTTAAAAATGACATAAAATACTATTAAAAATCTAACAGAGCAGACATCACTTATAGCAAGGTGGCAGGTACATGGGTAAAGAACAAAAAGGATACATTGTTTGGTTATCGATCACTGTCATGTGACACAACTATTACAATTATGCAAATACACGGCCTATGAAGTAAACCACGCACAATAAGGAGTTATTGTCATAAAAAAATGTCTGTTTCCCCCCTTTGTCCTTTTTGTTGCTATGAACGTGTATAGGGTCAAATGATGACATCTAACAATTCAATAGTATTAAACATTAAGTCCAACCTATACTCACTTATATAATTACAATTTGTCCTATCTAAACCAAACAATTACCAATCACAAGCCTTAAGACTTCATCTAATGTTAGCAAATGATTGCCCTTAAACAAAGAAACAGAAATTATGTAAAAACAAATTGGCAATTATAAAATAAATGTTACAGTATGACCATTACTGAGCAACAAACAGACAGTGTTGCTGTCATAAACAGTGAAGAACACACACTACAGTCTTTGAAAAACTTTTCTGATCATTGCAAAATATTCTAATTAAAATATTCTACAACAAGCTATAGGTCATGCCATAATTTGCTCTAAACTCGGCATTTATCCTTTTTTTCAAACAATATCAATGTACTACAATGTACAATGTACTGGCTACACAACACATCTCTATAGCGTCTGGCAACAACAGCTCCAGTCTCTAGCAAACATTGATGGTGGACATTTGTTTATGACCTGTGTTTGGCTCTCAAGGATGGTTTATTAATATGAGAATAGGTTCCAGACTGTTGTTATAAATCATACTCTACCCCTTAATATTAGCAAAGGCCAGCACACTTAGCTGCATTTCACTTCATTAGTGACTCTTATTCGGTCAGACTGTCCACTTTGATTGTACAAATGTCTTTTGTACAATCAGCTGTTATGACCCATATTACAATTGTTACGCTGTGCTGCCCTCTAGTGGCTGTAGTAATTATAATAGAAGCTAGACAGGAAGGATAAGAGCAAACAAACAGGACATTTACCCAGGACACTAAGGTTACGGTCCTGTTTGAAAATAACAGTAAACAGAATTTGTTTTATATAACTTTACAAAACAAATTGAACTATAACAGGTTCTGCGTCACCTGTGTAACCAGAAGGGAAGTAAGGTATCAAATGTCCTGATTTGAACCTTAACCACAATCTTCTAGTAAAGAGCCATCTTAATGTGTTGAATAAAAAACAAATGACGTTAATAAAACATTGAACAGATGACATTATTGTATATAATTAAAATCTATAAAACAGTGCTCTGTTTGATACATGTTAATCTAACATGATTATCCTAATGCATCATTCATTTAGGATGGGACTGCAGGATAGCTATGGCCAACACAACTGAAAGATGTCCAATAAGTAATTCTATCTCTGTAGCTCAATGATTTTTGGACAAATTCAGCCTCAAAAGTTTCGATTCGACTGAAACTGAATTGAAAAATGTAATTACATTCAATTAGAAACAACCCTCATTGTACTTATTTAAAAAAAACATTGATTGGTGAACTCTATGGAAAAATTAAGATTTTGAAAGAAATGCTTATCCTGATAACCAGCTGAATCTGCAAGCTCATGTTTCGTTTGCTCTGGCAGATACATCTGGGCCCCTCCTGTTCATACCGATGTCCAGACGTCCAGAACCTGGACGGGCCAATCACAACTGTTTATGTCACATGGGGCGGGTTAACAACAATGACTGAGGAGCGTCATGCTTGACCGTAGTTACTGGACGGAAAAAACAAAACTCAGACTAAACTGTCAAACTAGGTGGCGCGATCAAATATTAATCAAGATTCTGTTACTGTAGTGCATATTTCTAGCCTCAACATTTTTCAATAAACACATTGTAGTGTCTGGTTTAGCTGTAAGTTGATGTTTATGACCGTGCTGCCATTTCTTTCTGCTTCAAAACAGACCAAGCACCAAGAACCAGAACTAGATGTTGCATCGTTCCTTTGCTCTGATTGGTTGTAAGTCTATCTAATTGCATTCAGATGCATTTTGGGCTGCATAATTGATAACGGCAGGAAAAAGAATAATGCAATGACAATACAAGCACTGTAATTGATAAGCTTTCACAAAGGAATAAAATTAACCTTGAGCTCTTTATTTCATGTGGATTTTGTACTTTGACCTTAAAAATCATTTATAGCGGCTGTAGATGAGACTTATCATATCTGCCCATTAATAACACCCAACCTTATTGGAAAACTAGCCAAAGTAAGTACATCATCCAGTCAGGTCAGCATAGATCTTAAGAGGAGACCTTTGTTCTGGAAGACAACGCTTCATGTCCCCTTAGACTGGAGTTCATCTGTATCCTGAGATCCTACAGTATACAGTATAACCAATGGATGTAACATTAGGCATCCCACCATGCTACCAGCCTAGTGACCCAAAACAAAAGCTCAACAATAATCCTTATCTATTATCAGGCTAATCACCAGCCAGACCAGAAAAATGATTACGGCATCTACGGCATTAGGACAACAGTCCTAATACTAGACTGGAAACTCTTTTAATCTCTCCCTTCTGGCAGGAGGCTAGGGTCAATTATCATTGACTTGCATTTCATGCCAGATACAAAAACATCCGTACTTAAATAAATACCATCACCATCAGTGACTCACATTAATTGGAAAACTCATTAGCAATAATCAGAAGTGGAACATTAACAACACACTGCAAAAGCTCAACATCAGCTGTAGATTGACATCGACAGCTTAAAAAACTACCGGCTCAAGCAACAACTCATTCTGTTCTACTCAGCCCTCATTGAGTCTATCACCATCACATCGTCTCTTACAGTGTGATACAGCAGCACAAACAGTCATGCCGGGAAAATATGCAGCGGCCTGTTAATAAAGCATTCAAAAATCGTTGGCAAACAATTTCCATCAGTTAAATGCACAATCTCATAGAATTGTAAAGTGGGCAAAGAAGGTATTTTTTCTTCTTCAACACCTCATATCCTGCTCATTCTCTCTATTCTCTTACTGTACGTCAGGGAGGCAGCTATCTATCTATCTATCTATCTATCTATCTATCTATCTATCTATCTATCTATCTATCTAATCAGTCAATCTATCTATCTATCTATCTATCTATCTAATCAGTACTTCTATCTATCTATCTATCTACAGTGGCTTGAATACGTTTACACACCCATGCTAAAGTTGATTAAAAAGAGGACTAAAAAAACATCTTTTGGAAATTAATCTTAATGCCTTAATTCAAAAATAATTATGAAAATCCAACTTTTTAAGTTTTATTTTAATCTTAAGTATACACCCCCCTATGTTAAATTTCCATAGAGGCAGGCACATTTTTATTATTAAAGGCCAGTTATTTCATGGATCCAGGATACTATATCTCCTGATAAAGTTCCCTTGGCCTTTGGAATTAAAATAACTCCCCCCCCCCACCCCACACACACACACACACACACACACATCATCACATACCCTTCACCATACATAGAGATTGGCATGGGGAACTTTCCATAAGATCATCTCTCAATGCATCAAAACAGCTATTAAGCTAACTGAAATAAAAACATGCCAATGCCAAGAAAGTTTACGTTGATGCTAACCATGTGCAACAACAATGTTGACAGTAATCATCTTTATTCATGCAGTACTATTCAAAAAATCTGCAGCAGTCAGTATGTTCAGATTTCATCATCAACTTTCAAAAGCATGAACAGGGTGCAGTTACTGTAGTTTGATACGTGTTTATGAGGCAGGAACTGCTTTTGCAGCAGTCAGTGATAAGAGAACTGATTTAAGATCTAGTCTTCTCTCTTAAATTAACTGACTTAAGGGACTTTGGTGGCTATTCATTATGAAACTGTTTTGGAAAATACAAAACCATGTCAAAGAAACTACAGAGTCACACCCAACGTACATATGTGAGTTAAAGTTTAACTATGTTATCAATAGAAACATTAATCATTTATTTCTGCTGTAATAACAAGGTTTCTTAATGGTCATGTTTGATGTTCTTCAGCTTTTGACTACAAAAGAGAGAATAAGTAATCTAGATGTTATAGTTCAAGACGTTAATTTGTATCTACCATGCAAGGACAGTTATTGTTCAAATGATCTACAGATCTTCGGACAGTTTAGTGTCCATTAATGTCCTGGGGAGAAAGAGAACATAACTTTCCATTGTTGTTTCCAAAAAACATTCCAAAGTAGAGAATGACAAACGGCAGCGCGCCATCTGCTGACCGCCAAGCTTGCAAGGGTAACTTCCGGGTCACGAAAAAAAGTAAAATTGAGAAATGTATACACATTTTATTTTCTGATTTCCATCTATAAACGCATCAAAGACAATCGGATAACAAGATTGTTTTTCTTTTCTTTTTTTCATTTCAAAACAAAAATCCGTTGGCCGCCAAGTACAGTACCACTCAGCTATCACTGGAAAAGTGCTTCTAATAGTATTTCACTGCTTTCAAGTCTACGGCATCGCTTTGTCCATTCATTTGACTGTTGCCAAAATACACTAACATTTACTAAACATAGCACTGTCATGAAATACAGATAAACTAGTAATTGCGCTACTTGAAGGTTGAGCCGTGGTATAACTTCACTTACCGTGAGTTTCGGTAACATGACTTCTCCCGGACAGGATTATGCAGAGACAGCTGAAATCCACAATTTAAAAATAAAAATTTCAAAATTCTTCATAAGTAATTACATATGATAGTGTCAAAGTATAATATATTTGACATAAAATGGAATTACATGTGGTTTACAGTTAGCTGTCTAATTAGGGTATAACAGTGTTTTTTACTGTCTAGTTTTGATCTGATTTAATACAAAGTATGTTTTATTAAGTCTTATTTGGGTCTAACACAGCATTATATGCAATTTCTCATTTCAGCATAATTTAGGAATACTGTATATTGTCTAATTAGGGTATAACTGTGTTTGTTTACTGTTAAATAAAGATTATTATTAGATTGGTCTTATTTAATTAAATACATTTATTTAAATATAAAATGTACTCTTATTACACCTTATTAGTGTACCATGAAATAAAATGCAACCAATCAAATGGCTATTCAAAAAGAGGCACTCGTGGTGATAATATGCCATAACAGTTGCCTCAGCTTCAGCTTAATGTTTTGGTGTTACGGTCCTCCAACTTTACTGTTTTTTTTCACTCTCATTGATGTTTTAAGGAGCAGCTGTTTTTCCTTGCCACCTCTAAGTGGCTTAACATTCCAATAATGTCTCTACAGCTTTTACAATTATTTCCTTTTTGTCTATTATTTCTTACATATCTTACACGTATGCCTCTTCAACAGTATCAATGGATTTTAACATGTCATAATGCGGTATGCATTTCATATATTTTCCTGGGTTTATACCACCAATCTTATAGGTTTGGGGCGACCACTCTACCTCCGAGCCACAACCATCATCTGTTGAAGATGTTATTCATTTATGTTATCCATGCATATCCATGTACTTTACATCTGACATACACATGAAACCAAATTAATTTACATACTGCACTGAAAGCCTACCAGTGGAATGCTTTTACATACACAACTAAAACATTCTCACACAAACACTGAAAATGCATGCTCACTTACACAACTGAAAAAAGCTCTTAGACATACAAGTGAAATGTTTTTTTTTGTCAGATAAACTTCAACGGGCTCCAAAACAACCTTAACCTCAACCTTAACAACCGGTGCAGCGACTGCCAAACGAATGCACACTTTTTTAAACAAACTTCTATTTCAGCTGAAATCCTCACACAGCATACTGAAATCCTCTCATATATCATACTAAAATGCTTTCATACCAAAAAGCATTTCATAAGAAGACCTATGTGTAAGAACCTTTCCCACAAACGTTTTGTTGTTTGCGGGAGTGTTTCAGTTGTGTACGTAAAAGCATTTCACTTGTAGGTGCGTAAGGTTTTCAGTATAGTATGTGAATAAATTCGGTTTCATATGTGTATGAGAGGAAAAATACATGGAAATGCCTGGTAATTCTGAATAATGTCCCTAACGGCACCTCATATAAATTCTCCAGTTGCAGTCATTAATAAAAAAAAGCTTGAAAAGCAGACATTCATTACTCATTACTTCATTACTCTTGGATCATTTGAAACAAGTCAATGTGAGGCAACAATGTCCTTGTGTTCTCATTGTGTTCCCCTGGTAACAAACAATTGCACCTGCTGATAGTACTAAAAGAATGCCCTAGTTTGAGTCATATCATATCGTACATAAATGCTGCTTTTGTTCACTGTCTCCATGCCATATACTAAAGCTTATCGCCAAATGACAGTTCAAGTCTGATGTTATCCCTATTTGTACCTACTGTTGTACCTATGTTATCCCTATTTGTACCTACAGTAGACATTTTATTGCTCAACTCCCTTTCATGGTATGTGAGGAGGAATTATAGGCTCCACAGTGTTGTAAGCGATAAAAAATCCAACACTTATACACGTTGGTTCATTCTGAAGATCCTAAGGTAAGCTTTCAAGTTATTCTTTTTCCTCTCTTGCTACTTTATTGTAGTACTGTTGTACTTGAGTGACTGTAGGTATTTAGCTCAAGTTAAGTCTGATTTCTGTAAATTGACATAATAACTGCAGTTGTGTTTAGGGCTGGATTGGAAATGTGAAATTAAACTTTACTATTATTCATCAGTTATCATTGAGATGTTTCTTTGGTAGAATGATGTTTTTAGTAACAGGGCGCAGGCATTTTTTATGTTATTGCTGCTATTGTGAATTGCCAAATCCACTTAAAACAGACATTAGTTACATTGATATATGAAATCTAATCATTTAAAGGGTAACTAACATTGATTGATATTTGTTTCTTCAAAAAATACACAAACTGTTCTAAAAAAGAAACTATGATTTGTGATTATGGTTGTACATAAGAATCATCTTAATACTTTCTAGATATGCAAACATATTCATTTTGTTTTTCTTTGTTTTGTCCTCGACAAATTGTTTACTTTAATTAAATTAAATTAAAGTGGTGAGCTTTCAAATCAAGATGACCAAGTTCACTCTTCTAGCAGGTAAACGGCTATCAGGCCTCAATGCTTTTATCACCACAATGCCAATGTATTCAATCATTCTCTTATGTGTACCTCTCTTTAGGCTTGTGCCTGCTGGGTAAGTAACTTTTCAGTAAAAACAATAACATGGTTATGCAACTACACATTATATTGGCACTGACTGAGCAATAAAAAAGTGTAGAGTAAAAGTGTAAAGTAATAGAAAATTACATGGTTATGTGCAATGCTGACCAAAGATTTGCTTTCACTGATCTCCAGCCACTGCCTCCAAGATGGTGTGCTATTTCACCAACTAACACTAACCCTATAATGTTGCTAAGTCCTATTAACATTGAACAAATTCCCTCAGGTTCTCCATCATGGTGTCCAATCCTGCCAACCGTCAAAGGTTCATCCAGTCTTCTATGGACTCATGGATTTGATGGTCTGGATCCGAACTGGGAGTACCCTGGATCTCGTGGAAGTCCCCCAGTGGACAAACAGCGGTTCAGTCTGCTCTGAAAGGTGGGTCATGAACTCTTGAGCCATTGGGAACAAATATATTACATTGATGACCCTATATTTTTGAAAGTCTCTTATTGTCTTTATTTACAGGAACTTGTTGAAGCCTACGCAGCTGAGGCCAAGGTCACTGGAAATCCTCAGCTCATGCTGACTGCAGCAGTGTCAGCTGGAAAGGGAACCATTGATGCTGGATATGAGATTTCTGAGATTGCTAAGTACTGCAGATTGTTTTGAAATACTGTTATTTTAAATAAATCATTGTTTTTGATGAAGGGCTCAGTTGCTCATGTTAATCAGTATTTCATATGCACGTCAGGCATCTGGACTTTATCAATGTGATGACCCATGACTTTCATGGAGCTTGGGAGAGAGCTACTGGACACAACAGCCCACTGTACCGTGGATCACGTTGACAGTGGTGACCTCATCTACTTCAACACTGTAAGAAATCTAGTGGTGCTCTTTGGAGCCCCAAAAATTCTGGAATTCTTATGGTATGAATGATGCAGGAATACATAAATCACGTTGGTCCAAAACCCTTTATTTAACCAATTTCACACTTTAGCTATTTATGGAGAGGACTACTCAGCTACAACTACAACTTAGACTTTGTCAAGTCTGAGATAATAATCCAGATGATGCCATAGTTATGTCATCAATGTATCTTAGCTTGGGCTTGGAGTCATTACAAAAGACTTAGAGTTCGAAAAATCTGGTAATTTACCGGGTACAATTTGAGAAAAGTAGGGTCCAGCATTTTTTTAGGCTTGACACTTAAAAGGGACCGGATATCTAAGCTGTTCTCATTTAACCTTTATTTACAGAGATCATTAAGGGGTGGCCCTCATTTACATGATATATAGTCAATTACAAAGATAAAAAACACAGAAACAAAGCAAGACCATTATAAAAAGAACAGAAATCTAAAAAATATTCGGGAACTAAAAACATATTTTATAAATAAATTGGGATAATTAGAATGTAAAAGAAAATACAATTATGTAAAGAAATTACAAGTAGAAGTTTGGAGGTTTAAGATATCTAAATTGTCCAAAAGGTAGAAGTGAATTGATTGTGAGGAGTTTTCAGTTGCTAGATAAACAGAATCAGCAACAAAATACAGCACTGTTTCATTCACGTACAGGTAGGCATGATTGTTTGTCAAAGATTAAATAATATTGTTGTTATAGATAGTGAAAAGGACTGGACCTAAAATTGAACCCTGTGGCACACCATTTGTTACTGATAAAAATTCAGAATTGTACTTAATTTAAAAGATTGTTATCACTTTGAAAGGTATAGTAGTTGCTGAACAAATTACATGCATTCATAACAAATTCAATATTATGTAGCTTCTGCAAGAGCAGGCAAACAGCAGGTATAGTACTGTACTCAAAATGACTCACAATGGAAGCTCTAGACAGTACCACCTTCAATTCATCATTTATCAAAAACCTTTGACAAGCAAGGCAGTTTGGATATTTGTCTAAAGTTGTTAAGATTGTTCTTGTCACCTCCCTTATGTAATGGTATAACATGAGCCATTTTCCAGATTAAACCAGATAAAATTGAAGGATTGAAAATATGAGATATTGCTGAGACAATATGACAGACTAAGAAAAAGAGATCCAAATTTTCCTCTCCAGAACAATTTGTGGGATCGATGGTAAGGAGAGCCTCTTTAACTACACTTGAGGGGACAGGATCTAGGGTTGTGAGGAATAGATAATATATGCAGCTTCATCTCTCACATGCCCCCCAACTTTATGAAAGTACAACAACAAATACTTACTGTAGCATATAATTTTTATTCCTGACAAGAACTGTTAGTTGATACTGGGTACATAAAGAAATCTACTTCTTGCGTCTGTGTCACCATCCCTTCTAATACATTTCTATTTCAGGATCATGCTATGAAGTACTGGAGAGACCAAAGCACCCCAGTGGAGAAGCTGATGATGGAATTGGCTGCTTATGGTCATACCTTCCACCTGACATCATCAAATACTGGGAGCCCCAGCTAGTGGCGCTGCATCAGCCAGACCATTCACACATGAATCTGGATTCTGGTCCTACAATTAGGAAAAGTCTAAATAAAATGAAATGCATACTAAGACAAGTAGAATGGATGATCAAAGGAACAATCTATTCTCATTTAATCTGATAGATGAATTATTCCTTACTTTTTGGTTGACTCGTCTTGTTGTTTAATCCACAGGTCCAGTACATGAAGTATATGAAGTATGGCGGTGTCTTTGTGTGGGCCTTGGATCTGGATGACTTTAAAGGAAAATTCTGTGGACAGGGAAGCCATCCTCTGCTGTCCCGTTTGCGCAAATTCATCGATGTTGGTAAGTCTTCCGTCTTTTTTTTATGAGCAAATATGTTTGAGTTAAGACAAGAAAAGTTAAGTTACCCTTGAGAGTTAAATTTCTTGTAATGTTTTTGGAAAACAAAGTTCAATTCAATTCAATTTTATTTATATAGCGCTAAATCACAACAACAGTTATCTCATTGCACTTTTCATAAAAGAGCAGGCCTATACCGTACTCTGGGATGTTATTTGCAGAAACCCAACAGTTCCCACCAAGAGCAAGCACTAGGCGACAGAGGCAAGGAAAAACTTCCTTTTAAGAGGCAGAAACCTTGAGCAGAACCATGGCTCAGGGTGGGAGGTCATCTGCCTCGACCGGTTGGGGGTGAGAGAGAGAAAGAGAGAGAGAGAGACAGAGAGAGAGAGACAGACAGACAGACAGACCAACAGAGAAGAGACAGAGAGAGACATGGAGAATTGTAGCAGAGAGTGTCGAGCAGGAACATGGAGGCAGCAGGTGACTCCAACCACAGATCCAGACTCCACAGCTCCAGAGCCAGAAACACAAGCAGGAATCGATAGGAGGAGAGGGGAGAGGGCAAGACTCTGGGGGCGAGAGAGCATAAGACTTCGGGAAAAGGGAAGAAGTTGAGTTAATAACATGCATTAATGGGACGAGGTTGCATACAGATGGAGAGAAGGAAGAAGAGGGAGGTGCTGAATGCATCATGGGAAGTCCCCGTGGCAGTCTAGGCCTATAGCGGCGTAAATTGACTAAGGGATGGTTCAGGACTTCCTGAGCCAGCCCTAACTATAAGCTTTAAGTCTACTTTTAAATGTGGAGGTGGTGTCTGCCTCCTGAACCCAAACTGGAACCTGGTTCCACAGGAGAGGAGCCTGATAGCTTAATGCTCTGGCTCCCATTCTACTTTTAGAGACCCTAGGAACCACAAGTAACCCTGCATTCTGAAAGCGCATTGCTCTGGTGGGGTAGTAAAGTACTATTAGCTCTTTAAGATAACATGGTGCCTGACTATGAAGAGCTTTGTATGTGAGAAGAAGGATTTTAAATTCTATTCTGGGATTTTACAGGAAGCCAATAGAAGCTAAAACAGGAGAGATGTGACCTCTTTTCCTGGTTCCTGTCAGAAAACGTACCGCAGCATTCTGGATCAGCTGAAGAGTATATAAGGAGTTTTTCGAGCAGCCTGATAATAAAAAATTGCAGTACTCCAGCTTAGAAATAACTAGTTTTTCTGCATCATTTGTAGACAGGATATTCCTGATTTTTGCAATATTATGTAGGTGAAAAAAGGCTTTATGTGGGAATTAAAGGACATGTCCTGATCAAAGATAACTCCAAGATTCCTCACAGTGGTGCTGGAGGCAAGAGTGATGCCATCCAGAGTAACAATCTCTTTGGATAATGCGTCACGGAGGTGCTTGGACCCCAGAACAATAACTTCAGTTTTATCTGAGTTTAACATTAGAAAATTACAGGTCATCCAGATTTTAACATCCTGAAGGCACATTTAAAATTTAGCTAACTGATTAGTTTCATCCGGCTTGATCGATAGATATAATTGAGTATCATCTGCATAACAATGAACGTTTATGGAGTGTTTCCTGATAACATTGCCTAAAGGAAGCATATATAAAGTGTACAGGATTGGACCAAGCACAGATCCTTGTGGGACTCCATGACTAACTTCGGCGTGAATGGAGGATTCATTGTTAACATGTACAAACTGGGATCAATCTGATAAATAAGACTTAAACCAGCTTAGAGCAGTTCCTTTAATGCCAATTAAATGTTCCAGTCTCTGTAATAGGATTTGTCGGTCAATGGTATCAAATGCAGCACTAAGATCTAATAACACCAGTACAGAAATAAGTCCTTTGTCTGATGCAATTAAGAGGTCATTAGTAATTTTCTCAAGTGCTGTCTCTGTGCTATGATTAACTCTAAATCCTGACTGAAAATCCTCAAATAAGCTGTTGTTATGCAGAAAGTCACACAGCTGTTTGATGACTGCTTTTGCAAGAATCTTAGAGAGAAATGGAAGATTGGATATAGGTCTATAGTTGGCTAAAACATCTGGATCAAGGTTGGGCTTTTTCAGAAGAGGTTTAATTACAGCTACTTTAAAGTACTGGGGTACATAGCCTGTTTATAAAGACAGATTGGTTATATCTAGTAGAGAAGTGTTGACTAAGGGTAAAACTTCTGTAAGTAGCCTAGTCGGGATGGGGTCTAAGAGGCAGGTTGATGGTTTAGATGAAGAAATAATTTAATTAAATTGGTAAAGATTGAGTGAAGCAAAGCAGTCTAAACATATATCTGGTTTTACAGCTGTTTCTAAGGTTCCTGAGTTTAGAGATAAGTCAGTGCCAGTTAAAGGCAGGTCTTGGTGAATTTTGTTTCTAATAGTTATAATTTTATCATTGAAGAATCTCATAAAGTTGTTACTACTAAGAGCTATGGGAATACTTTGCGCTAACCTAAGCTTCTACAAGAAAAAAAGGAAAAAAAGGTAACAAACAAAAAGGACTTCTCACTCCTTCCACGCTTCTACTAGCAGCCCCAAACCAGTCTGAACCATTACTTATACAATCTTAAATCACATCACACAGTTGTACAAAGGCACATGTTTGAAAATGGCAGAGGGAAGAAAGGGGGCGAGTTCTTGTCCAATGGCTTTAAAATGGCTCCTGTTCTCCTGGCAACCAATCAGGAAACCTCTGCTGGACCAATCCGGTGTGTGCACCTGTTCTCCATTATCAATGGTTAGGAGATCACCTACTCTTGCAGGGTGAGAGACATTAGGCTCGTTCGAGATGAACTGCACCTCGCCTGTAAAGTAGACAAGAGCAGGCGGCAGCAGCCGGGCCGGGGACAAAAAGCTGCGGGAAAGTCAGACAGTTTCCAGCCGATTCCAGCAGCCTTCAGGCTGAACAGGAAGTGACAAAAACACTATGGTGTGATTCCGGATTTACTGTAATAAAATATAATCAGACCCACATTTCAGCAGGTACACAGTCTCCAGTTGTTTTAATTATGACAGAGTAGCTCTCAGAATGTTCTACATGCAATCTGTTGCTGATTTTAATTAACAACAGACTGGAGATGATCAGTGATCTGAACGGATTTAGTCTCTCTGACTTCTGAACATCACTATCAGCCACACAACGTGTGTTCTGTACAGAATAAGTCTTTAAATCAGACAAATAGCAATTAAAATCCCTCCAATTCAAAAACAATAAAATGTTTATATAAAGAAGAAGCCGGTGTTTCCCAGCATGCTCTGGGTCCGCCTGGGTCCGCCTGGCTCTTGCAGTCGGGGAAAAGCAACTGCGCCGCCTGCGTCTCAGAACTGCGGCCGCCTTGCTCTCGTGAGATTTCCGTTGCCCACGTGTGCGTGACGTCAGAGCAAGTCGGGATCAAGTTGGACACAAATCTAACCGGCATGTAACGGGCGCCGATCGCCGGTGATCGATTCTGCGCAGACCTGGCTCATCTTGAACGAGCCTAACATAACACCAAAATGACCCCAGGTTCATAACAGGGGTTCAAATTAATAATAAAAAGTTAGACACCCTCTCCTGGTTTAATTCTTTTGTTTTCATGAACCATTACTACATTCAGTTTTGAAGTATTTGTATGTATTCCACATATTTATTATTGTATAAACAACAATTACTGCTGATGTATAAGAGCATGACAATCATCATAGGAAAGAGGTTGGGGTAGATGGGTTGGGCATAAAACACAAGACAATCGCCTAGGTCACCTAAGGCAATTGCCGCCACTTGGTACTGTCATGTCACGTCCCTGTGTCAAGTTTTTGTTTTTTTTGTTTAATAATTCTGTTTAGTTTTCCATTTCCTGTTTTATTTTGAAACTTACAGTCTCGCCCCATTTCAGGTCTGTCTTCCTGGTCTGTCTGTCTGGTCATACTGTACCTATCTGTATGACCCCTATCTGTTGCACCTGTGTTGCACCTGTGTCTCATTGTCTTGTGTATTTAAGTTTAATCTTTTCTTTACACTTGTGCAAGCTTGTCTGTTTTCCTAGTGTGCATTCTTCAAGAGTTTTTTTCCTGAGTACCTGCTTCTCTTGGATTTTGGACCATTGCCTGTTTTTGGATTCCCTTTGCCTGTTGTTTCTTGGACACTGTTGCCTGAAAGTTTTGTTAGTGTGCTAATAAAATCATTGTAGTTTATTCACTTGAGTTGTGCATTTGTTCCATTTCCTGGGGTGTGTGAAATGCGGATATCATGGTGTTATATCTGAAATGGCTTTGAAGAGACTGATGTTATTGCAATGGATGAAAATGAGGACATGTGTAAGCTTGTGCCGTGAGCTGCAGCACCCCCCAGCAAAAGTATATTCCCGCTCGCATGGATGTCATTGTTTCATGTGACCAGTTGTCACGTGACCAGCCAGGCCAAATAACGAAGGAAATCATACAAATTGGTGTACAAACATTCTTGTAGAATATCAAATAAACCTGTTAATGACACATCATTGATCCTTTAGCTCTAGCAAATGTTTTAAATGCATTTCCTTCCTCATTAAATATTTTTAAAACTGTAATTGAAATCCAGCATTTAGATCCATCTTTACTAGCTTGCAGTCTAGCTCTTCCCCGGTCTTTGTTGGTGCATTGCAGCAAATCTCTGCATGTTACCTATGGATCAGGGGAACAGTGTGACACTACCATAGACTTGAAACAGGACACTACTGGTAGAACTGTGTGTGGTGTCAAAGGTGTGATAAACAATGTGGACCTATTCATAGAAAAACTAATTATTATACTAGGCTAAATAATTGTTGGGGTACACCTAAAAGTAATTGGTCAAATTTGTAAATTAATAATTAACAAAATGTTGGTACCCTTATATCATCAAACACAAAACACCAACATTTTTGATTTGATTATTATTGTTCAATTCATCCAAACATAGTCTAAAACATTTCTATTGTGGTCAATATTTTATATTTTATTTCACTAGGTTAAAATAATTTAAATAGCTACTGTCACTGGCTGCTGATTTTTGTGCACTAAATGCTTGCTCTTGGGGGAATTGGGTCTTTGTAAATTATAGTGACTTAGAGTGTGGTCTAAATTTAAAATTGGCTTATGCAAGTGTTGCATATTGTTGTGTTTTTTCTTCTTCTACATTTTTGACTACCACAGCCCCCAGAATGCCCTAGCCAGCTCCTCACTTATCTCCAAGTCAGCTGCTGATTCCTGTGACATAGAAAAACAAGCTGCTGGCTGGGGAACGTCTTGCTGGTCAATGGTCATGGCCATTGTTCAACGAATGAAAGAGATTACATAATCAAAAGCTGTTTATTTAAAGCTGTACAGACCTATTATATAACTCATCTCTGTTTATGTGCATCTTTTTTATTAAATATTGTGTAGTCAGTCAAAACAAATTCACATGGTGAATATTTTTTATTTTATTTTATCACGAGTATTTAAAGGAGACTATATGCACTTTATGCTGATTGTACATTTTTTACCTTAAAATTATTTATTCAGTGCAAAATGTTGAATTTTAGAGTGTAAGTACATTTAATTGAACTACAATAAACATTTATGTATAAATTGTTGTTCTTTTTATTTTGTACAACTTGAACAAATGAACATGACCTAAAACACTTGATGGTTGAGGGCATTTCTATCACCATTGGCAAGTATCCAATGACAGTGTCACTTATTTATTTGAAATTGTTTAATTTAATATTAATAAATGTCACAACGAACCTGAGAAGAACATGACCTTACTATCAGTTTCATGTTTCATGAAAATGACTATAGATGACTAAATAATGACCACCAGAGCACAGGGATGTAATCAAATGACCTGTAAACAATAAAAATCAAAGCCAGGTATTTTATTATTTTATTTCAATAATAAGAAACCAAAAAAGGGAATGTAACCATCTTAATACGAAGTGATTTGTTTTAATGATCAAATATAATTTTTCAGTTGATTTAGTGATGTATTTATCAATTTAAAAGTGATATTTTAACCTATAGTCATGTTAACTTGACAAGAGTAACAAGAAAACAGTTATCCAAAATGGAGTTGAAATATCAGGACTATGCTCCACAGGTCATGTTGGCTCAAAGATAATGAGCCATCTATATTGACCTCAATTACAACCCATTCATGTGTTGCATGCATGCTGTAAATTAGTGTCTACACATCTTATTGTTCAGACTGTGCAGGATCTTATCAAAACATCTTCTAATAATCATAACTTTTATTACCTCCATGTATCACAGGCTGTGCCACCACCTCCTTTCTCAGTGCAAAATCAGCTGTATAAAAGGCCAAAGTCTGCTGTCCTTTTCTTGTCTCTCATCAAGTCCCAAGGTGAGTTCACAAGGGACCACAATGCCTATCATTTTTAAATGGGTTTATCTTGAGAATGGTAGCTTACTTTTGTTGTTTCAATCATAGACCCTGGGTCACTTTTTGTCTTTGTAGTAATCAACTGAAGTGAGAAGTGAATTCAAGATGACGAGACTCACCATTCTAGCAGGTATTTATCTTCAGTTGGTGCTTTAATTACATGTTACTTCATTAACAGACACGTCATCAATTTCATGTCTGTCCTTCAAAACGGATCCCTCTGTATTGTGCTCTTCCTAATGTTTCTTCCATTTCTTTCCCATTAAATAGCTATTTAGCTTTTTCCTTATCTAGCTTGAGAGTCAAAGGACAGAGAGTGCTGTTTGCTTGACAGGCTGTAAAAGCTCTTGAGGCAAATTTGTGATTTGTAAAATTGGGCTATATACATAAAACTGAATATATTTTTTTAACTTAAATCAATGTTTTAAAATTGTATTTATAATGTGAAATCATAACATAACTTATGTTGGTACACTTAGAAAAATACAGAAATACAACTCATAATAATAATAGATTCCAAAATGTTCTTTTATCTGTCTAACTGTTTCTTTTCTATATTCCTTAGGCTTATGTCTGGTGATATGCCAGCTGGGTAAGTCATAATAGTTCACTTATACATCATTTACATGTTAAACATCATTTGATTTTGATTTCCACTTGTATACAATGACTGACATTAATTTAATGTGCTTTTACTATAACACAGGATCTGCCACACAGTTGGTCTGTTACTTCACCAACTGGTCCCAGTACAGACCTGGTGAGGGAAAGTTCTTGCCACAAGATGTGGACCCCTTCCTTTGCACCACCCTGATCTATGCCTTTTCCATCATCAACCATAACAATGAGCTGGTTACCTACGAGTGGAATGATGATGTTCTCTACAAGTCTTTTAATGCTCTAAAGACCAAGTAAGTGGCCAGAGTTGAGAGAACTTTGTATCACATACAGGAGAGGTCAGAGGTCAGGCTGGGCTGCAGCACCTGTGGGGCTAGCAGACATTCATTGTCTTGCATAAGAAGCCTTCAGTAGAGTAATGCTTGCTGATATATGGCGACTGTGCTGAAACAATTACTTAAGATTCAGAGATGTTCCCTACTGTAAAATGCAAATACAGAATAGGAGCCTAAACGATACAATGTTCTAGTAAGCTGTTACAAGCACTTACAAGCTTGAACAAAGTGTGGTGAGAATGTTTTATAGTCTTAACGTATTCTCTGTGTTGTTTACAGAAATCCTCATCTGAAGACCCTGCTGGCTGTTGGTGGATGGAACTTTGGTTCAGCACAGTGAGTAACATTTTAGACCATAATCAAATGCTGGCAAGTGACACAGATAGACACCAAAGGGTGCTTGGACAACTGCTGTTTTTCCTCCTCGAGAAAGTGCCCTTCTTTGGGGTGCTTTTAAAAAAAAAGATAGTGTATATATATTGTATATTTTTATTTATATACTATATATATAAAGGAATATACATCTGAATTTATTTGAATATATTTATTGAATAAAAAAAAAATAATCAGAGATTAGACCAATGGCCCCCCTTTTGTGTGTAATGACTGTTAAATTATGTATGTATACCCATAACTAATTAAAGACACAGAGAGCTGTGTACATTCCACGTGAACGTTTATTTGAACTTGTGCATCTCACAAAACAGTCAGTGTCACACTATAGTCAAACTATAGTTCCCTTTACAAAATCACCACGAGCACCAAATTGATGTGCAATATAGGCGTTAACTAATTAAATACGCTAATTTGCATACATTGGACAAGGTTGCAGGCGAATAGGATAAACAAAATTAGTATAACATATCACCACACAAATTTGCCAGTTTAATGACTTACATCCTGTAAAAGAGACTAAATAGCAGAAACATTTTTTTTGTTAATGTGAAGATTTTAGATTTAGATTTTAAAGTCTTTATGACTTAGTGAGTTTATTACAATAACATATAACATATAACATAAAATAAGTAAAACGATTTTTACCATATGCAAACAATGAAGAAAACCCCTGTCTTTGGTGCAGACAGTTTTTCCTAAACATATATTTGAAACTTGAAACATTGTGAAACAGTTTATTTTGCTGTTGCCTGCTCTTGTGATAAACTTAGAGAACCTGTGTAAATTGATTTTGTAATCTGTTGAGTATTAAATAATTCTGTGAGTGGGTGGGAATTAAATTCAAAAGGCAGTCAGAGTTATGTTAATATCTTTAATGTTTTGTTAAAAAAAATAATTTAAATGAATACTTAGTAAAAGTGCCCTTTTTTAACTTAAGCCCCTGCCATCTGAAATGTCTGTGGATGTGCCTGATAGCATATATACAAACACAGAGTGCTTGGAGTTATGTTACCAATGATCTGACCACTACATTCTTAAAACATGCTGAACGTCCAATGGAATTTTAACTGAAGGCAAAATAGCCTTTATAAATGTACATAGTTTTTTGTAGATAGCTACCTGACCAGTAGGCAGATTTGGTTGATCTGATCTGATCTTTGAATTACAGCACTACACTACTTAATACTAGTTTATACTTTACTGAGTGTTTAGAACAAATCAATAATAGATAGGTAACCAGATAGTTTGGTTTGATAGTTATAAAGTATATATGTAAAAATAGAAAAGTATTAATTAAACATATTTCCAATCAATGTTCAGTCAGTTCTTGCTATAAATCTAAAGGCTAAAGGCTGTTAGCCTACTTTCTGATCGTAGTAGGATAACTGAACACAATCTTCCCGGCAGGTTCTCCATCATGGTGTCCACTCCAGCCAACAGACAGAAGTTCATCCAGTCTTCTATCAAATTCCTGAGGACTCATGGATTTGATGGTCTGGATCTGGACTGGGAGTACCCTGGTGCTCGTGGAAGTCCCCCACAGGACAAACAGCTGTTTACTCTGCTCTGCAAGGTGGGTACAGATTTCTCGGTTTAGTTGCAATTCACAGCTACTGTTCTGCGGTTAACATCATGTTGACTACTTCTTTGGTCTGTATTTGCAGGAACTTGTTGAAGCCTACGCAGCTGATGCCAAGGCCACTGGAAATCCTCAGCTCATGCTGACTGCTGCAGTGTCTGCTGGAAAGGGAACCATCGATGCTGGATATGAGATTGCTGAGATTGCCAAGTGAGTGTGCTGTCGTGAATACCTCTTGAGAGAGAAAACTGGGAGTTTAACAAAGTTTTTTTCAATTAATATCCCCCCCCCTCTATTTCTAGGTACCTGGAATTCATAAATGTGATGACATATGATTTCCACGGGACTTGGGAGCAGTTTACTGGACATAACAGCCCACTGTTCCGTGGTTCAGAGGACTTTGGTGACCTCATCTACTTTAACAGTGTAAGTGAACATTTGGAAATGAAGAAAAATAAACTTGAGGGGTACATTTCTAAAAGGTTTTACTTCACCTCTTCCATTTACTTTCTAGGACTATGCCATGAAATACTGGACTGGAGAAGCTGAGGATGGGATTTGCCATGAAATACATGGAGCCCCAGAAAAGCCATTCATTTCATATAAGGAGTAAAGCCATTATGATGTGATGTTTTTTCTCAATTACATTGGCATGCAATGGCCTCTGTGAAACGTACACATTGCTAAACTAATCAAACTTGATGATGTCTGTGGTCTAGATCTGCACCTTCCTGAAGGGCACCACCATTCAGTGGATTGACGACCAGAAAGTTCCCTATGCCACCAAGAACAACGAGTGGGTGGGATTTGACACCAGAGAGAGCTATGAGACCAAGGTAGGTGGCATGTCAGCTCTCTCACGTTTATTTTATATAACTCTTTCACAGCATATGCAAAGTATTTTAACCAATTTATATTTATTTTCGCATCAATAGGTGCGCTACCTGCAGGAGCACAAATTCGGAGGTGCCTTTGTCTGGGCCCTTGATTTGGATGACTTTGCTGGGCGATTCTGTGAACAGGGCAACCACCCTCTAATGGGTCATCTCCGCAAACTTCTTAATATTGGTAAGTCCAAAGCATTTTCATGCAGATGTTTTTCTTTACAGACACACACAAGACAAATATTAATGGCTGCTATATCCTGATAGGACTAATTATTTTTGGCTACTATGTCTTCTTTGTTTCATGGTATATTCTTAAAATTGAAGTCTTATTGAAATGGGCACCAGGTATTTAAGTTACTAAGTTGGACACCAGGTATCTCTGTAATAAGGGCCTGTAAAGCTTAAATGACATGTCATTTGTCTTGAAAAAAATGACCAACATGCATGTTCAAATTCTTAGTGCAGCCCTCAGGAAGGAGCCACCCTTAGTAATTTATTGGAGATATTTAACACAGTTTTCACTCCCAGTGCGTTAAAAACCGACACTTGGGCCGGGGCCTTTGGTGTTAGTTACTGATGCAAAAAGTCTCATGTAGTGTCTTTGATGCTTAGAGCCACTGACCTAGCATTGTAGTGAGAACAAGGCAAAGGAGTAGGTTTTGTTTCAACATTGGTGGGGACACATTGTAACAACTCCCAGAAAATGTTGAGCAATCACATCTTTCTTTTTCATGGTCCTGTTGTGTTCTTTTACACCCCAATTTAGCACAAGTAGACACAATTATTGTTTACCGTCCGATTGTTTGTAGATCTTGACATTTTCTACCGCACTTGAAGGCAACTTCATTTCACAATGAAAGAGAGAAAGAAAAGAGATGTGCTCTGCAAGATTAAGAAGTATGGTTTATTATAAGGGGTCTGAAATCTTTGGGAAAGCTAGATTTACCAGTGAGAAGGATATATAAATGGTTTGAGCCCCTAAAAAATATCTACCTCTTTTTGGGAGTGGGTTGTCTTTCATGTTTTTTTAAGGGGGGAAAAATCTACCTCTTCTAAATATTGGGGGGGACATATCCCCTGCGTCCCCTCCCGCCCTCACCCGAAATCTACTTTTAGGGGGTTGGGCAATTGAGTAATGTACTTGGGTTTAAAGTTTTAGTCAAGTTATACATAAACAATAATTGTTTATCTAATTTAAACCCCTTTCTTTTCCTTCGACCATTCAGTGCTGCCCCCACTTCCCCCTACAACCACCCCCAAACCTGGTGCTAGCACCACCTCCCCTGCAACCACCACCACCACTACCACTACCCACCCCCCGGGATCCGGCTTCTGCAACGGCAAACCTGACGGCCTCTACCCTCACCCAGACGACAAGAACAGCTTCTACATGTGCGCTGGTGGCATCACCCACATCAGACAGTGCGGATCTGGATCTGTATTTAATGACAGCTGCAAGTGCTGTGTCTGGCCCTGAGCCATGAGTGGACACACTATGTATTTCACCTGATGCAAAAGTTAACCATTAAACAGAGTGTTAAAGTTCTCTTGCATCCACTGTGTCATTTACCTGAATGAATACATTGTTTGTGGTGTATAAATACAATATATTGTCTTTTTTTATATATGTAACATAGATTGCAGATTGCATTGCAGTACTTTGGTACAAATTGTTGGGTGCTGGCCAGTCATTTGTGTGTAGTCATATAAATCTTCTACTTTCTCTGTACTTTGTTCCACAAACCTACATGTTAATACACAATTTAACTGCAGAGCTGACTGTCATTGTTTTAGCACCAGGGACAGACTGACAATCTGTGCGTTTGTAATTGGTCTCCGGCCGGAGACACAGGTTTGTAACGGGAGTAGGTCAGGACAAAATATTTACAGTTTTCCAGCCTTGCCGAAATCAATTCAAATCAAATGGCTAGCAGAAAACTTAAGGAGAAAGGTGGATGGGAAAATGTAAAATAAAAAAGGCCAAATCTCTTGAGACTGAAAATGCAAAAAGCTCACAGAGCTAACTTCACATCAGCAATAGGTACCGGTCAGTGCCAGGAGCAGGATGCAATATATTAGGCTGCCTTTATCCCTATGTTAGTGAATTGCAAAGTCAGCTATCAACATAGGTGTGTGTCATGATTATGAAAATGATCTCGCCATTTAGTGCTGTCACACACAATGTGTTTAAAGTGCCCATATTATGCTCATTTTCAGTTTCATAATTGTATTTTGAGGTTGTACCAGAATAGGTTTACATGGTTTCATTTTCAAAAAAACACCATATTTTTGTTTTTTTTATTCTGTTTGGTGCTAGCACCACCTCCCCTGCAACCACCACCACCACCACCACTACCCACCCCGCTTCTGCAAAAACCTGACGGCCTCTACCCTTTGTGTTTAGGTCTCTGTTTTAGCTACAGTGCAACAGCTCACTTCTTTACTATCTTTGTTGGGAGTCGCACATGCTGAGTAGCTAGGTAATGATAAAATCAGCTAGCTAACCTATTTGTCAACAAGGCAGGATTAGTTGGAGACTTCTTCTTGCATCCACTGTGAATTTGAACTGGGAATGAAGTTCACATTGTTTGGGGTGGTGTATAAAAGCAATATAAAGTTTGTGTGTGTGTGTGTGTGTGTGTGTGTGTGTGGGGGGGGGGGGGGGAAGGTTTCTCTACTCACTAAACCCTTACTTCGGACTAAATTTGAATGTCAGTATGATCAGTATTGTAAGATAAAAATGGCTGACCATGTGGCCAGTGTGCATGTTTTAGAGTGTACAAAATATATATATATGCCACAACACCAGGGAGGCTGACACACAAACACACACACACACACACACAATACAGGTTGCATAAGAAGTAAAAGATATACAGTATATATAATAACTTAATTGTATAATTTTCATAGTTTGTATATATAATAAAGATCTCTTTACATTTTTATTAGAATTCAATTTATTTCATTTTTTAATTTCATATTTCTTAATAACTTTTGTTTTTAAATTTGTGTTTGATATTTGCCATACAAATAGATTTATATAATGAATTAATATAAATCATCCAAATTTAATAGTATTTCTGTAGAATCCTTTATTATCACATCATTCGGTAATAACTTTAGAATTCTTACTACCCGACTATACAAAATTAAATAAAAACTTCTAGATAGACTACAACACTAGATTCCTATCTGACAGTGCAATAGCTACATTTAAGGAAGATATTCCAACAGCATTTAACTCAATGACATGCCTTAATATAACAGTGGTCGGAATATGCTAACTTTAGTCCCTCCCAAATTGATAATTTTGTAGACTGTGCTACGGCCTTGCTATGGACGACTTTAGACTCTGTTGCTCCTTTTAAAAAGGTGATGAAGCAAAGAAAACTAGCACCTTGGTATAACTTGCAAACTCGCAAATTAAAACAAACATTGCAAAACTTAAAAGTAAATGGCATTCCACCAAACTGGAAGAACTTTGTTTACATTGGCAAGACAGTCTGAAAACATATAGAAAGGCCCTCAGAAAAGCCATATTAGACTATTACTCATCACTAATAGAAGAAAATAAGAACAACCCAAGGTTTATTTTTAGCACTGTAGCCAGGCTGACAGATAATCACAGCTCTATTGAGACATCTATTCCTATAGCTCTGAATAGTGATGACTCTATGAGCTTCTTTAATGATACAATTATAACAATTAAAGATAAAATTCATCACCTCTTGCCCTCAACTTCTAACGGTTCAATATTAATCGCAGGACTGCTAGAAAGAACGACAAGACCTGACATATATTAAGACTGCTTTTATACTATAGACTTCAACAATTAATGTTAAAGGTCTCTTCAGCTAAGCCATCTGCCTGTCTCTTAGACCCCATCTCAACGAGGCTAAGAAGCGTTACCCTTGGTTAACACTTCATTACTAGATGTGATCAATATGTCTCTATTAACAGGTTATGTACCACAGTCATTTAATTAACTGTGACAAAACCTCTTCAGAAAAAAAACACCCTCGACCCTGTGGTTTTAGCCAACTATAGACCTGCGTACAGTATATCTAACCTTCCCTTTCTCTCCAAGATCCTTGAGAAGGTAGTCGCTGATCAGTTATGTGATTTTCTACATAGGAATAATTTATTCGCTTAGTTTATACACTAAGCTGGTTTAAGTCTATGCTCACTATGCTCCCAGAATGCAGAGTTTCTTGTGCTTCCTAGAGTCTCTAAAAGTAGAATGGGAGCCAGAGCCTTCAGCTATCAGGCTCCTCTCCTGGGTTCAGTCAATTAGTAGTCAGAATCTCAGATGTTGATGTGTGAATCCTTTTTATTACATAGGATATCCTAGAGGCAAAGTTACCTGGATCAAGCTATCACAGCTCTCCCCTTCCTTTGTCTGGCTCCTCAGCTCTTGCACCCCTGGTCTTATTCACTAGGGGTGTTGTCTCTAGGCCACAGTGGTGTGATGTGTTTCTGTGCTTATTTCGTTATCTTTTCAGTTGGAATGTGACTGAAAGTTTATGACCCTCAGTTCAGGACTTGCAGAGCAAAAGTTGGGCTGTAAAAGAGGGACTGAAACCAGACACAGGACGCAACCCTAATCAATTCTGTTTTCTGACACATTTAGGAGAGCTGGATTATAACGGAATGTACCAGAAAATCTTATCTTTAATCTTATGTTATAGAACAGAGTATTGCAAAACAACTTAATGCATGAACAACAAACTTAATGCAACATGTCTTCATTTATGTTGAAATAATGCTTTTGCCTTTTAGCTTAAATGTATAATTCAAATCACACACAATGTTTGTGAGTTTTTCCTCACCACTGCCACACTAAATGCTTGCTCTTGGGAGAATTACTGGAATTGTTGGGTCTTATAGTGTGGTCTAGACCTACTTTATCTGTAAAGTGTCTTGAGATAACTCTTGTTAGGATTTGACACTATAAATAAAATTGAATTGAATTGAACTAACTTACAGTGTAGGTTACTTCAACATTAGCGGAAGACTTTGTGCTACTATGTTTACCTGACAGAGAATGTTGCAGATTCAGAATTTAATCACACAATATCACAATTAAAATGTGGAGTACCTAATCAGGCATTAGCCTTAGCATTAGACTTATAGCAATGATCTACCTACCTGGCTCGTTATTTGAGAGCCAATCAGCATCTTTCTACATTAATCAATCACCAGGAACCTGACTGTGTGTGTGCGTGCGTGTGTGTGTGTGTGTGTGTGTGTGTGTGTGTGTGTGTGTGTGTGTGTGTACGGTGTGTATTTGTGTGTGTGGAGAGAAAGAGAGCAAGAGAGAGAGAGAAAGAGAGAGAGAAGTGATATTTTTACTTAATTAATCGGACCCAGGGTGAGTCTGATGAAAACTACTGTTTTTGCTCGGTCTGCTCCGAGATAGATTGCAAGCTCCAAGATCCAGGTTAATCTGGCAGGGGAGATACCATGAACAAGAAGGTGGTTCACCCAGGGCGAGGCTTAACCATTGCACAACCGTTATGCTGACCCCTGCGAATTTCCCAAATGTGGGAATATCGACTGCATAATTTGTGGTAGTGGGGGAACGCATTCACGTTCTCCCCCAAACATATTTTTTGGGGGTGGAAGTAGCTCAGTCCGTAGGGAGTTGGGTTGGGAACCAGTTCCCAGTTCGGACCAAAGTACAGAGTGGGGACTGGTAGCTGGAGAGATGCCAGTTCACCTCCTGGGCACTGCCAAGGTGCTCTTGAGCAAGGCACCAAACCACCCTCAGCCACTCAGGGCGCTGGTCCAGCACTGGCAGCCCACTCACTCTAACATCTCTCCATTAATGCATGTATAGGACCTGAGCATATATGTGTATTTCATGCCTGTGTGTAGTGTGTAAAATGTAATTTTTCCCATAGGGGATCAATATAGAGTATAAATTATCAAAATTAATTATTAATACAATACAGTGTCTGGCTGGAGCCTGCTGCGTGCCGCGTGCTGCACCAGCAGTTTATTGTTCGGCTATATGTTTTATTTTTAATATCCAATTTGCTGTCCAAATTGCTCCAAAATCCAAACCTCAAGTTCATTGGGTAGCCTACCCAGGAAACCAAGTGTGAAGTAGACTAGATGAATGGTTCATGAGATATTTCAAAGACAAATGCACAGACATACTGTACATACACACACACAAACACAAACACACGCACACAGAGGAGTCCCACTTTATTACATAGATAGAGAGAGATAAAGAGAGTATCAATTTATAATCTTGGAGCTCCGGGTCCAGTTGACACCAGAAGGCATTACTCAGTACACAGGACTTTGTTTCAACTGGCTCCTGCAACTTAGCAGAGAGAGAGAACATTAAGGAATAACAATGTGTTGAAAACAAAAGGGTGTAGACTCAAAACGTGGCTCTGTTTGCTCCTTCTAAGAGTAGAGCAGCTGAAGTCAACATGAATTCACAGCAGTAACAACAGTGTTCCATATAATCATATAATGTTCAAAACATCACTTTTGTGTCGTGCTACTGACTCCTACCATAATTGCTCTATAGCTCTGCTAAATGTTTAGCATTCTTAGCAAAGTGTTGATGAATAGAATCTATGGAGCAATGAGAAAGGGATGATGCTGCAAAAGTGGTTTGAGAAGTCCAAAAAGCAAGTCCAAAAACAAAATACATTACATACAGCAAATTTTTTCAACACGACTCACAAATGATGTTTCTTTTCTCCATTACCTGATACCTGCTCAACTCGCTTCGTCTCTACTCACCTTTTTTGCTTTACCATTATGAAAAAGTCCCTAGTACCTGCCAACGAGTTGAGGCGATACCAAAGGTGATGTGAAAACCTGCAGACTACTGATTGGTTGGAGAGAATCATCACTAATCACGTCATCATTGCTAGCGACAGATGGGGGTGTCCTGAACAAACCTGCCATTTTTAAATAGTTTAGCCAGCTGTTTTCTTTTGGCTGCCTCCAGCTTCTTTGGAAACAAAATTTGTGTTCTGGCTGTGACAACAGAATCAAAAACACACTTTAGGTCATGGCAGTTACCAGCCACACTTGCATCACGCATTAGGCTGTTCTAAATCTGCAACAGAAATAGGATGGGAACACACAGTCAAGCCGAGCCGAGTCAAGCAGAGCCAAGCCGAGTAGAGCTGGTACTAGCAGTGGGTGAGCGCCAAAAGGCTGCGTTTCTCCTGTGGGATAGCGTGCCAGCAGCCATGCAGACAGACTTCTCTGCAGTCGAAGAGAAATTACAAGAGGCAGTTGGACAAAGACATTTTCTGGTCTGTTTCAGAGCAAACTTCTGTACGTGCCTCCGCGCTCCTGGTGTTTGGAGTTTGGAAGTTTATGCAGCAGATATAATAAGGTGACCAGATTTCTCAGACCAAATCCGGGGACATTTTCAGCTCAGAAGCGTAAATACCTCCAAAAACGTCATGTTTTTAATTTTTGTAAAACTTAAAACGGGGACACTAGACCTAGAGCTGAGTATCGGATACAATATATACTATTGAAGAAAGATTTTCCTTTGACATTGATGCAGTATGAAACAAGATCTCTGCAGTCGGCAGCAGAGAAACAAGCTACAATGGAAGTTAATGGGATAATTGTCCAGCTTGTATTTACGTTCATAAAGTGCTCGTTTTGCTGCTGACAGACTCAGATTAATATTCTAAGTGTCTGATAACATTATGGAAAGGATTTCTAAGGAGGCTGACCTTTCTGTTAAAGATTAAGATCCTGTTTTAAAACAAAAGTCTGTGAAATTGCGTTTGCTAAACCCACCAGACTCCATGTAAATAATCAGTGATTTTAGCATCGTAAAATACGGCTTTCTAAAGCATCTCTGAGCTCTGAGCAGCACTGCTCAATCGGCTCCGTTTGGTCAGAGTTTTCTTTCTTTCATTCCAATTTTGGGTCTGTCAGTCACAGTGAAAACCGGGGACATTTCCGGGGACAGATCCAGCCGGGGACAGGTCACCAAAATCGGGGACTGTCCCCGGAAACCGGGGACGTCTGGTCACCCTAAGATATAAGCAAGTTGGTGCATCAAGCATTCCCGGGCTATGGTGAAATACCTCAGAGAGAGGAAAAAATCTACATATTTCTAGCCGGACTCAACCCAGCCCTTCGAGCTAAGTGTCACGGGCAGGGTGTTACTGATTTGGATGAGGACCTGACCATTGGTGCCGATGTGAAGTGATGTTGAAGATGGACTACATTAAAACTTATGCACGCCAAGCCCTATTGGGTATAGCACAGCAACGGTGCACTCCATGTCCAATGTAGGTTTGTATCGAGCTATGGACTGGCAGACACGGGACATGAAAGCCCTACTGAGACTTTCCAGCTTCCTCCCAGCTTCCAACCACTAAATAAAACAATAACTTACAATATTACAACTAAATACAACAATTGCATCACAATTCTGTTCCTATGTTTTGGTCTAGTCTTCTCTTATGGCTCTGTTTGATGTCATTGTTCAGTCCATTCCATAAGGTCACACCACAAACTGAAATACACATTCTTTTAACAGTAGTTCACACAAGAGGTTGTTTGAACATACAACGTACTCTTAGATAATAACCCCCATCTCTTTCATTAAACATTGCGCTTATGTTACAAAGTAAACCATAAATTGTGCAGTTTTGAATGTAACAATGTCCATAAATGTCAGCAAATTTGAAATAAAAAACAGATGATTAGTGTGTTCATAATACCCAGTGTGGTTTATTATCCTGATTGCTCTTTTTTATAATGTGCAAATATTTTGTAAGTTGCTTTTGTAGGTATTTCCTAATACCTCCACACAATATAACATATATGGTAAAATAAGTATGCAGTACAAAGTATGTAATGTATTTTGGTTCAATATGTATCTAGTTTTGCTCATTATACCAATACTGGCAATCTTCATGCACAGATATTTAGTATTTAATGTGGGGCTTCCAGCACAGTTTGTGGTCAAGTGCAACACCCAGAAATTTGCTTTCATAGGCTCAATAGATTCAATTGTTTCATTATCAATTACTATTTTAACATCTGTATTTGTAGTACGAATTCCAAATATCATGAATTTGTATGGTTTTGTTCAAGTTTAAAGATCAATTATTTGAGTCAAACCAACGTTTTAATTTATTGATTTCATTTATTCATTTCATTCTCCGCAAACAACAAATATTTGTGTCATCTGCAAAAACAGTGAATTTTAGTACATTTTAACTTTGCAAATTTCATTTAGGAAAAGTATAAACAGTTTTGAGCCTAAAACTGACCCTTGTGGCATGCCAATGACCCATTTGAACAAACTGGCTCCTGTTTTCAATATAGACTAGACATAAAAACAGACTATCAAAAATAAAACAGGAATTAGAACATTCAGACACTCACTGGACAAACACAAGACAGGAAGTATAACTAGACAACAAGGGAGGAAACACGGACTACAACAAAAAAACGGAAACAGAACAATGCATCATAACAGGAAAAAATAAAACTTCAAAACTAACAGAAAACTCAAACTGAAAACCACAACAGAACCCCCACTTAAGGGACGGATCCCAGATGTCCGAAAAAAGTGAATCTGGGGAGGGGGACCGAGGAGGGACAAACAAAGTCAACCCAGGGAGGGCAAAAAAAAACTTGGGAATCGGGGAACCAAGTACGACAGTGGGTGTCAGGGATAGGGGAACTCTGGGATAGGGCGGAGGTCGGCCGTGTGGTACCGGGCAGCAGCACAGTCTCAGAGGTGTGGAGCTCTATGACACTGGTCTGGGACAATGGTCAACAAAGACACCGGGAAACTGGTCAGCTGAGGCTCTAGAAGACTGGTCAGCATAGACTCTAGGAGGCCGGTCAGACTCAGGTAGAGCTGGTAGCGTAGACTCCGGGAGATCTGTCAGCGTAGACTCTGAGAGCTGTTAGCATAGACTCAGCTAAGGTTCTGGACGGCTGGACATCAGCTGGGATTAAGGACGGCTGGACGTCAGCTAAGGTCCTGGACAGCTGGACGTCAGCTGTTTCTCTGGACGACTGTACATCAGCTGAGACTCTGGAACACAGGTCAGCTCTGGCTCTGGAACACTGGTACGCTTGGGAACAGTGATCAGCTCGGGAATACTGGTCAGCACGGAACACTGGTCAGCTCTGGCTCTGGAAAGCTGCACGTCAGCTGGGACTCTGGGAAGCTGCCCATCAGCTGGGACTCTGGGAAGCTGCCCATCAGCTGGGACTCTAGGAAACTGCCCATCAGCTGGGACTCTAGGAAGCTGCCTATCAGCCGGGACTCTGGGAGGCTGCCCATCAGCCGGGACTCTGGGAAGCTGCCCATCAGCTGGGACTCTGGGAAGCTGCCCATCAGCTGGGACTCTGGGAAGCTGCCCATCAGCCGGGACTCTGGGAAGCTGCCCATCAGGAAGCTCTGGGAAGCTGCCCATCAGCTGGGACTCTGGGAAGCTGCCCATCAGCTGGAACTCTAGGAAACTGCCCATCAGCTGGGACTCTAGGAAGCTGCCTATCAGCCGGGACTCTGGAAAGCTGCACTTCAGCAGAGGTTTTTGACAGCCGCACAGCACGTGCTCCGGTCCACTGGACAACACGTGTTCTGGCTCGCTGAACAGCGAGGACTTTGGGATGGATAGAGGTTGTGCATGGCACCGGGACCCATATTGACCACATCCCCTCTTGCGGCCTTTAAAGGTTCCCAAAAAGAATAGCCAGGAATGTACCCTCAAAGGACTGCTGGTGGTTGTGGGGTTTTGCTGACCCGTTAGCAGTAGGGCAGTCTAACAAATGTTCTGGGGAAGCAGGCAAAGGGGCAGGCTGGGCGACAAACAATGCACCAATCAAGGTGTTAGCAGACTGAGAAATAGGCAAGCGAACCCTCATGAGATACCTGGCAAAGGAGGGATCCTCCTTGTGAAACAACCAAAAAAATAAGTCATCCGCCCACCATCTGAGTCCATAGGTGAAGGAGAAGCTTGAACTCTGCTGGGTCCATCTTTGGTTGAATCATTTTGTTGTGTTGGTGAAGGTTGAACCCAAATGCAGAGACAATAGGCAAAGAAATTACCTTTATTTAACAACAACAAAATCCATAAAACTGAAGGTGTCCAAAACAGCAAGTCCATAGAACATCCAGGGTTTTTCTGAATATTTCATTTTATTACAATATTGTTTTATCGGACAGTTTGTATTATATAAAGTTGTAAATATGAATTCTTATTGATAATTTTTTTGAAAGAGGTTACAAAATAATGTTGTTAATGTTAAGGTTAAGGTCAGCTTCCTTGCTTATTTCCTTTTAATTCTAAATAAAGAAATATTTTCTTTGGTTCTTATTCTCCTGAATTTAATCGCATTGAACTCCTTTTCCCCACTATGATTACAATGATTGTAATCATAGTGGGGAAAAGGAGGAGTCACAAAGATTGGCAGGTGGTCACTTATGTCATTAATTATTATTCTACCTTTCAGTTTCTTTCCATATTGTTTGTAAAAAATAGTATCTATCAGAGTGGCACCATTACATATTATTATGGTTGGTTTTGTGATTGTTGGAAAAAGACTCAAACTATACAATGTTTCAATAAACTCTTCTGTCAATTTGTATTTAGTAGTAGGTCAATGCAATAAAGGTTAATAAAATCTTTATTGGGTCAAAACGACAACCATCCCTTGATGGCAAAAGTAGTTTTACAATTCTTACTCGACACGGGTTATTATGAAAATCTGAATTACAGTGTTCGTTAAAGTGATTTCCAGAGGAGGGCAGTAAAACGCCTAGTTGCGTCTAAACTGCCAAAATTTACATGTAGAAGAAGAAAGTCGTACTTCCTGTTAGATTACACGTAGCGTCCGAGCTGTAAGAGAGCTTTAAGTTAGGAAATTAGCAAGAAACGTCGATTTTTACTGAGTTATTGTTTGATACATGTTGGACTGTCGGTCACTTGCATTTATAGACGTGTTTATTAATCTGGTGATAATGCAGCTGTTGGCCTCATATGTAGCTAGGCTAAGCTATGATAGCAAGCTAATTTAGGCAACACTAGTTAGCAACTAGCATTACTTTTGTTGTTTACAAATTTGTGTCAAGATGTATACTTTATTATCTGGATTATATAAATACATGTTTCAGAAGGACGAGTTCTGTGTTTTGATCCTGGGACTGGACAACGCTGGGAAAACAGTAAGTAATTGTTACATAATGTACATATATATCATTTAAATTAATTTGGTTAACGTTAACTGGTTCGTATTGTCGATTATGTTATTTTGTGTTGTGCTGCATTCATCCCTATGTGGCTTTGGCGTCTGTCAGTCTGGGCCATAAATGACCACATTGTTTTGTGAAAAGGGAAATTTAATAAATATTTGTCACTGATTTATATGCCTTCGTGCAAACTGCCACATACCTACTAAGTGTGTAGCTATATATGCCTGGTAGCCTAACGTTATATGGCATGAATCATTGAATATTTGTGTTTAGCTGTTTGTTGATTTTCTGTTGTCTCCCTTTGCAGACCTTTCTGGAACAGACCAAAACAAAGTTCAGTAAGAACTATAAGGGAATGAATTTGTCAAAGATCACAACCACGGTTGGCCTGAACAGTAAGTGGATGTTCCAGTATGTCTTTAGGCTGACTGCCCCGGTGGATCCCCTTCTATTACAGCTGTTGTCAGCTGAGTTAGGGCTAAATGATACGAGGAAAATATCTAATTTCGATTTTTTACTGATATTGTGATTGCGATATGATTCACGATTGGTGGGAATGATGATATTTTCATCATTATTCTCATGACCCCCCCTGCAATTTGGAAATTGCATTAGTCTATATTGCGATTTCGATAAAATTGGATTAATCATGCAGCCCTAAGCCGAGTGCACATTGACTACTTCTGGCCAAACTTAATGGAATTGTAATATTTAAACTGGTATATTTTCAATGGCTAACTACAATAATTCTGATTTGCTACAAATTATTTATATGGAGCATTATATTACTGTGTAGCTGTTTTCGGAAAAGACTTAATCAATCTCATAATTTTTGTAATTTCACTTCACTTCTTCAGTCTATAATCCCTTGATACTGCTTGTTTTATAATTTACAGTTGGTGTTTGATTCCTCCCTAGGGCTGGGCAATATGAAATATGTTATCAAATAACACAATATATGTGACCAAATATATATTGTGATATACAGTATTGCTAATGTGGATACAATGACTAAGTGGGTAAAGGCAAATACAGTGCCTTGCGAAAGTATTCGGCCCCCTTGAACTTTTCAACCTTTTGACACATTTCAGGCTTCAAACATAAAGATATAACATTTTTATTTTTTGTGAAGAATCACCAACAAGTGGGACATAAATGTGAAGTGGAACGAAATCTATTGGATTTTTTTAAACTTTTTTAGCAAATAAAAAACTGAAACGTGGTGCGTGCAAAATTATTCGGCCCCTTTACTTTCAGTGCAGCAAACTCACTCCAGAAGTTCAGCGAGGATCTCTGAATGATCCAATGTTGTCCTAAATGACTGATGGTGATAAATAGAATCCACCTGTGTGTAATCAAGTCTCTGTATAAATGCACCTGCTCTGTGATAGACTCAGGGTTCTGTTGAAAGCGCAGAGAGCATCATGAAGACCAAGGAACACACCAGGCAGGTCCGTAATACTGTTGTGGAGAAGTTTAAAGCCGGATTTGGATACAAAAAGATTTCCCAAGCTTTAAACATCCCAAGGAGCACTGTGCAAGCGATCATTTTGAAATGGAAGGAGTATCAGACCACTGCAAATCTACCAAGATCTGGCCGTCCCTCTAAACTTTCAGCTCAGACAAGGAGAAGACTGATCAGAGATGCAGCCAAGAGGCCCATGATCACTCTGGATGAACTGCAGAGAACTACAGCTGAGGTGGGAGAGTCTGTCCATAGGACAACAATCAGTCTGCACAAATCTGGCCTTTATGGAAGAGTGGCAAGAAGAAAGCCATTTCTCTAAGATATCCATAAAAAGTCTCGTCTAAAGTTTGCCACAAGCCACGTGGGAGACACACCAAACATGTGGAAGAAGGTGCTCTGGTCAGATGAAACCAAAATCAAACTTTTTGGCCACAATGCAAAACAATATGTTTGGCGTAAAAGCAACACAGCTCATCACCCTCAACACACCATCCCCACTGTCAAACATGGTGGTGGCAGCATCATGGTTTGGGCCTGCTTTTCTTCAGCAGGGACAGGGAAGATGGTTAAAATTGAGGGGAAGATGGATGCAGCCAAATACAGGACCATTCTGGATGAAAACCTGTTGGAGTCTGCAAAAGACCTGAAACTGGGACAGAGATTTATCTTCCAACAAGACAATGATCCCAAACATACAGCAAAATCCACAAAGGAATGGTTCACAAATAAACGTATCCAGGTGTTAGAATGGCCAAGTCAAAGTCCAGACCTGAATCCAATCGAGAATCTGTGGAAAGAGCTGAAAACTGCTGTTCATAAACGCTCTCCATCCAACCTCACTGAGCTCGAGCTGTTTTGCAAGGAAAAATGGGCAAGAATGTCAGTCTCTCGATGTGCAAAACTGATAGAGACATACCCCAAGCTACTTGCAGCTGTGATCGCAGCAAAAGGTGGCTCTACAAAGTATTAACGCAAGGGGGCCGAATAATTTTGCACGCACCACTTTTTGCTGTTTTTTATTTGCGGCTGTGGCTCAGCGGTAGAGCGGTTGCCTGCCAATTGTAAGGTTGGTGGTTCAATTCCTGGCTCTGCAGTCCCATGTCAAAGTGTCCTTGGGCAAGACGCTGAACCCCGCGTGCCCCCGATGCTGCGCATCGGAGTGTGAATGTGTGTGAATGTTTATCTGATGAGCAGGTGGCACCTTGTACGGCAGCCTCGGCCACAGTGTATGAATGTGTGTGAATGGTGAATGTATCCTGTATGATGTAAAAGCGCTTTGAGTAGTCGTTAAGACTAGAAAAGCGCTATATAAAGACAGCACATTTACATTTACATTTAAAAAAGTTTAAAAAATCCAATAGATTTCGTTCCACTTCACAATTGTGTCCCACTTGTTGGTGATTCTTCACAAAAAATAAAAATTTTATACCTTTATGTTTGAAGCCTGAAATGTGTCAAAAGGTTGAAAACTTCAAGGGGGCCGAATACTTTCGCAAGGCACTGTAATAGAACTGTGATAGAATAAGGTTAGAAAATGACATCACTTTGGTGTAACGCAGCCTGGAAACCAGGAAAAGACACCACTTATGTCATATTACAATATCCAAAATCTAAGATTATATCTAGTCTCCTATCACGATATTGATTTATATTGATATATTGCCCAGCCCTATTCCTCCCGCTGCTCTGCAGTTTAACATTTCTCAATAATGTCTCCCTTTACTTCACAGTTGGTACAATTGATGTGGGCAAGGCTCGTCTAATGTTCTGGGATCTGGGAGGTCAGGAGGAGCTCCAGTCTCTGTGGGACAAAGTGAGTAAAGAATTCAACACCAATAAAATCCTGAGGGGGAATCTTCACCAGCCTCATACTGACACACACACTCACACTCACTCTCTCTCTCACACACACACACACATCCCCTGAATCTGAAATCCCCTGTTCTACTTTTTGTGTAACTGCGGAAAGCCAAATCAAACCGAAGCCCTTATGTCCAGTAATCCGAATTTTTAAAAAGAAAAACAAAAATATTTTGAAACTCAGATGAGTTATATGTTAATGCTAATGGGTAGAAAAGCCACAGTTGGGTGAAAATAATAATCAGATATTGAGAATTAATTGGAAGTATTGCGAGAAAAAATCCCAATATTTTAAGAACAAAGTCTTTGAGAATTTAACCAGGTGAGAACAGGCTGTCAGCTTTCATTTGTCAAATGAGGAATGGGGATGACCCGAAGTTTCACCAGTAAGATAGATGGATAGATATTAATTGTCTCATGGGGGAAATTTGTTTTAACAGTCTGTTTCATGCACATGACAAATACATCAACAAATGAGCACCTCATCATCATAGACTTAGGATATTGAATCAGAGATTTCAGTGAGCATTTTATGGGGGACGTTAGCGATGCGTAAGAACTGAATCTGGTCCAATCCACACCTGTGAATAAGTACGGAGTAGAGAGCAGAGGTAAAGGAAGGCAGGCTGCCTTGCAACAGTAATAAACACATCCATGGTAAACTCTGACATACTGCCTAACATTGCATTTGTGTACTGTAATTATTAACGTTACGTTGCTCACCTCCAATTCTAAATTACAGTCCGCCTCTGATGTCACAAACGCTCCTTCCATGAGACTGTTTTTAGCTCTTTGCAAATTTCTTCTTTTTTTTCCAAGTGTTGGCTTTATGTTACACATATGCATGTGCCAACCGGCCCCTGCAGCTCATTCAGAACAAAGCAGCTCGACTTGTCTTCAACCTCTCCAAGTTCTCTCACACTACACCGCTCCTCCGCTCTCTTCACTGGTTACCAGTTGCTGCCCGCATCTGCTTCAAAACACTAGTACTTGCATACAGGGCCACGAACGGATCAGCCCCAGCATACATCCAGGACATGGTCAAACTACGGTGACCAGACGTCCCCCGGTTTCCGGGGACAGTCCCCGGTTTTGGTGACCTGTCCCCGGCTGGATCTGTCCCCGGAAATGTCCTCGGTTTTCACTGTGACTGACAAAATTGGAATGAAAGAAAGAAAACATTGACCAAACGTAGCCAATAGTTGCACACCCTACACACGCAGGCTCCAGACAGCCAGAGCTGCTCAGAGATGTTTTAGAAAGCCGTATTTTACGATGCTGAAATTACTGATCATTTACATGGAGTCTGGTGGGTTTAGCAAACGCAATTTCGCGGACTTTTATGTTTTAAAAAGGATCTTAATCTTTTACAGAAAGGTTGACCTCCTTAGAAACCCTTTCCATAATGTTATCAGACACTTACAATATTAATCTGAGTCTGTCAGCAGCAAAACGAGCACTTTATGAACGTAAATACAAGCTAGCAATTATCCTATTAACTTCCATTGTAGCTTGTCATTGCCAACTGCAGCGATCTCGTTTAATACTACATCAATGTCAAAGGAAAATATTTCCTCAATAGTTTTTATTGTATCTGATACTTAATGAGCTGCTGCAGAAACAAACCTGAAGCAATAATGCAAAAGCTGTCAGATAAATGTACAGTGCCTTGCGAAAGTATTCGGGGCCCCCTTGAAGTTTTCAACCTTTTGACACATTTCAGGCTTCAAACATAAAGATATAAAAATTTTATTTTTTGTGAAGAATTACCAACAAGTGGGACACAATTGTGAAGTGGAATGAAATCTATTGGATATTTTAAACTATTTTAGCAAATAAAAAACTGAAAAGTGGTGCGTGCCAAATTATTGGGCCCCCTTGCGTTAATACTTTGTAGAGCCACCTTTTGCTGCGATTACAGCTGCAAGTCGCTTGGGGTATGTCTCTATCAGTTTTGCACATCGAGAGACTGACATTCTTGCCCATTTTTCCTTGCAAAACAGCTGGAGCTCAGTGAGGTTGGATGGAGAGTGTTTGTGAACAGCAGTTTTCAGCTCTTTCCACAGATTCTCGATTGGATTCAGGTCTGGACTTTGACTTGGCCATTCTAACACCTGGATACGTTTATTTGTGAACCATTCCTTTGTAGATTTTGCTGTATGTTTGGGATCATTGTCTTGTTGGAAGATAAATCTCCGTCCCAGTTTCAGGTCTTTTGCAGACTCCAACAGGTTTTCATCCAGAATGGTCCTGTATTTGGCTGCATCCATCTTCCCCTCAATTTTAACCATCTTCCCTGTCCCTGCTGAAGAAAAGCAGGCCCAAACCATGATGCTGCCACCACCATGTTTGACAGTGGGGATGGTGTGTTGAGGGTGATGAGCCGTGTTGCTTTTATGCCAAAAATATCGTTTTGCATTGTGGCCAAAAAGTTCGATTTTGGTTTCATCTGACCAGAGCACCTTCTTCCACATGTTTGGTGTGTCTCCCACGTGGCTTGTGGCAAACTTTAGAGAAGACTTTTTATGGATATCTTTGAGAAATGGCTTTCTTCTTGCCACTCTTCCATAAAGGCCAGATTTGTGCAGTGTACGACTGATTGTTGTCCTATGGACAGACTCTCCCACCTCAGCTGTAGTTCTCTGCAGTTCATCCAGAGTGATCATGGGCCTCTTGGCTGCATCTCTGATCAGTCTTCTCCTTGTCTGAGCTGAAAGTTTAGAGGGACGGCCAGGTCTTGGTAGATTTGCAGTGGTCTGATACTCCTTCCATTTCAAAATGATCGCTTGCACAGTGCTCCTTGGGATGTTTAAAGCTTGGGAAATCTTTTTGTATCCAAATCCGGGCTTTAAACTTCTCCACAACAGTATTACGGACCTGCCTGGTGTGTTCCTTGGTCTTCATGATGCTCTCTGCGCCTTTAACAGAACCCTGAGACTATCACAGAGCAGGTGCATTTATACAGAGACTTGATTACACACAGGTGGATTCTATTTATCACCATCAGTCATTTAGGACAACATTGGATCATTCAGAGATCCTCGCTGAACTTCTGGAGTGATTTTGCTGCACTGAAAGTAAAGGGGCCGAATAATTTTGCACGCACCACTTTTCAGTTTTTTATTTGCTAAAAAAGTTTAAAATATCCAATAGATTTTGTTCCACTTCACAATTGTGTCCCACTTGTTGGTGATTCTTCACAAAAGAAGATCTTTATGTTTGAAGCCTGAAATGTGTCAAAAGGTTGAAAAGTTCAAGGGGGCCAAATACTTTCGCAAGGCACTGTAGTTCAGTAAACATTACAACATTCCCTTTTGGAGGTGTAGTGGAGTACAAGTATGAAGTAGCAGCAGGGGTGATTCTAGGATCAGACCTTTAGGGCGGGGTCAGCCCCTAATGAGAACAGCTCTAGGTCGATGACGTGATTTGGAGGTATACACACTTTTGAGCTAAAAAATTTTGTGAGAAATCTGGTCACCTTAGATCAAACCCTATACCCCAACCTGGCCAGATGTTTCTACAGGCAAACCTGCTCGGCCACTCTTCCCAGCTCACCATGCTGAAACGGAATGTACATCTCACGGCAAGTTAGAAAAATTTCAAAGGTGCACAACCATGTGCCTTGACAACTTGCGGAGCCTCCGTGCTGGACACAAAAGACACAATGACATAATATTCTGTCTCATCTTGATTCCTGAGGTATCAGCCTGGAGGCAGAATAAAGCTGTATACTGGACAATGCATTCTAGTCTGTAACTGGAGTATATATGGACAAGCAGGAACACTTACAAAGGGCCCTGTACCCTATCCAATAATAATGTAATTTAGTTCTAAATGCAACCATTTTCTCGCAATACTGTGATTTTATTCTCCTGATATTACATCTTTATTGCCAAAGAAATGGATGACTTTTCGTAAAATATTGAGACTTTTACATTTTTTTTCTCATTACGTTATGAATTAAAAGTTTGAAATCAGACTTTTCCCTCACTGTGGCTCTAATACTACTGAGTCACTTGTATTTCCTAATTCAGCAATTGTACCATGAGGGTATCATTGTCATGCTGTTGTTATTTCAGCCCTGGAGTCTGCTCTGATATTCTTCATGTTTATATTTAGTACTATGCTGAGTCCCATGGAGTCATCTATGTGATAGATTCAACTGATGAAGAGCGCCTGTCAGAATCAAAGGAGGCCTTCGGTAAGTAACACTTGTCTGTTGTCCACTGAATAAAATGGTCTGCAACTTTTTTCTACTTAAATAATGACATTGTGATTGACAGGCTAGTTTGACAGTTCAACCTTCAGTGAAAACAGTAGCACCATTTTAGTGCAAACTGCTTTTTTTGTGTGTTATGTTTGCTAAATGTCAATAATGTAACTCTTGTCCCCTCCAGAGAAAATGATCAGCAGTGAGGTGTTAGAAGGTGTCCCACTCCTCGTGCTGGCCAACAAGCAGGACGTACCGGTACTGTATGATCTCTTTGACTCACTGAGGCGGTGTTCAGGTTAATGCAGATTTATTAAAAACAAAAACAATTAAAAGAATTAAGAATTAAAAAGATTATTCTCTATTGTTTTATATTCCATCCACACTAACCCACTGTGGTATTTCTGGAATTTCAAAACTCTGCACTAAAATTATTTATTTTTTTATTCAGGAATTCAACTGTCTGTCATGTAAACCCGAAAATACAAATATTAAAATCAGGAACTCAGTGTCAGTATGAAACAAGTAAAACAAACACAAAGTGTTGGTCTGTACAGTCTGTACAAATTTTCGGGACAATTTGGGAAGGATTCAGGATTCGGGACAACTGTTTGGATTTTGGGATGTCTGGTCACCCTAAGCTTGTCCTATGTAAACATTTGCTGCTTCTTGCTTTTTTTATTTCATTGTAAATGTAAAATCTTTAGGTTTAGAAATGTTTGTTGGACTGTACAAGCAATTAAAAGGCTTCGTGCCTAAGTCTTCTCAGGAAGAAAACTATTATAAGAGATTATGATAAGCATGGTTGGTGTGGAGTTCTGTCTCGTCATGTCTTGTTTCTGCTCTATTCTCAGGACTGTTTGTCAGTGGCAGACATTAAAACAGCCTTCAGTGACTCTGCCCCGAAGATCGGCAAGAGGGATTGTTTAGTCCAGCCTTGTACGGCCCTAACAGGGTAAGACTGCTACTGTGTTCAATGGTCTGTCCCTCCAGGATTTCGCGGCCTTCTTTTAGAGATTGTTGCTTTTGAAATATCTATTTTCACACATAATGTTCATAGAAGTGCAAATGTACAACAAGAGATAACTTAATTTTTTGTTCACATGCTTTTGTCACATTGTTGAAAAGCTACTTTCTATCACCAGATGAATTTTGTTCGGCTCTTTATTTAGTTTTTTTTAATAATAATAATTTATACTGTTTATTGATCCCCAGTGGGGAAATTACAATTTACACTCTGTTTGACGTTAGTAATCACTACACACAGGCCTGAAATACACACACATGCTCAGGACCTATTCATGCACTAATGAAGAGATGTCAGAGTGAGTGGGCTGCCAGTGCTTGAGTCCTGAGCGGTTGGAGGGGTACGGTGCCTTGCTCAAGAGCACCTGGCAGTGCACCTGGTTGGGCCTAAAGTAGAATCTCTCCAGCTACCAAACCACACTCCGTACGGGGGACTTTAACCCGTCTTCCCGACGGAAAGTGAAGCAGGGGGACCATAGACATTTTTCCATGTTCGAGTGCACATGTTTGGCCTAATTTTGGTTGTGAGGCGACTCCACAATCGGTCTTCGTCGTCACTAGTTATGTGCCGTCTGCTCGGTGTGTCAGCCCCTTAATATAACACACCTCCTGTTGCCTTCCTGAAATATGTCCCGCAAAAACAGTACCAAACTTTTTTTTTTTTTTTTTAAGCACATTGCTAACCTCTCAATAGAATATGGCACTAAGGGGACAGTGTAGTGGACACATTTCCTTGTCTTACAGATGAAAATGATTTGTGTTTAATATGAATTTGTCTGGAGGCTGATGGATCTCAGTGGAGAAATCAGATTTCACCACTGGGACCCCCCCCTTCAGAAGAAATTAAAAATGTCACTAAATGACGCATTTGTTTTGGTTCAGGGATGGAGTGAACGAAGGCATTGAGTGGATGGTGAAGTGTGTGGTCCGAAACATTCACAGGCCACCCAGACAGAAGGACATCACGTAAGAAGTTACCAGCAGTCTTCACGCTTATGTTGAGCTGTGAGTTTCCCCTGAAGGACATTCCATGTAAGCCCTGGAGTCGGTAATTCTTCTCTCTCCTCGTGTTTGCTGCGACCTTGGACATTGGTTTGGATATCTGCTTTTAGGAGTTCATTCCAGACAGAGTGTGACAGTATGTTTTTATCACCAAGCATAATTTCCGATGTGCTTTGAATGGACTCTTTCCCGTGTTCCACTTTTTGAAGCAGTGTTATGATTTATTCTGCTTCGTGTGTGAGCAGCGGTCTCGGGTGCTGGCTGGGCTCGCTGTGACTGTCTGCATGGAGCTTCACTGACTGACTTCCCTGGACCATCATATATATATATATATATATATATATATATATATATATAAAACTTTCTTTCAATCATATGCATTATCACTGTCAAACTCCTGCATCGTCACTGCTGTTTGTTCTACAAAGAATCCAGTGTAGTAGTATCAGGGCATGTTGAGAGAATAACTACTCTATCAGTTCTATACTTTCCGGTGTTTATCGATCTATTGTTTAGCATCATTTTGCTCCTAGTCCTCCGTGGCTTTCCATACAGACTGTTGCAGCAGCCCAAACAACAACAGGCTTTACACACTTCTGTGTGTGGTACACATATGATCCAATGGCCACTAAACTGTTTTTTTTGATTTCTTTTATGTTATCTGTATATCCTTTGGACGTCTGTAAAACAGTTATAGTTTGTTTAAAGCAAACTTTTTTTTATTGACTTTGGAAATGTTAATGTCCATAATTGGCAGAGACGTTTGAGCTGTGTAACTGGACATGATATGTTTAACAACTACATGCACATAGTGTGCTGAAAACTGAGAAATCTTGCTGACCTCTGCAGAATCACTTTATACCAGTAGGTCAACTTGGGATGTATGAAGTGAAGGTTAACAAAACAAAGCTGTCGTCCTCATGTCAGTCACATATATGGAAGATGATAAAAAATAAAACTGATTTTAAAGAAACAAACTGTCATGTTTTAGTTTGACTTATGTGTCCTGCTGTCACAACTCAATCAGGATTGTATCAGGCTGTGACAGCTGATTATATTCTATTTTGTACATTTTTTACTTTACTACTGCAATCAGTGAGTTTAAATGTAAGATGTCATTATATTGGACTCTCCAAAACAGTAACATTAGAATTTGAATTGTTTTTGGACAGCTAAAGGTCCAACAAGCAATATTGTTTGTGAATGATCAAGGTTCATAAATTGGAGCAACAGTTCAGCATGTCTGTATCAGCAGTGGGAAAATGTTAAACCGCTAAAGACCTTTGCAGTCTTTTCAGCCACTGAAGACATTTGTTTTATTTAGTCTTAATTTTTGAAAGATGGTCATGGGAGGTGGAAATTGGACATTATACCGTACTAAATTTAAATAGCCCATCACAAAACCAGCACACACACTTAAAGCGCCCATATAATGTTCATTTTCAGGTTCATAATTTTAATTTGAGGTTGTACCAGAATAGGTTTACATGGTTTCATTTTCAAAAAGCACCATATTTTTGTTGTACTGCACATTGCTGCAGATCCTATTTTCACCCTGTGTGTTTAGGTCTCTGTTTTAGCTACAGAATGAGACATCTCATTTCTATACTCTTTGTTGGGAGCTGCACATGCTCAGTAGCTAGGTAAGATCATATCAGCTAGATAACTCTTTCTCTAACTTTGGTCAGTACAAGGCAGGATTAGCTGGGAGACTTTTTCTAAACGAGGGGCACTTGTTGAATACCTGCAGAACAGGGACATGGAAGTAGTTCTTTTGGTGATTATGGTGAACTAGTGTGTGTTGTAGCAGTGTTTTGCCATTGAGAATGAGCTAGAATGCTAGTGCTAGCATGCTACAGGTTAGCCACCTCGTCTCGGCTAATGACGTAGAAAGCCATGCAGATTTTGAACAGCTCACCCGGGAGACTGAAGGCAGAGGACGTTCAGAAACCGTATCTCACTCAAAACAGCATGGATAGTTTTTTCCAAATTTGTATGCATTTGGAAGCACCAGAGACACAAAATAACACCCCAAATCCCAGAAAAAAAGTGATTTTTTCTTCATAATATGGGCACTTTAAAACTCACAAAAAGAGTAAAGACAATTTAAAACAACAAAAGAAAGGCATTGCAATAACAGATATAGCTACACATAAAGACAAGTGCACTTTCTCTTACAATCACCATAACATTACAGTATGTTAAAGATAATTTGAGTATCTCCAATTAAACAGTGGGTGAGAGCGGTGTGAGAGTGCAGGCTGGAATGTGACATTAGTTAATGTGAAGAAGCATGATGAAAGACACCCATACAAACCTTCAATCAAGACAAATATTTGTTACATCCAGAAATAAGTCAATGGAAAAACCTGTGTTGTAAAACATTATTGGAAATAACAAAAAACTTTCAATAAAATAAAATGACCTGCATTGAATTCTGTGAAAAAAAACAGGACATATTTTATAATAATGAGCTGAACTTCTTTCTTGTTATTTTATCCATATGTGTTGCTGATAATGTCTTATTGATTCACAATATTAAGTATTAAATATAAACATTTTGTCTCCATAGATACAATCCTTTATCTAGCAAATTTGACATAAACAGTCCTTTCAACAATCAGCACAATGGCAATTTTAGACCTTTTTTATGGGGGACTCAAGCTCAAATTATAATTATATATGTACTTTTTTTTAAATCAAATTCAGAGCTTCAAGTTAGTTTGTGAACTTTTACAGGTTCAAAGGGTTTGTCTGTGTGTCTGTAGCCGATCTATCCACCTGGAACCCAGTCAAGGAAAGGGTTGGCCAATCGGAAGTGGTTGTGCCCAAAGTGGTTGCAAGTCTCCACAAAGCGTACCTCCAATAGCGCCATTTTGATGCTTACAAGCCATCACCTGCCATTAGCATTCTATTGACTGCCATTCATTTTGCTGTTACTTTGACAGCGAATAACTTTACATCTGAAGTGTTTAAAGACTATTTGTCCACTGTTTATTTGTCCACTGTTTATTTCTAAAGAAACAGAACAATGTATAATAGGCTCCATTACCTTGTAGCTCACGTTATGGCTCCGTAGCAGACGTTTTTGTAAAAATAGGCTGTGTCAACGATTGTGTCATAACCACCGACTTACTGTTGCAAAGTCAACAAATTACCATACAGGCACGAGAAGCTTGCAGGCAGTCTCAACTTTTTAGGTGTTTAAAATTTAGTTACTAATTTTAACTTGTCAGACCCGGCTGGCGGAAACAACCCAAACGCAGACAAGGAGTGAAAACAAACGAGAGTTTATTGATGAAGTCCGTGAACCAGATGACCAAACAAGGTGTAGCGGGGAGGAATGCTGTGGCGGTAGGGGAGTGAAGGTGAATCCGGAGGTGTAGAATGTTGATGGTCCGTAGGAGAATACTATGATGCATAGACAGGGAGACAGACGTTACTAAACACGTATACATACACTGAGCAACAGACAAACTAGAAAAGGTCGGATGCGGCGCCAAACACGTACGATGAAGACTAACAATCCGACAGGGACTGGATGTCAGGTCACGGTATAAGAGCTGGTGGTGATGATGATGAGACACAGGTGGGTGCTGGTGATTAGGCTGAGCCGGAACAGGTGATGGTGTGGATGAATGAAAGAGGCACGCCTCCCCAGGTTGCATAGCAACAGACAACACGACGTGACAGACAGAGAAAACAGATATACAGACAGACAACAGAATCAGAGTGGGGGGTGCCTGACATAACTAGCATTGTAGTTAGCAATAATTAGCCTGTGCCTATGTTATCTCCTAACATACCTACGCTTTCCATCTCTGCAAGATTGGGAATGATTGAGATTTGTCTCGGTACAGCTACCAGAAGACTTACAACTGTCAGTACTACATTATTAATTATTCACCATTGTCACCATGGTGCATTAAACTCTAAAATATTGCGTACAGGGATCTACAAATGTTCCTCTGTGGTGTCACAAATCACATACTAATATATTGAAGTGGCTATACTGTATGTACACTGCCAAAGTTAGGACAATTTTGAGTATTAATTTGCCATTGAGTTGCCTTTATAAAAGTTTGACTGTTCAATTGCATGCTAATTATAACCACTATATTCCTTGCATGACATGTGTAACCAGTCACTCACTGTAAAAGTTATGCCTACCATCCACTAGAAGACTCTGAAAAGACTAACGTCTGACACTATCTAATGACTCAGACTAACTACATCTATATTTAATTTCACTACTAAGACTTAAAACTTAGGATAATATCAAACACTTTTGAGTTTGGGAAGGAGTCACCCCCTGCTGGATGTTAATAAAGCATGCTGGAAATGAGATAGAACTGCTTCACTTTTCAGGCACAGAAAAGATGCCACACACACACACACACACACACACACACATTCTCTCAAATCCCACTGGCTGTCTATTGTTCACATAGACTTGTGCACTGCACCATATAGATTATAGACAAAAGCCCATCTGCGCTCTCTCTCTCTCTCTCTCTTACCCCTCCTCCTCCTCCTCCTCCTCTTTCTTGATCCTCCTGTCTGAATCCTTCACATTTTCTCCTCTCCTCCCTCCAGCAGTATCATCCGGCTCTCTCCTCTTTCTCCACTGTCATGTCAGGAACAATGGCCAGCACAGTATCAGGTAAGAGGACATGCTCCACACCAGCTCGTTGATTAGTTGAAATTGTGTGGATAAAATGCGCAGGTGGAAGAATGATAGCGGGGAGGGGGATGTTCTGCCTATTTATTTCTGTAAGTCTATTTGATAATGCCGAGAGCCGAGCGGGTCTGTGTATCTGTGTAATTGTCATGGCAACTGGGGTTTTCTTTTCATTGTGCTGGGGCTCTGATGTAGATAATGGACCCTCCCATAGTCTCATACGCATGTAGGCGCAGCCAGATTCTTCCAGAAACAGCAGGTTATCTATCATTCCTCTCCAGTAGCATGCAACCACAGCTGAAAACACAACAAACTAAACACAGATTCACACTGAGACTGGCGATGGACCGAGCATTTTTATCAGTACCATTCTAGTGACTTTATGCAGCATGTTTCAGTGATAATATATAATTTGGTAAAACAGTTAAATGCAGTCTTTGGGAGTAATGTTTAAAAGCTGAAATCTCAACTAAAAGTGCCACTGTACAAGTATTCCTACTTTATGGACAGCTGTCCTATCTAGAAATGCGTAACGTATTAAAACATGGTAGCAATATTTCCATCACATGGTGAGTTATTATGTGTTTTACCTTTTGGCTCTAGCCTTATGAACTGTGAGGCGTATCAAACTCTTTGAACAGTGTGTCCATTGGATGACATTGATTCCACTAATATAGGCCACGTCCATTCCGCCTATAAAGTTCTTCTGCTATTTTGGATTTTAAACACATTTTTTGCTTCTATTGGCATACATTCCATCTGATCTTCACCAATACAAACCATATTTAGATGATCCTGAACACAACATGGGTTTGTTTTGGGGTATTTCTTTCCGTTTGGCTGTAATTGGTTGCTAAACCTTTTTAAGGTGTGGCCTGATGCATTTAACGAGTTCATAACTCATCAATGCTAATTTGGATATCAACCAACTTTGGGAATGTTGTGCATACAACCACATCACATCTCCACAGTGCTGACAAATGCAACAGTAATAAGGCCGTGAGGGGGCAGCAGAAATATGTTGTGAACATTAAAATATCACTAAAGTCTCAGGTAAAATCAGGTAATCCAAATGTTGATACACTCCTGTGAGTGGCCTTGACCTTAACATTCTCAACCATCTACGCTCATGTGCAGAATGGATCAGAACAATACGTAGTAGTACAATGTACTGGGTTAATACAAATGAGTAACTACAGCCTTTATATCTATTATATAGCTACAGGAACTTGGAAGAACCTTCATGTGAGCCGTGTGCTGTCCCGTGGGTCTGCTCGCATTCATACTACTAGCCACCGCTAACGTTAGCTATTAGCCAAGCCAATAGTTAGGGAACGGAGACGTTTCTAACCTAACATCCACATTACAGACATTACAGCATACAGCCCTCAGATGTATTATAAGATAATACAAAGATAATATACTACAAATGATGAATTTGGGAGAACCGTCATATGAGCATGCAGTACAGGACGGCTTAGCCCCATGCAGTCCCGTGGGTGTGCTCGCATTTATATGTCCGTTCATAATGCCCAGTTCAATAACTCTAGATTCGGCTATTAGTGCATCTTAAAGATTTTAAAATAGAATGCTTTACACAAGGACTATATACTGTAAGTGTCGTGGATACAGACTAGGCTATTCTACTAGACAATGCAAACCACATTGGACGGCAAAAGTCTTTAGCTGTTTCAAAGGCTGGGCAAAGCTTGTATAAATAATAATATAACAGTATTTAATGATGTGGTTGCTTCACCCAGATGATTACTCTGTGGGCGGAAAGGAATAGGCTGCTGAATGCAGCAGATTTGGAGACACTATTTTACATAGAAGTGTTTCTATGAAGAAGAAATTCTTCCTCTGTGTCATGATGTTGTGTGTTTGGAAGAGAAGAATTCCATAATGAACCACATGGTTGGGACACTGAGAGGGACTAAAACGTTCATCCTAATGAGCATCTCAATAATAAATAACCTTGTGGTAAACGCTCTACCTTCCTTTGCCAGACCTATCTCTACAGCACTACAGGACAAGATCTGGCTACACCACACATACATTTTGGGATAGGAGAAAAAAACGCTCTTGGTTGCTTGTATTTCTTCAAAGGTCCCATGACATGGTGCTTTTTGGATGCTTTTATATAAACCTTAGTGGTCCCCTAATACTATGCCTGAAGTCTCTTTCCCGAAATTCAGCATTGGTGCAGAATTACAGCCACTAGAGCCAGTCCCACAATGAGCTTTCCTTAGTATGGGCCATTTCTGAGTCTGTAGCTTTTGAGGAGGAGAGAGGGCGTGCAAGGTGGAGGGTGGGGTTGTGGCCTTGACCAACTGCCACTTTGCTCGTTTGAAAGCCATGATGTCTCTCTCTCATGGGTTGGCCAAATTCTCTGGCTGGGCAAAGCAGTGAAAAGGGAGGTAACCTTGCCCCTTATGACCTCATAAGGGGCAAGATTCCAGATCGGCCCATCTGAGATTTCATTTTCTCAAAGGCAGAGCAGGATACCCAGGGCTCGGTTTATGCCTATCAACATTTATATTCACTGGGGGGGGGCATAGGCAGGCTGGGGTAATGCATATTAATGTTAAAAACCTCATAAAGTGACATTTTCCATGCCATGGGACGTCACATACAATATTAAATGAAATGAACTGTTCACACTATACAGAGCAGTGTTGGGGTGTAACGAAATACATGAACCAGCGTTACATATTAAGAATACAAATTATGAGTAACTGTATTGTATTATTTAATTAGTTGGTATTTAGAATAGTTACATTGTTAAAATCAATGGATTACATGACAAAACTTCTCTGCTTCACAAGTTTATTCACTATCTAAATAAACTAGGCAACTCCATGAATTTCCCTGAAGCCCCAATATGAAAACAAAAAAGATCTGCTTTTTGTGTGATCACCGATAGATGGAGCCAAAACCTGCACAACAGAACCAGGGCAGGAATGTGTTTCTATCTTGGAAATTTAAACAATTCAATTCAATTCAATTTCAATTCAATTTTGTTTATAGTATCAATTCATAACAAGAGTTATCTTGAGACACTTTACAGATAGAGTAGGTCTAGACCACATAATTTACAAGAACCCAACAGTTCTAGTAGTTCCCTCCAACAGTGCGACAGTGGCGAGGAAAAACTCCTTTTTAGGAAGAAACCTGGGACAGCCCCAGGCTGCAGTGTCTGACGGGCCGATTGGGATTGAAATGAAGAGTGGCAATAATAGTCACAGTAAAAGATAATGGAAAAATGACTTAAAAAAATAGTAGTTTGTAGAAGTTCATGGCATAGCAGGGCACTGTGCGGCAGTACAAGGCACAGCAGAGTGTAACAGCATTTCACATTAAAGAAAGAACAGAAAGAACGAAATGTAACCAATGTAAAGCAGTGCAACCTCTGCTTGCCAGCAACCAACCTCCTTTCAGCGTCCAAATTACTCCACCTCTAACCTGAAGCATCTTAAAGTAAGTTATTTTTTTTAATTAGCCGAAGGTAGTTGTCTGCTGTAGTTTCACTAGTCACTTTGCTATTTTATAATTGTATCATCCTTCTTAGTTGACTTTACATTCTCCTATGTAGCTAGCCCCGTTTGACAGGCTAGCTAACGTTAGCTAAAATTAGCTTGTGGTAGTAAGACTGTGGTTAGATTTTTGTAGTTTTCAGCGAGTTAAAACAGAAGAACACACCAGAATAGGCATGTTTAGTAAACAGTATTTGATGGCCGCATTCCTACACTTAAAATTCAATTCAATGTGAAAATAAACCAAGTATTCAGACTATGTTACTCAGATTGAGTAATGCAGCAGAATACGTTACAAATTACATTTTTGGGCATGTATACTGTATTCTGTAACGGAATACGTTTTGAAAGTATCCTTCCCAGCACTGAACATGAGCTATTTAACTTAGCTGATATATGATTAAATCTAATTTGCTCTAACCAGTGTATCTCCGTGTGTAGGGGGGAGCCGGGACAATTGAAACGCGGGACGGATGAAACATTCCAGTTTTCTCCGAGTGTGATGATGATAGACAGACTTCCTTAGGTCAACACACAGAGCATAGAGTTAACCTCTTCCTATCAGCCAAATTTCTTCCTGTCATTTCCTTTTATTGAGGATTTACAGCCAATAAACAAGTTTTGGTTGTCAAAAGTAAACTTCATTAGTCACATTTTTTTAAATTGTTAATGAGTGTTTTTAATTTAAAGGTTTGACTGCATGCTTATTCCGTAGACCATTTAGTGTTCTCCACAATCCCAGACTTTCATATTGCATGCTTGTTTACATGGAAAGCAAAACAGGTTGTAATGACATATGTCTATGTCGGGACGGTTGAAACAGCTGTTTCAACTGTCCCCGACCTGGCTGGAACTCCATGGATTTTAAGTAAATGCACAAATATGTGTGTTTACACAATTATGTATGGAGGCGAGACATGGAAAAGCAGTTTTAGAAAGATGAAAACATATTTGAGCCCACCGGGTAGGGGGGGTCGAGTTTTCCCATCTTATCCTATGGAGACTGACGATATTTTTATGTCCAGTGGTGTAACCCATGTAAAAACCTATTGAAACGACATTTTCCACAATAGAAACATGATACAAATGGAAAAACCTACTGTTCTAGCTATAAAAATGGGCGAATCATCCATAGTGGATGATATTTCAATAACCGCTTCATATGTGCTTCAGGATGACGGCAATTAGTTGTTAACAGACATTTACAAAGACGTATAGCCCTGCAACAATCTATCTAAAATAACACCTTTTGGAAGTACCATTCATAATATATAGTAAAATATTAAAGTTGTGGGAAGTTCATATGGCTTAAACTGTATGTTTCATTCGTCCCCGCATGCTGTTTCATTCGTCCCGTCCAGGAGGGACAGATGAAACATTCCACACGTCCCACTTTTGCTGTAATAACTCCTGAACGGTTTTGTTCAAAGCTGAAAATGCAAGTGTATTTGACAGATGACAGGTGTAGGTTGCTACTGACAAAATATCAGCTTTCAGTGCGATACAACCGCTTTTTAAATTATGTTTAATTAAAAAGTGTTTCAACTTTCCCTACTTCGTCCACAGCAATCCCACCAATCGGTCCCTAAACATCCCAGTTAGAGAGGGAATGCTGTAAACATATTCTTTGTAAATCTTTACAATCATTTCCCGAAAGAACCAAGCAGGCCATCAAAATATTCAAAACCTGCCATTTTCAGTGTGTAATGTCCTGGAAATGTACTTCCGTTGATCCAGACTACATCATTCATGTCTAAATTTGGCCTGCATGTGGAAAACTCAATGTTTTCTCAACAAATGTATCTCTCATTTGGAAAACATCCATCTTAGCAACTAAGCACTTTGCCCTTAGCAGTACACATTATTTTTTAATTCAATTTTATTTATAGCGTCAAATCACAACAAGAGTTATCTCAGGACACTTTACAGATAGAGTTGGTCTAGTCCACACTCCATAATAGACCCAACAATTCCTCCAATTATTTTGCTCTGTGAAGCATTCTGGGCTGCAAGTTTGCACAAAAGATGCTATATAAATTAAGTTGAGTTGGACCGTACGAATAAGTCAATGAAATGTTCCAACCAATTGGCATCTGCCTTTATGAACAGCAGAGGGTGTGTTTCCACATCAAATGTGGTGCAAATAAACTTTGGGCCTGGAGCAATGTTTATGTGTAATGTTCACTTGGTTGTCAGTTACTGTTTTGGATTATACAGAGAAGTGTTTCTATTGTCTAGCCTAAAACCGTAGATGAGGTGGACCAAATGACAGAAACAATTGTCAGTACAATGGAATACAGTTCACCAGCACCTGTATCCTCCAAAATGATCCAAATGTAGAATCATCACCTCTCTAGAAACGCTTGAACACAACTAAACATTATAACCTTCATGAAGGTAGAATAAATTGTAGGACTACTATGTGCACCTAATAAACTGGCACCTGATTGTATGTGCAATGTATAATGGATGTTACTATGTCTCTAACTGACACATTTAATGTCACAGACCTTCAGACTGACACGCATTTAACCACTCAGGAAACTGAGTAAACGGTTTCAACTGTAATAGTGTGTGTGATGAAGATTATAACGGTCATACTTATTTTTGTCATGGAAATCCTTTACATTTGATTAAATCAGAATTAAATTAAACACATTGTTTTTTGGGGTACCTCTGGAATCCTCTTTGTGACTTGCAGGGTTGGACCCGGACCACATATTGAAAAAAATCCCTCACCTAATGGATTTTATTTGAGGTGTTGAGAGGTAGACCAATTACTTACACTTCAATGGCATCACCCTGGCAACACCCATTGGGAGCATGACTGGCTTTTATTGCAGGTTTATCAGCAAGGCACAGACACACACACACACACACTTTGCAAGTTTAGTGGACAGGTTGCTTAAATATACAGTGCCTTGCGAAAGTATTCGGCCCCCTTGAACTTTTCAACCTTTTGACACATTTCAGGCTTCAAACATAAAGATATACATTTTTTATTTTGTGTGAATAATCACCAACAAGTGGGACACAATTGTGAAGTGGAACGAAATCTATTGGATTTTTGAAAGTTTTTAACTAATAAAAAACTGAAAAGTGGTGCGTGTAAAATTATTGGGCCCCCTTGCGTTAATACTTTGTAGAGCCACCTTTTGCTGCGATTACAGCTGCAAGTTGCTTGGGGTATGTCTCTATCAGTTTTGCACATCGAGAGACTGAAATTCTTGCCCATTCTTCCTTGCAAAACAGCTGGAGCTCAGTGAGGTTGGATGGAGAGCGTTTGTGAACAGCAGTTTTCAGCTCTTTCCACAGATTCTCGATTGGATTCAGGTCTGGACTTTGACTTGGCCATTCTAACACCTGGATACGTTTATTTGTGAACCATTCCTTTGTAGATTTTGCTGTATGTTTGGGATCATTGTCTTGTTGGAAGATAAATCTCCGTCCCAGTTTCAGGTCTTTTGCAGACTCCAACAGGTTTTTATCCAGAATGGTCCTGTATATGGCTGCCTCCATCTTCCCCTCAATTTTAACCATCTTCCCTGTCCCTGCTGAAGAAAAGCAGGCCCAAACCATGATGCTGCCACCACCATGTTTGACAGTGGGGATGGTGTGTTGAGGGTGATGAGCTGTGTTGCTTTTACGCCAAACATATCGTTTTGCATTGTGGCCAAAAAGTTTGATTTTGGTTTCATCTGACCAGAACACCTTCTTCCACATGTTTGGTGTGTCTCCCACGTGGCTTGTGGCAAACTTTAGACAAGACTTTTTATGGATATCTTAGAGAAATGGCTTTCTTCTTGCCACTCTTCCATAAAGGCCAGATTTGTGCAGTGTACGACTGATTGTTGTCCTATGGACAGACTCTCCCACCTCAGCTGTAGTTCTCTGCAGTTCATCCAGAGTGATCATGGGCCTCTTGGCTGCATCTCTGATCAGTCTTCTCCTTGTCTGAGCTGAAAGTTTAGAGGGACGGCCAGGTCTTGGTAGATTTGCAGTGGTCTGATACTCCTTCCATTTCAAAATGATCGCTTGCACAGTGCTCCTTGGGATGTTTAAAGCTTGGGAAATCTTTTGTATCCAAATCCGCTTTAAACACAACAGTTGGACCTGCCTGGTGTGTTCCTTGGTCTTCATGATTAACAGAACCCTTATCAGTGCTTTTAAAGCAACACAGTTGGGTAGATTAGCTTAGTTTTTGATTTGTTATAAATAAAAAAACAATAACATATTAGTTGGAACTTTTCTGCTTGGTTGTGAGAAACTTGCTAATGGTAATAATTATTAATATGGACATTGTTAAATATATGCATAAAATAAAAATTAGACCTACATGTGGTTGCCCATTGATGGCATCATATACCCTTTGTGCATGTGTCAGCGTTGCTTGCCTGCCATAAGCTGTCACAGATTGACTTTATATCCAGTTTTAAGCCACATTTAACACTACACTGGACATCTGGATTGTTATCGGAGAAACAAGCCCCCCCGCCGCTTTCTTAGATGACAAAAATTCATTTGAGCTTGTTTGTTGGTTCAAATACATTTCACAGTGGCTTGCTGAAGTTAGATACTTGAGAAGTTAACTGCCTCGGGTTCACTGTTTTTTTCAGTCTTCTGCTCTGATACCAACACACGATCATTTCCTTTTGGTGCTGTATGCAAATAGGTTTTGAATGACAGGGAGATTATTTGCCTATGCCACATCCCTGGACTCCACAGGAACATGTACTTTTAATGAGTGCACTGAGTTCCTTGGAGAGCAAGAATAAATATTGAGCATGCTTTAAGGTGTTGTGTCAGCTGGCTGTACAGTCTACACTTGATTAACTTTATCTTGCTGCACTTTCTTTTCTAACAATTTTCAGGCTCTTCTCATTTAATTGTTTTATACTTGTACCTATATAAATGAGTGCATGATGACCCATGTAATAGTGAGCCAGGACATGCAGGGCTGCCTCTGTGGAAGAAGTCAGGTGCAAATTAGTTTATATGCTCGACGTTCCACTTCCAGGATTGCTCCGATGCCGCAGGAAATTCACCGGATGCATGTATTTTCGCCAATTTCCGTTTCCTTCCTCTTTCTTTGTGTTGCCGTTCTAAACTCCGGTGGATTTCTGAGGACTATGGTTAATTGCTCCTCCAGCAGCAAGCACCAGAAGGTTGTGCAGCCAGATAGGGATTTTGAAGTGTGAATAATTCAGAATCATCCTAAAAATAACAACTTTTCCTGAAATGCCCTTTAATGTGCTGTAGTTTCATGACTGTTCATAGTGGAAATATTGAGGTTAGCCTAGTTCTGGTTCTGGAAAATAGCATAAACTTTGTTGTTTTATCCGCTTTTATTACTAAGTCTTAGATCTTTAAGAGATTGCAGAATGTTAAAGGAATGTGCATAATACAGCACTGCGTACAGATCAGCATGACATTTTATTAATGATGATGATGTGAGCCATGATAAATGATTAAATGCTAAAAAAAAAGATTACCTTCGATCTGCAACGCAGTCTATTCAGGTGTTAAACCAAAATCTGTGACCCATCTGAATGTGTGCTCTGTAGTCCCCTCTACCTGCCAAAAATCATTTTGTGACTTCACAGGAAAAATTGGAACGGGGCAAAGCATTAATAAAAACTAAACAAAAAATGCGTTCTTTTGTTCTCATGTTTCTTGTTAGAGGTCATTTATGATCATCAGATGAAAAATTACAGTTTCAGAAACATTTAAAAGTTACATATTGTCACAGAATTTGTTTTTATATAATTGAATTTTTTTTTTACATTTCTATTTCAAAATGCTCTTTTTTATAAGTTTGTTTTTGTTCCATTATGGCATTTTCCCTAACACTTTAATTTCATCCCACTTTTCATGACAGTGGTGTTTACCATACGCCTTTCTTAAGTTAGCAAGCTCAACAACTGCTACCAAATAGAACTTGTTACCTCCTGTTAGCTATAGCAACAACAATGCTAACGTCATTTGGAATCAGCTAACAGGCTGCTGCTGTAGATGACACAGTATAGAAATATTATGTAAATGTAAATGTGCTGTATTTATATAGCGCTTTTCTAGTCTTAACGACTACTCAAAGCGCTTTTACATCATACAGGATACATTCACCATTCACACACATTCATACACTGTGGCCGAGGCTGCCGTACAAGGTGCCACCTGCTCATCAGATAAACATTCACACACATTCACACTCCGATGCGCAGCATCAGGGGCAACTCAGGGTTCAGTGTCTTGCCCAAGGACACTTCAACATGGGACTGCAGGGCCGCCACTGTGACAACAGCGGTCATAAGAATACTGTTTTCCACCACATTTGGATGACAGCTGCACATTAGGTGGAGTATCTGTGACATGCCACACTGCTTTGTTCTCTGTTTAGCTCTTATATTGTAAAAAAATAATAGACATAAGATCTGTGATGTCACCCATTGGTTTGTGGCATTTTTGAAACCAGGACTTTACATTTTTGCCGTTGCCTTGAAGCCAGAAGTGGCCATATCTAGACAAAAGGGTGGAGTTGGCAAGGATGTCTGTGCCAGTGGTGTTAATGGTTTAAATGGTGCTTCACTAAGCTAAATGCTAAAGAGAGAAAGTTGTCGATTTTCAACCCTTGATGCGAGACATCCAGCTGAGTTTTTACTGTTGGGTAAAAAAAACACACTGACATGAAAATGAACATATGTCAAAAGCATGTGGCTAAATTACTAACTAAATTACCCATAGAGGTAACTCAAGTTTAATTCTGTCCCATAAATTGACATGGTCTTCAGAAGTTTCAGATTTAACATTTTGTCTTTTATCTCTCTGTAACAGCCTACACAGACAAGATCAAGGAGATGTCAATGTTCTCTCTTCTCTGCTCCTGCTTCTACACACAGCCACATCCCAACAGTTTCTATCAGTATGGAGGTTAGTCTGTCTGTCAGTCTGTCAGTCTGTCTGTCTGTCTGTCTGCCTGCCTGCCTGCCTGTCTGTCTGTCTGACAGACTGTAAATAGACCAAAAGTTGCAATCAACAATCACCACTCTGGTTTGGTTGAAATAAACCCTTAATTTACCCATTTATATGCTAAAATTACTGTTTATTTACATCTGTTGAGTATGGTGATTTATGAGCTGTTTCATGTTAAACAAAAATGTCTATCTCTGTAGGGATCCTTTCCGTTATGTTGTCAGACACTTAGAATAGTAATCTGAACCTGTCAGTGGCAAAAACAGCACTTTTAGTGGATGACGTTGGTGATACTGCCAGTTACAGCATTGTTGCTCAATTCTGGACCATTTCAAAAAACATTTTTGACATTAGTTACTTATTGAATGGGGAAAATAGGGTGCAGTATAAGTACCAATAAAGTCTTGTGACAAATAACACTTTAACAAATAACACACAGGCTTTTGAATGAGCCTGTGGTTGTTGGAACTAGCTAATGCTAACATACAGTAAAAAAAGACATACGCTGTATATTATAACATACCTAAAAATGCATTAAAAGAGCAAAAGAGAAGAATGCAAGAATATGATGTGAGTATTCATATATAAAGCTTACTCACTAGGGTACACACGTTACTTTTGCAGAACTTTCCTTATCTGCATAATCAGATAAATCTACAGAGAAATGTGAAATCGTTAAGTTGTGTCAGCATTTACAGATTTAAGGCAGAAAAAAGTCATATTGCTGTATGGGACAAATACTCAACCAGGTTTCTGTGTGAGAGCACTGAACAAAATGTCTTTTTTGGAATTTAATGAACATGTATTTGCTCTGCTGCACTTTGTACTGGGAGTGTGGCCTTTTGTAATAAACAAATAAATAGCTTGCTCACTTCAGAGCTCCAATGTCCACTTATAACCCTGCAGTGTGGAAACTAATTATTTGATTATAATCTGCTCACTTTCAACTAATTAAACATACTTGTGTAGCCTTTTGGCCAAGTTATAGCCACTCTTATCCAATAGATACTGAATCTTGCATATTGTCAATATTTCGGTTACAAGCAGAGGGGCTACATTTTATACTCCTTGTGCTGCCCACCCAGGGTCTGGGTGGGCAGCCATCTGCCGGTGCTAGTTGGGACGCAGAGACACTGATACAGATCTACAGATATGGAGAAATATGAATCATAATGATTATAGCAGTTGGTGTAATGAACAGTGGCAGTTATAGTAACAATAAAACTAATGAATAATGGAACTAGAACTGGAAATAATAATTGTAGCAGTTCAGGGCATAGTAGGGTGTTGCAGGGCATCCCCAAATACAGTATTTTTGACAACAACGCTGAGACACAGTCAAGAGCTGTATCACCCACCACTCTTATGTAAAAAAAAAAAACAAGTGAGCAAAAGGAAAAAAAGGACAAAAACTTACCATAAAATCACCATAAATCAGCTCACTAACTTGTGTTTTATTGTGGTTGTGTCAGACCTGGAGGTGAAAGGCTTGAACAAGCGAGCATCGGGACAGTCATTTGAGGTCTTTCTTAAGGATCCGGATCAGTTCGGGGACAAAAGCCAGGCTCAGCCCCTGCCTTCCCCCCCAAGGAGGGAGGTTTCCCTGGAGGAACTCCAGAAGAGGCTGGAGGCTGCTGAGGAGAGGAGAAAGGTAAGCACATACAGTATGTCATCAAAGTATGGGCTCATGATGGAGAGTACCATTACACATCTTTTTATTTGATATATGACCTAGATAAAGGTGATTCATGTGCATTGATCCACATTAAGCCCATTCAGCTACTACTCAGATTGTTTTCATTAAACAACATTATGCTCTTAATGTAATATTAACCCATATTTAAAACCCATAATAGAGTTAACTAAAGTTTTGTCATTGTTAAGATCTTAAAAAGTTAATTATATATAGTGCTGTGCAAAAGTCTTAGGTAGGTGTGAAAAAAATGCTTTCAAAAATATAAATTGATGATTTTCTTTTTTTTTATCAATCAGGTTATGATGAAATTGGTTATTGTGTTGTGCTTTTATAATAAGAGCAGTATTAAATAGTTATGCTATGTAAACTTAAAATTATATTTAATTTCCTTTTAATTGCTTTATTTGCATCTTTACTAAAAAGATCACTGGGCAGGAATCATTTTTTTACAAAACAAAAGAGGGGCTATATTTTGTATAATCAGGTTTAAAAATGTTACATGTTTAATATAACTGAATAGTTGTTGTATAAAATGTGTAGTCATGACATGTAGTCGTTGGATCTATTTGATTTTTTTTTTTAAATCTTCAATTCTAGGAATTGAAGTTTTCACATTGTGTGTTTTGCTGGAAGTAGCCTTCAGGACCTGGTCTGCAGCTGTGCAACCTTGACACTGTCTCTCACAGACAAAACATTTTCATTGTGAATACCAAGTTGTTCTCCAAGTATTTGATATATTAAATGTCTGTTTGTTGTAAGGCAACAAACATAGATGTAATATAGATGTATCTGCCATTTGTATTACCATTTGATATATTTTGACTGCACACTGAGATTACTGAGGATGAAGCTTGAGTCTGACCAATGATGTGTAAAGAAAGAGCTTAATAATCACTTGTCTTAACCATTGACTGTAAAATTAATGGACAGGGCAAGTGTGACGTCACCCATTGGTTTGTGGAGATCTGCTATGAGCCATCCTGGTTGCAGATATGACGATTTTAGATGAGAGGGAGGAGTGTCATGGGAATCAGAGATTGTCAGACCCAAATGCAGAGGTGAGCTTAAAAATGTATTAAATAAAAATCCAAACAAACAAAAGGTGTCCTGAATGCAGCAGGCAAAGAAATCCAAAATGTAGAAGAAAACAAAATAAGAATCACAGGAACAGGAAAACAGAGACAAAACGGTTTGATGAACTTTTGGTTTTCCATGAATCCCTGCCAACCCTAATTGCCATTGCCATTATTACCGCCATCATCACAATGACTTCATCTTCACTGTCTCTGTGCCCTGTAGTCCCAGGAGGCCCTGGTGCTGAAGCAGCTGGCAGAGAAGAGGGAGCACGAGCAGGAGGTTCTCCAGAAGGTGCGCGCGGTGAACGACATCTTCAGCAAGAAGACGGAGGAGAAGCTCACCCAAAAGATGGAGATCAGCAAGGAGAACCGGGAGGCCCACCTCCATGCTCTCAAACAAAGGCTGCGCGAAAAAGCAAGTCCACCCATTCTGTGATTATTTGTGGGACCCGAATGTTTCTATCCAACATAAAGTGGACACCATCGCCATTTTCCCATATTAATTAGAAGTGCTCACACATACTGTACCTTAAAATATAAAGGAGTACATACAGTTTACCTGTTGCTTACATGTAGAGCAAAGACTGTGGCCTTATGGCTGTGACTGAGAAACTAAGGCTACTTGGTTAAAGTTCTAATCCTTAAAGAAAAAAAGGTCCAACGTATGTTTGATTAGAAGATTAAAAGAGAAAATAATATTACAATATTTCAGGGTATATCTGGGATGATGACATTCTTGATCATACAAAAAAATACTGAACAATAATATATTATTATATCAAGAATATACAACTGCAACAAAATAAGTGGTATGGTTATATAAGTTAGTTAACAGTTTGACTTCAAATATTCAGTAAAACCAAAATACTACTCAAAGTGAGATTCAGATTCTGTATAAAATGTAAATAGTACAACACAGTGCACTTCTAAAGTTGCCAAATTAACAGGCAATTATGTCAACTAGTCGGAATGGTGCCATAAACCTGTTTTAAATTATATTTATTATTTTAAAATTGAAATGATTTCGAAATGTATGTTATTGTTGTAAAAGACGTAATAGGACACAACCCTAGTGGACTCACAAGCATGTGTGCCTTTTCTTAGCCAACTATCTGCAAGAAACCCAATAAGTGTATTTCCGAAAATGTTGAACTATTCCTTAAGATTTTAGTCCTGGTTAATTTGGCAACACTCCTGGTTACTGGTGGTAACGATAGTTGTGTTTTATTAATAAAAACTGTTTCAAATTACAGATATGAGGTTATTTTACTGCCACCACTAGGGTGCAAATTTATAAAACGCTCCTGCTGTCATGTGGTGGCGATTTGCTGTCGTGTTTTGTACTTCAGGGCCACCGAAGAAACACACATAGGACACATCAACCAACATAACCAGTTTAACCACTATCTTTTCATTCAGCGGGGAGTGTCCGCTGGCTTTGAACTGATTCTATTTTTAATTCAATCCCTATTCACTGTCTCTACTACTTCCCTTCTGAATTGTGCCTAGGTCTCGGTGACCCGCCACATTGTTGTTCAGGAAGATTCTTAGTAGATGTTAATCAAACAGGTGTTGTGAGTCAGATGGTTTCACAATATTTCAGCTATTTCTGGAGAATAAGTGTACTCAGAATGTCTTGGTTTATCCACATATTTGCCAAATCAACAGATTAGATTTTTATATTTATCTAATTATTATTATTATATAATTATTTAGTTGTCTTAGCACAACCTAATTAGTGCCCTGAAATTTGTTACCAAGACAAGTGGAAGACACTGTGCGGTTGCAACTTACAATGACTCAGGTTGTATGAGAACATAATTTATTTAGGAGATAGCGTCACTGTCAATAAAAACTACGTCTCTAATTCCCCCAATGGCAGTGGCTGTTTTTCAGCATTATTAAATGAGCACTCAAATCACTTCAAGCCCCTGACTCTGTCCCTGATGGCAAATTCTAGTTTACTTCTCATGAAATGAAGCAGATCTTGTATTTAAAGACAATGTGTTTGTTCATAAAACTTTACTAAGCCAGGGAAAAAATGGAGCAATTATATGCCATGAATACTGTACAAAATAAATACATAGATTAGTAAAAACTGTTGAAAGCCACTGTTGATGTAACTTAGTGACTCAAAATGTTTCCACTTTGGACACATTCATCCATAGTTTGACATACAGCATGTGATGCAGGTATCACTGGTGGTTGTAAACTAGAGTGAATTACTACTGTACTACTGTATATAGAAACAAAGGTGGTGGCTGAGAGCAGGTACTGTATGCTGTTAATCATGAACTAAAACTAGACATTTTATTCAACCCCCAACCCCTCGGGAAGGCTCAACATTAAATAGCTTGTGTTTCCAGTGTTTCCAGTTAAGTTTCAATTTCCACACAAGCCCTACCAGTAGTCATTAAGTTTCATTTTGCATCATGTGAATGACAGTTTACAATTTATTGCTTTATTTTACAGGAAGTCCACGCTGCTGAGGTACGCAGGAACAAGGACCTTCAGGCTGGCCTCTCAGGCTGAAGAGGTTTTCTACCCTCTGTCACACTGGATGTTACTTTTGAAATCTCTTCTGTGTGTCAACGTTTTCCTGCTGTTCAGAATTCACCTACTTTATATCACCCTACAGTGCACCTTTCAGGACCCAAACTAGTTGTTAATCAGCACCAAATACTGTTACTCATCTGTTTCATTTTCAGTAAACCACATATTTGAAGAAGTGTTTTGATAGCAGAGTCAAGTTCAGCTGAAATAAAGTCAACCCTGAGCCAAACAAGGTCTGTGTTCTAAATATAAAACTGCTTTAGTAAAGTAACAAAAAATATGGCTAAATAAAGGTTATAAAGATTATACATTTACTGTGAGTTTGTCATGACTCCTACCAGGACTGCCCAAGGCTTTTAAGGACTGTGGGCCAATGTGATGTGTGCACATTGAAAGAACCTTTAGCCCAAAGACATGAAGCCATGGAGCAGCTTAAAGCTCTAAAACAACATTTTAAGTTGCAAAAACTGAACTGTGTTAAGAAGAGGTAGTTCATTAGATACTTTAGCCGAATACATTTTACTACCATGTTACATTAATACTGGGTTATTATAACATAGTTTTAAGGCCCGTACACACCGGGACGAATATCGGCGGGCGTTATTCGTCAGCGTTTTTCGACGCGTTTTTTGTGTTCACACCCAAGCGATTTTCGCTGACGATGAGCCGAATGAACATGCAAATTCATTATCTGTCACTAGATGGCGCTTAATGTAAACAGAAATACCCCCGTACATAGGGTGGCGCTGCGCAACTTTGCGCTTCTGATACTCGCTTGCAACTCAGAAGAAGAGCAGAGAAGAAGAGAGCAAGTATTTAGAACATTTCTTCTAAATCACGCTGTCGCGCTTATCATATAGCTCTTTATGTTCCGAAACCAACGAGACCAGCAGCTCAACATTTATTTTGGACATCGTGCTTTGCCTCTTCCTCGTCTTGTGGCAGTGATGACGGTGGCGTATGTCTTCTTCGTTTGTGTGCTCGGTAAGACCGTTTTGTGCTTGAGCGCCCCCAAGTTGTGTTTTACTGTAACTTCCACAAGACACGTGAGCAAAAGGGCCGATTTCATTGGTCGGATAGTTTTTGACTCAAACCAAAAAAACGAACCCGATTTTTTAAAAAATGGCACACTCTCATTGACGCCCTTTGTTTAGTCACGACGTAAGTCGGCGAAAAAGTTCCCGGTGTGAACAGGCCTTTACACATGAAGTTCAATTCAGTTGACAGCTTGTTAAAGGTCCCCCCCTCTTCCAAAGCTACAGACTCAGAAATGGCACTTACTAAGAAAAGTTCAATGTGGGACTGGCTCTAGTGGCTGTAATTCTGCACCAAGGCGGAATTTTGGGAAAGAGACATCAGATACAGTATTAGGGGACCACTAAGGTCTATATAAAAGCATCCAAAGAGCACCATGTCATGGGACCTTTAAAGTAGTTGTATAATGTCTTCTGTGGCTCTGAAGGAGTGTCCCAAAGTCTGACGAAATAACACAGATGAACGTATCAGTAACACTGTAGGTAACAACAAGCTAATGTTAAGAAACGTACAGCTTTGTGGCAACATCTGATTGGTTTAAATGAAAGAACCAACACCCTCAATGGTTGAGTTGGAAGCAGAAAAAGGATAAGAGAGAGAGAGAGAGAGAAAGAGGTTAGCTGGTTGAACTTTTGCCAAGCTTAGTAAAGTATGGCGTGTCCCAGTAAGCCAGGGCGTGACAGAGAGTCAGCATAAAAAATGTGATCAAGGACATGATTGTGGAGAACGGTGAATACCGGTTTGACAAGGTCTAGGCAATAGGCGAGGACAGGTACTGCATATTATTGGAGATATAAAGTGCAAACCTTAAACTTTGATATACAATTAGTATATTTACTTGCCATAATAGTAGCATATGACAAACACTTTTCTTCATCTCTAATTTAACTTACAAATTTAAAGTATGACACTTTATAGAAGGAAAGTGGACGAGGGAGGACAGGTGGTTTATGGGTAGGCTACTTTAACCTCCTGTGCCCTGAGGTATCCGTTAAGTCCCCTCTGATTTAAAGAAGAAAACTCATTTCCCACACTTTATGAATCAGGGTCGGTTTGCAGCAACACTTTAGCTATTAGTACACAGATGCTAGCATTCCATCCCTAGATCATTCATTTGTCAGCTGGACAGAGCCTTTCTGAGGCAGATCATTGGCTAACATCAAGACAGCCAAACAAGAGGGTTTGTACTTAAAACCGGTGCAATATTAACAACATGTCAAACTGTTTTAGTGTCTATAAATAGATATTGTTAATTTAGTAAGGACTCCTTTTGATAGCAAAAAGGAGTCAATATTTTTTTAGCCAGTTATTGATTGATATTTTATTTAGTTGCACAGAGTTACATTATGCAGTGAATAACGAATAACACAATCATAAATAGGCTTGAAATGTACTTTTTGTATATTAATTGTGCTAGTTATTATATAGACTTTATTATCATAATATTAATTCACATCTTGGTACACCGAGTAAAAAAGAAAATTATCACTTTAGTGGTTTTATTTTTTTTTATTTATTTTTAACAAAAGGAGTCAAAGAACATAATGGGATGATTCGAGGATCACATGCGGCTTCACAAGGCTGTTGTTCAAATGAGGAAGAGGAGTGAGGAGACAGCGCATGCGCATCAGCCTGATGTGACATTAAGTGAGAAACGAAACTTAAGTCGGGCAGGCTGCTGGAGGAGGAGAGCGGGACGGCTGCAGGGAGGGGTTCACTCGGGGTCTACGCGATGCCTAGCTCCGGTAGCAGACACGGTGGAGCGCCGTAATTCTCCGCGATAGTACAACCTGTATGAGCAGCAGCCCATCTCAAGGTAGGCAAATTATTATATTTATTATTGTTGTTGTTATCACTGTCGTCAGGCAATTCCTATCAGTAGTAGTGACGGTTCGGCAAAGTTAAAAAAATATATATATATTCACAGAAATTCTTGGATCAATCATTTCTGAGCAAAACGTTATTAAATCACATTTCACGCATATTTTCTACTAAATTTTCTGATAAACAACGAGCTACAAACTGATTTTCATCAAAACGAGCTGTCCTCCAACCTGGAGAAATAACATCGTTGTCTACGAGCTCCCGGCGGTGAGACGGCCGTAAGACGAGCGCGTAGGGACCGTCTACAAACCACAACACTGAAAAGAGATCTATGCAATAAGAATATTTGGGTGATTCTTTAACTATGGTACTTTTCTTGTCCCTGGATGAAATAATGAAAACTAAAAAACATTTCTTCATTTTTGTTTTTGTCAAACTTACTTCACCCTAAGGGGAACTTGTAAAAAATGTATCATGGTTCAATCATTCTTTTTATTATATGATATGAGGCCTTTTATGCATGATTTTTACTGTTTTCCTTCTGTCCCTAAGCCAGACTTTGTATCTTCAACCTCGCGTAATTCCAAATGAAATATTTAAATAATGTAGATTTCAAGAACAAATGATAAAATAATGTCTATTTAAATTATATATATATTATATATTGCTATATTTATTCACACTTTCCTATATTTTTCATAAGTCGAACCCTTGTCCCTTGGGTTCACCGTCATTTCCACCACACTGTACAAAATAGACTCCTGGGATCATTGTTTTAGGTTTGTATACTTAGTAACCATAGCAACAGAAACTCCACAGTGAAACATTTGGCTGGATGAAAGGGTTACCCTACAGGGGGTAATGAAAAGAAGAAAAATCAAGGTAAATATGAGTAAAACTGAGAGTATGTTTATTGGTCGTCATTTCGCATGGATGTAAAAATAACTGGATACATTTAATTTAATAATGTGTAATTTGTGTATATTTAATGTTAACTCTAAAACAAATATTAGCATGCTAACAAAGCATGAGATTTTGGAGATAAAGGAGGAAAATGTCATTTCCACCACGGTGTTCATTGTGGTGGTAAAGACAGGTTGTGGTGGAAATTACATTGTTCGTGCTAAACAGCAAATCATTTGGGCTATAACACTAAAACTTTAATGTAAAAACATAAGTAATTGAGTTAAGGCAGTAAGGAAGTATTTTATTATTTATTGTTATTATTTAATAATGTTGGTAAATAAGAGAAAAAGTTTGACACAATGTATTGGCACATTCTTTAAGATGTGAAGCAATACTATAGCAAAGAGTTCAAGATCATACAGAGAGAGAATAAAATCATCCATCCATCTTCATCCGCTTATCCGGAGTCGGGTCGCGGGGGCAGCAGCCCCAGTAGGGGACCCCAAACTTCCCTTTCCCGAGCCACATCAACCAGCTCCGACTGGGGGGTCCTGAGGCGTTCCCAGGCCAGGTTGGAGATATAATCTCTCCACCTAGTCCTGGGTCTTCCCCGAGGCCTCCTCCCAGCTGGACGTCCCTCCACCTAGTCCTGGGTCTAATAGAAGATATTTAATTATTTTCTCTTAAAAACACATGTTTTGTTATGTGATGGAAATGACCGTTTGTTTGGACTGTCAGAAAAAAATGGCAAAAAATATATATTATTCAATACAAATCATCACAGCCAACTTCAGGGAAGGTTTCTAGACAGATTGAGAAACCAACTGATACTATAAAACTGTTGAAATGTTTTCATTTTCTGAAACTGTCTAGCTCAAAAGGTATCATTGTTGAAGAATTACCCATTTATTATTTTAATGATTAAATAAGGTCTCCCCAAAATTATGATTGTGCTTATTTTTTTTAAAGTATGTACAACTTGCAGGAGACAAGTTATAATTGAGGTAGGTTTTTGAGACACTACCTTATTTAATCATTAAATGAATACATGTTTTTGTATCTCTTTTCAGTGTTGTAGTTTGTCGCGGACACGCGCCTCACAACGCAAACGGGCGCCGCGCCACACGGACACAAAAGTGAGAGAAAAGAGAGACTCGCTGTCCAGACGATCATCAGTTGAGATTGTATGTGTGCGTGCTTGAGAACTGTAAGTCATATTACTTATGTTGTCAATTATTATGCCTGTTGTTTTATTGGTCTATAGTTGTGGCAAATTAAAAGTTAGCTAGTGATTTTGTTGTTCTTCACCTGTTACACCTGGCTGTTGATTCGATATAATCACAAACAATAGCAGAGCTACCCACGCTCGTGTTTGTACTGTTGCTTGAATTTAATAAAGCATCAAAAGAGAGAAGTTGTCTCCGTTGCTGTTTTAACAGACACAACTGGGGCCAATTTGGAAACCAGAATCAGCTTTAAATAATCTAGTCCTCACTAGCTTTGTCATTCACAAGGCTACTTTTACTTTTATACTTAAGTAAATTCCCAAGTCTCCGTTACTTTTACTTGAGTAAATAAGTTAAATCAGTACTTCTACTTTTACCAGGGTATTTGTTAACACAAGTATCTGTACTTCTACTTGGGAAGTGAGTACTTTTGCCATCTCTGATAAACAGTGACAGAAGATGGAAATCATTTCAAAAACGTTTTATCTATCTATGATTGTTTGATTGCTAACGTTAGCTCAAAAGGCTATTCCAGTGACAGCCTTCTGTGTTTGATGCTAACTTGCAGCCAGCAGTGAACAACTTCATTAAGTAGGTCCATTTTTACTGTATTGACATTACAAAAGTTTCTCGTTAGCATCTTGTAGGCTACCTGTTGGAAAGTAACCCATGTGCTTCTTAGGTTAGATAAAACAGAGGTTGACAAAGTTTCCATCATTTGAAATCGGAAAACATTATGTTAGCAATATGTTTATGTTTATTATGTTCAAGTATTGTGATGATATCGTATCGTGAGGCCTCGGTGATTCCCACCCCTAGTCTTATCCCAGCAATATACATCCAATAAGCCAGGTTACGGCCATGGGGATTTGAGCATTTTGAGCCACTGACTTTCATTCTGAGTCTGTGCGGCTTCCTGCTTGCTCCTGGTTTTAAGTAAAAGGGGCTGCTACGCCATCTATTGGATTTAAGATGCAACTCCACATAGCAGGCAGTTACTGACATGCATTCCAAAAGATCTGTAGTCATTTAGGATTTTAGGATCAATTTAGCTGTGACTCTTATTCTTTTATTCTGTCTTTGGGGCTTTTCTGTGTAACACTGGCATGCTTCCTTAAATTTTGCACTAAGCATTTTCTCATTTAAAAGAAGTATAAAACTGGATCAAAAGTTTAGAAAAATGTCACAAATTATTTAAAGACGTTGATTTAAAGTTCACATTAGGCCTGCAACTAAAAATTATTGTCATTGTCATTAATCTGTTGTTTATTTTCTCGTTTAATTGAGTAGTTTGGTCTCTAAAATGTCAGAAAATGGTGAAAAATGTGGATCAGTGTTTTCCAAAGCCCATGATGACATCCTCAAATGTCTTGTTTTGTCCACAACTTAAAAGATATTCAGTTCATTGTCACAGAGGAGAGAAGAAACTAGAATATATTCACATTTAAGAAATAATGTTTTACTTCTCTTTTGAATAATTTAATAGTTGACAACAAATCAATTAGTTCACAATTTAGTTCACATTTAGACCATTTTTTACCTGGATTTGGATACTGGCTTCCAAAAGACTGGGTAAGCCCCGCCCACTCTGGCTGAGATTTGATTTTGCCCTGCAGCTCGGTCTGTAAACCTGCACGTTTAATTCTCCTGCTTTAGTTAACAATTTTGCGTGTACCAATCACAAACTGGCATATCTACCTGACGCTATTGGCGGGTTTAACACAATGACGACACAATATCACGATACGTATGCCACGATACAATATTATTGCGGTTTTAAACATATTGCAATATTCTGCAATATATTGCAATTTATAATCTTTTTTTCCAACTTCTAATTTTTCCAATTTCAAATGATGTCCCCAAAAGGAAACTTTGTCAACATCTGTTTTATCTAAAAAGATAGATTTTGTTTGTTCATATCAGTTAAATTTTATGGGATTGTCAAGCAGATAAACTGGCCAACACATGTATAATATAAGATCGATACTTGGCGCCTGTGTATCCATACAGTATTACCTCTGAAAATATTGTGTATATATATATATATATATATATATTTTTTTTTTTAATATTCATTCATCAATGAATATTTAAAAAATAAAATAAAAACGGACGGTCAACCATGTCAAAAGTTTTGGCGTTGCATACTTTGTCACCCAGAGGCCGCTCTACAACGTCCCTGCTGACAACACTGATTTTTAAAAAAACTTTTAGTTATTGTGTTTTTGTTCAACAGACTTTAAGGTTAATATATTAAGTTTGTATTTTTTATACATTATATTTATCAGAACTTTAATACAGTTTCTGTTTGATGTTTCTCTGTTCTGTTGTGACAATAAAACAAATTATTAACATATTATTAGTGAGTGAGAACTCATAAATAACTCCAAATAACTAAAGTTAGGGAAATCTGTTAATATTTTGTTACGTGTTTCCGGATTTAAAAAATATACATACTGTATGTATCAGCCTCGGTCTGAACAAAACACCATGTAGTGCTCGGTGGGGGGAAAATTGATACAGCATAGTATCGCAATATTTTCTGTGGCAATACTGTATCGACACACAGACACCAGGTATCAGTCTTTTTTATATGAATTGCACATAAAATTTAACTTGTTGGTTCTAGAATAATAAAATGAATTGTATTTTCAGTTGAATAGATGGTGCAGTTGAGTTTTTTGAACAAAGAGAAATGTTTCATCGTGTATCTGAACTGGGCAGCAGCAGGTGACCATAGCAACAAGCACACTTTTTGTCCTTCCTGAATGTCTGGAGCTTGGATTTTAACACCAGAGTCTTTAACAATTCTCTAGATAAACAAACAAAAGGTGGTACAACTATTTATGCCAAAGATATGAATGACTTTCTGAATTGAACATATTGAGCACACTTCTTATTACACTGTCTCCTTTGTTGTTTTCTTTTTCAGACACATTCAAACAAAGTTGGACATTTTTCAGACTTTGATGGAACCGAACTCTCTCAAAGGTCCGTTAGTCAGTGCCTAAGTTTATCGGACTTGTAACTGAATCAGGGTCTATTGTGACTGGCTTAATTCAGAAAACAGAACCAAAAACATATAAACTACTTAATCTCTGAGCACATTCCCACAATCCATTATAAACGTTTGAATCCAGATGCTGACTTTAGCATTATGAATGTATCACAATGTCAGCTTATGAATCCAGACTTGCTGATCTTCTATCAACACATGAACTCAAACTTGTATGCACTAAATGCTCTGTTAAGGAGAAAGAAATTACATATAAGTTAAAATCAGACCGCCACCATTGTGCACGCGATCTCCTGCTCTGCAGAGTTAAAGATGGCAGCAAATGGAGGCCTGTTTCTAGACGGCCCACTTTTCCAAATCCCAGTCAGTATAAAGTATGTTGCTTCTTTGTGGAGGGCTCTGGTTGCACATACCACAAGAACCGGTGCACCTTTGCCAGAAGTGATGAGGAAGCTGCCGTTTGGAACTTTGGAAAGCGTCACAGATTAGACCATGTGTTTCTCTGTAAACTTATAGTTCAGTCTGATGGAGGATCTGAGCCGTCTGATCATTCTGAACCTACGGGTGAACTCTTGCCAACTCTAGATTTGAAGGCTGTGTGTGAGCTTTGTTCCATCAAGGAGAAGGAAATAACACACACAGTTCAGTCAGTTACCCACAAGTGCAGTAGAAATCTGCTTTTAGCCAAAGAAAAAGCCTCTGACCAATGGAGGCCTGTCTCTGAACGGCCTACATGTGCATACATTGGTCAAAATGCTCTTTACCAAGTGTGTAGGTTCTTTGTTGAGGGCTCTGGATGTACACAACACGGACAGAAATGCACGTTTGCCAGAAGCTATGAAGAGGCCACTGTATGGAACTATCTTAAAGACAACAACATTGATAAAGAGGAGTTAATCCAACTTGTAATTGTGTCTGAGCCTATTCCATTAACACCAGAAAGCGCAGCTGAAAGCATACTCCAACAATTTTCAGGTGAATTCATTGAGGTCTGCAAAAACTGCTTTCATGATCGTCCACAAAAAATAACAGCCAAAAGGTGGAATTCCACTTGCTCAGCAGATGCAGCACACACCTGGGAACCAGTCTTAGTTTATCACCTATCAGAGAATAATAGGAAGCACATTTACAGCCAGGTGCGCCCGCTTTACCAGGACTGTGAGTTTAAGTACTGCAGTCATGTCAGGCAAGGCAAGCCCTGCTGGCATGAGGCCGGCCACTGCCGGTCTGCCCAGAGTGAGGTGGAGATGGCCGTGTGGAAAGCCGAGCACAGTGGGTTTTCTCTTCGGCCTCATCTCCTTCAGTTGAGCCGGGGGGAGCAGACGGAGTCCAGACTGGTCACCATGTACTGCAAAGTTTGCCTCCTGGCCCTTTCCTCCCCAGAGAGTTTCTACAAGCACTGCTCCTCTTTGGAGCATGCCCAGTTACTCTTTGAGGACACCGTCACCAAATGGAGAGGACGACAGCCTCCACACAACAATCGATCGGATTTTTGGCTGTGTGAGAGGTAAGCAACTCCACTCCTCTTTATGTGTTTTACAGCCATAACTGTAGAGTCATGCAGGTTCTCGGTCTTGTCCCACCCAGACCTTAACACTTAGGTTTGCTTCATGGAGCTCCTCCACGTTTTCTGTTTTAACCCATTTAAAGTATAAGTCAAAGTAAAACTTTATTTGTGAGCACATTTGAAACAAAATGCTGAACAGGCACAACATATCCAAACAAATGAAAAAGCAAACAAGGCTAGTGATATTCAATATTTTTTTTATTAACAAATTCCATGAAAACAACCAACACTAACTGTGTTAGAGACCAGCAACGTCTGTCTCTCAATACTCTCGACTTCTATCAGTGCTCCAATCCCATTCATACCTACTGATCACGTGTGTGTGTGTTTGTATGTGTGTGTGTGTGTGTCTGTGCGCGCGCACGTGCATGTGTGTTGAGGTATGGAAGATTAAAAATGCATAAATGAAACAAATCAAAACATGAAATAAAGTTAAATACAATAGACATTGTGAAGGGTTAAGAAAGGATGATTATTTTTAATAACCAAATTGTTCCTTATTTTAGCATGGGCAGTGCGTCTCCATTTCAAAAAGAACACGCTCCCACTCACCCCCTCATCAAAGATAATAATAGCGTTTGCATTTAGTTTTGGAACACAAAGGAAATTCACCAATATGAATTTCATTTCTTTAATTTGTTTTAAGCATTCTAAATTTGCCACAGTAGGGGAGCTACAGAAACACACACAAAAACAAACCTAGTACAATAGTTAAAAGAAGTTAAGAAGAATACCTAACACCTTTGTATTGTACTGTTTGAATTCTCATTTCATCCTAGACCACAAACATGCGAGTATGGCAACAAGTGTCCAAAAGCTCATTCTGTGGAGGAACTGCAGGAGTGGTTGATGCGCGCTGCAGAGGAGAAGGAGATCAGACATAACATTGGAGCCCAGGGACTCATGTGCTACAATGAAAGGCTCTTGGAGGAGTACAAAAACAGCAGTAATGAAGTACACATTGTGAGTACGGTGCTCTAATCTTTTGTTTCGCTATCTTATTTTGTGCCATTGATTAAGCCATGTCAGAAGCACACCATGTTCTCTTTTGAGAACATTGTCTTTGAATCCAGTCTTTATCGCATACACATACTCCCTTTTTCTCAAGGACATTGTAAACTTGAATACTTCCCTAGAGAAAGAAATTGTAGTGCTGCAAGGCCTAAAAAACACACACACACACAAAAGACACTACGTACATACATTTGCACATCAGACAAGTAATAGAATATAAAAAGAATAGGTGTTACCATTAAGTGCTAAGTGAGTACACTGCATTGAAGTACACAGGTACACACAGTCTGTCGCCGATGTTGTCATGTTGCTTTATTTTATGAACTACAGTAGAGATAAAGATGCCTGCCTGACAGAATTTGGACATCTCTGGGTATTATTTAAGTATAATGATTCCTGCTTCCCAAAGACTCACAACACTGTAGAATGGTCCCTTTAAATTTCCCTTCATCACAGTTAGAAAAAGTAAATTAGATATCATTTAAGTACTGTATAACAAATAATTATATGACTGTAATTTCTAACAAAGGCAGTTGGTTAGTTTTTTTGTAATTATATTAGCAATGTATTATTTAGTTCTTCATCATGCTATTTTGATTAATTGTCTCTAATGTTGAACAGATTTCAGAAGACGTTGACGACGTCAGCATCTCCTGTGCTGAAGATTTAACTGTGGAGTATGAACAGACCAACGCAACACTGCAGTGGAACTTCCAAGTGGAAACAGAGGTGAGATTTTTACAATAAAGCATTAAGTTGGTTGCTTTTCCTGGGTCCACTGCAAAAAAGTCCAGCTGCTGAATATCTTACTTCAACTACTTAATACAGACACAGGAGGTGTTTTTGTTCCTGTGCTCATTTCACATTTTTCGGTAGTTCAGGACCAGATTGGACCGACAAAGAGTCTGGGCTTTCACACCGGAGATGAAACAAAAAAATACAGCTTTTGTGTCCAAACCTTTCACACCAAGGCCGGCCTGAATATTCATGTTCCATGCATTGTATAAAATCTCAAAATTTTGCAATGACACATACTCATCAACTGATCGTTGTTTTAACTATAGTAAACCTACACTGAACTCCACTCATTGGAGATGGGCGCGTTATTCCAAGTGTGCAATATTATTAAGAGAATTTACAATTTTGTTGCATTGTAACCATAAGTGTACTTTCCGAGCTTCATTGCACTGTTTTTCATCATTCTAGCTGGACTGAACAGAGCCTAAATGTGTTTATCATATGTAATGGTATAAAATATAATAGTAACAATTTTCAGTGGGCTTAGGGGCTTTCAAGTTTTGTAGTTTACCGTTCACGAGTATTTTCGACACGTATAATGTCCATACCATAACGTCAGCTAATGCCCATGAAAATGTAATTGTAATTGAAACAAAGTATGTTTACCCTCCTTCTCTCTAGGTTTGCAAGCCAGTTCAATTGCTACACTTCCCCAGATATTGTTTCTATGTACAATGTCTTTATACATTTTATTTTTTAAAGAATACATTAGTTTGCGAGACCAAATGGATGAATCAATCAGTATTCCTATTGTTGTGTGATGGAATTATCAGCAGAATTATCACAATTATGTCCGAGAAAATCATCCTTTATCAGTCGTATGATGACAACCAATCATTTGATGACAATAAATCATATGATGATAATCAATCGTATAATGATAATCAATCCTATTAAGACGATCAATCATATCAGTGGACCGCTAACGTTAGACCCAGCCCGTTGTTCAGCTCATTCTCTGTAACCAATGCAGCATGACAGCATGGCAACAACGTTAGCTTTCCAGCTCCACCTTAAAGGAGAATTCCGGTCAATTGCAACATGTAGCTCTGTTGTTTGTAAATTTGGAGTGCTGTCAGTAGAGAGAACAATTAAACCAATCGGTGCTATCTACACCGTGTTATCCTCCTGCTAGAGTTAGCACCCAACAGGCTTAACAGGGCAAGTTTTAAATGTGTTTTTAGCCTCTTAACATGTTCAAAATGTCATTACAAGTGCCTACTCATATGCAGTGATTCCTTCTGAGGGAACACAGTGAATCTGACTGCTGTAGATGTGACAAAAAGGCATACAAGTTTTGTTAATCCATACCTCCGTGTATTTCCTGTTTTCCGGTGAAATCCACAGTAGTCAATTGTCGAACTCAAATATTCCAAAATTTATTTTTTCCACAAAAAAACTATCTACCGTGGTTATGTCCTTAGTAATGACAATGAAAAAATATTCTATAACTAACACCACAGTGGAGCCAAGAGAGCTACAAGAGTTCAAGAGCTATTGAGCATGCGCATAGGTAATTAAGCAACGGTGCAGACACTGTCAGCTGAGAGAGAGAGATGAAGACGGAGCTTTGAGATAACAACGACATTGTGTCAGTGTTTTTAGACAGCTCAGATAACTAAGTAGGAGAAAGAACATTGTAACATTGAGGATGCATTTGTCTATCATGATCATGTCATAATGTTATGGATTAAGGCGTTATAAAAGTAAGGCATTTACAGTAATATATGCATTTTTGCTGTAAGGCAGTAATATAACTCATCACTATTACATGTCGGTAATATTATACTCGGGTTAAAATCTCAATAACAAAAGTGTGAGTATTACTTCAGCCTTGTAAAGTATAAATCATAAAGACATTACCTCCAATTTATCTTTTCGCTTTTGGAATGGTATTTGCCTTCAGATACCAGGACGCTCTTTTTGGTGAATTTTTCCTCATCAAAATGTTTGCTTCAAACAGTAATCTCTCTCATGTAATGTTTGCATGGGAGTTTGCACATCAAGCTGAAGTGCAACCAGTCACAACTGTAAAATCTCCCGGTTGCGGAGCGGTAGACGTTGAAAGCTGAAGCCCAAATATCTTTTCGTTTGGTTGCCGCAATTTGGAAAGTCACAAACTCAAACCATTTTTTCATATTACTCCTTATCTAACTCCAAGCTCCATCTGTCAGCACTGCGAGCTCCTCTCTGCTTTCGCAGACAACCTCCACTGTTGCTTAGTTACCTATGCGCATGCTCAATAGCCCTTGCAATGAGCAATGGTACCCATAAAAAATCCTGCCCATCCTGACCATTCTGCTACGTTGATTTGAATGGAAATGGCCTCTGTATCCATTTTATTTCTATGGGGTAACCTTTATATGAGTATCCATGTAATAAGCTGTGTAATAAGTGGTAGACAATAATTCAATTTCAATTTCAATTTATTTATAGTATCAATTCACAACAAGAGTTATCTCAAGACACTTCACAGATAGAGTAGGTCTAGACCACACTCCAGAATTTACAAGGACCCAACAATGTCCTCCAGAGCAAGCAACAGTGCGACAGTGGCGAGGAAAAACTTCCTTTTAGGCAGAAACCTCGGTCAGACCCAGGCTCTTGGTAGGCGGTGTCTGACGGGCCGGTTGGGGTTAGAATGAAAAGTGGCAATTACAATCCCCCCAAAAAAAATAGCAGTATAAGTAAGTGGTATAATGTAGAGCGAGCCGGTCATCATTGTGAATTGAACCATTTCAATTAAAGTTCTGCATCAGCTTGTTGGGGTTCTAATGGCCATAATGACATACATTATCACTAACATAATTAACTAAGGACAGTTAAATGCTGTAATACCATTAGCATAGATACTCAGTGCACTATTTGTCTTCTTGGTGTCATTGTTGTGTTTATACAATCTTCATCTTGAATATTCTTTCATGTTCCAAAAATGGTGTAGTATGCTTATGTAGTATGTCTCTTTTCTGTATGTACAGAGACAGCTTGTGCATGTGGCGCTGCTAAAGCAGGAACCAGGAGCTTCGTTCACCCTTGGTGACCTAAGTTCTGTGCCCTGCATCTACTCCTCAGGTGAACACTTTCTCAGTAAAGACATGACCTATGACATCACTGTGTCTTTCACATCCATGACCCCAGGCCTGTACGACCAGTGGTTAGTGCTAGATTTTGACATGAGACCAGTGTTACTGAAGAAACTCAGAGTAAGACTAGGTCAGCTGCCATTGAAGGACATTGAACAACCAATTGTGAACCGTGGAGCCACCTTACAAAGTGCTGAGCGTTGGCATCGAGGGAACAGGGTTTTTATCCCTTGTTCGTCCAGGACAGAAGAACAGGAGGAGCTGTTAAAGGAGTACAAGCCTCCTCAGATTAACTTTCTGTATAAGTCCTCCTACAACAGCCAAGAACCTCTGAATACTGACAACTACAAAGAAAGAATGCACCACTTCCTGTACAACGAGGAACGGGCAGAGGACCAGATTGTTTCAAGGTAATATGCTTATATGTAGCGGTTTTCTTTTATGATGTTTAGAAGTAGCACATATTTACAAAAACTAAGTCGTTTCCTTATTTTCTTTGTTTAGACTGAATGTTTGTGGAGAAATTACAACAATGGATACGTTGAACAGCACAAGGTTTGGCATGATGATGGCTCCTCAGGGAGAACTCTTCTGCGCTGTCTCGATTCCTTGTAATCTCACACCAGACACCCCTGAGGGACTGGTTCTTAAACGAAGCATCCAGTCTGGCCTGATAGCACCTTTATCTTCAAGAGGTCAAAACTCCAAGGTCTATGAGGCCATCATTTTGAAGGACACCACAAGTGAGCACCAAATGTATTTGCAACTGTCTAAAAAATGTTGCTCTGATCTTACACTCAAAAGCAATGAATCTTACCAAATGGAAGTTCAGTTTCAGCTGAATCGCCACAGCTTCTGCCACATGCACAAGGCCATAGACCTCCTTCCTGATACAAAAAGAGTGCTACCAGACCTTAAAAACTGTGGAGTTCCTGTGAATAGCATCCGTTATGAGAAGCTAAATGCACAGCAGCAGGCAGCAATTGACTTTATCACCGGTAATTCTAATGTCCAAAAACACGTGGCACCACTCCTTATCTATGGACCATTTGGAACTGGCAAAACCTTCACCCTTGCTACTGCAGCCAGAGAGCTTTGTAAGCAGCCTCATAACAAAGTGCTCATTTGCACCCACACCAACAGGTAATACATATAATTGATAATTGTTTACAAGTGTACTAAGCATCATTTTCCTAAAAAAACAAATAATGTAAAAACTAATGCAAACATAATCCCTCTCTCTCATCATACATGATCATAGACTGAAAAAATAATGGAAGAGAAGAGAAAATTACCAAACTTCTCATTTGATTTATAACCTCAGTTAACATTTCCATGAGCTTATGGTAATTTTGTGAAATATGGTCCCATTTGTTTTAAAATACAGAATAAAGCAAGGGATGCTTTTGGGGTGTGGCTACACGGGGACCTGTCAATCATGACAGAGGCTTAGCAATTCTAACCATAACCATAAATAGATGTGAAGTTGTCGGTGGTCCATGTTTGAACTTAAATGTTGTCCCTTAAACTGTACTTCATCAAAGTTAAGTGAAACATTTGGTTGCCTAAAATGTCTTGTTCAGCATTCTGCTAACCAAGATATCTAGCTACAGCTAGCATTAGCGTGACAATTTCCCATACCGGAGACACGTGTAAATCCACTGGATGAGTCACTTCAGAAGGGTTGAAAGTCAGCAACTTTCCCCTTTTAAGCGTTTGCTTAGCACAGCACAATTGCCACCATAAACATCTCTGGCTTGATCGCATTATCGTTCCCAGTTCCATCCTCTCGTCAAAAATCATCATTATCAAATCATTGCTAAAAATTGAGAGGGTGACGCCCATATCGCCAAACATGAGGCTTCAAAAAAGCCTGTATTTGAATAGCCAAATTTGAACGGTGTGTTTACAAACATCTGCCAACAATGCTGCCAAGTATGCCTTTAATGAAATATTGATTAATTGATTGGTTGATTGATTGATTGATTGATTGACTGTGTGGGATTGACATGTGCAAGTAAAATTTTATTTAAGACTAAGCTTTTTGCATTAAGATGTAATGTTGTAAAGTTTTTAACATACATTTGACAATATTGTAATTTTAGTTTGCTTTAAGTTCTGCAGATTTGTACGTCAGAGATCACTTCCATCCATTCATCGACAAGAAAAATGATGTAATGAGGCCAATTCGAATAAAAGCAAACAAACAAGGAAGTGCTTTCTTGGCCACAGATGAGATAACTTTAAAATACTGTTTGCTTTCAGAAGATGGACAGAATTTTTTACCACCCACAAAAGCTGCCCTTGATCGCTACAAAATAATCATAACCACCACGACAATGGCAAGACATTTCCATGACCTAAAGCTCCCAGAGGGATACTTCACCCACATACTTATTGATGAAGCCTCTCAGATGCTAGAATGTGAGGCTTTGATGGCCTTTGGTCTTGCTGGGCCAAACACCAGAGTTGTTTTGGCTGGAGATCACATGCAAATGGGACCCAAGCTTTTCTCAGTTGACGATCATCACCGTTCAAATCACACACTCCTTAATCGCTTGTTCCACTACTATCAAGGCCAAAAGTGTGATGCTGCCCAGACTAGTAGAATCATTTTCAGTGAAAACTACCGATCAACCAAAGAAATTGTGGAGTTTGTGTCCACCCATTTCTATGTTGGTAAGAATGATGTTATCAAAGCCACAGGAAATATTCCGGCCCCTGCAAATGGCCATGCCCTAAAGTTTCACCATGTTAGGGGAGATTGCCTTTTGGACACTGTATCAATGTCTTGGTTCAACAAAGAAGAGGTTGCCAAAGTGGTTGAGGCAGTGAAAGAGGTTCTCGAACACTGGCCATTGACCTGGGGGACCAAGGACCAAAGCTCAATCTGCGTTCTATCAGAAGGATGTCAGGTAAATTACAACTTGTTACAAGATTGAAACAGTGATGATTTCTGCAATGATGTATTTATATAATAAAAATTGTTGAATGGTCAGACTATGGTCAATAGTTTAATTATCTTAATTGTTTTTATTATTTGTAGGTTTGGCAAATTAGGACAGAACTTAAAAGAAGACGCCTTGCTGAAGTCCATGTTGAGAATCTTGCAAATGTGCAAGGTATTTTTAATCTAGCAACTGTTAAGAACTCCTGCGGAAATTATCTCATTATGAAGGATGGCTAAACTTTACACCCATCTGACTATTCAAAAATGTTTTATTGTATCATTGTCATTTTACATAATAAACATTGTCTTCATGTGTTGACAGGCAAACAGTTCAGAGCAGTCATAATGACTGCTGTACAAACACGTGACAGCCTACAAACATCTCACCTGCCTGGTCTGGAGCTGTTCAATGATGCCCGTGTGTTAAACACGGCAATGACTAGGGCTCAGTCCCTTGTGGTTGTGGTTGGAGATGCTGCTGCCCTCTGTTGCTTTGGAAAATGCTCAAGAGTCTGGAAGAGCTACATAGATCATTGCATCAGCAACAACAGTGTTGCACCACCGCATTTCACCAAAGATTTCTTCGAAAAAGATCTTATAGAAACTGCAAGGTTTCAAAAGTCTGAACATGTGGATGAAAGCGACACTCCCAACGATGCAATTCTGCAAGAGTTGAAAGATAAATATGAAGAGTTGGAAACAGAATGTAGTTCAGATGAAATCATATTAAAGTCAAGATCATCATACAATACCAGTGATGTTGAAACAGAACTTTTGGAGTTGTGTAAAAAACAACCAGAGATATATATGCAAGGAAAGTTGGTCAGGGAGTCATATAACAGAGGTTATGTCATACCATCTCACAACCCTGCTAGATGTATCAGCATCACAGGAAGGGCGAACCTGGGTAAGGGCTTCACTGGAGACGAAGTGTTGTTGCAGGCAGCAAAGGTGATCAGCATCACCAAGGAAGCTGCATCAGCCCGTGAACTTGTGTGCCTGCTTGAAGATGAGGATCACAGTAAACCAAGACAGAATTTTGAAGACAAATTTGTCAGAAGGACGATGATTCCCATTAATAAATCTGCACCCAAAATACGCATACTGATCACCAAGAAAAGACGGAACTTCCTTCCAATATGGGAGAAAACTAATGGACAGTGGACGATTGCACGAAATGAGCGTCTTGATGAAAAGTTCAAAGAAAACAATGTATTTGTAGTGCAAGTGATTGGCTGGAGAGAAAACTGTCATCTTCCATTGGGAAAAGTCATAGATATTCTTCCAATTGGAAATTCTTTGGCTAATGGACTAACGATCCTGAATGAAGAATTCAAAGTTGCACCCAATACATGTAAATCAGATGAGGCTCTCTCCAAAGATGAAGATTGTATACACAGAAAGGACATGAAAGACATAATCACGTTCACTGTTGATCCAAAAAACGCAAAAGACTTGGATGATGCAATCAGTGTCAGGGAAATTGGAGATCAGTATGAGTTGGGAGTCCATATTGCAGATGTGGCAAGCTTAGTGAGTCCAGGTGGTGAATTAGATGAGTTTACAAAACAACGTGGTACTACATATTACTGCAGTAAAGGAAACCCTGTGCATATGTTCCCACAAGACTTGAGCACCGGACACTTCAGTCTTCTGTCAGGCAAAGTTCGCAGGGTGGTTTCATTAATGATCAAAGTAAACAAGGAAACACATGAGATCATTGAAAAGCCCAAATTCCAGCTGTCATGGATCAGGTCTGATAAACAGTTGTCTTATGAGGAGGCAGAGGTCATGATCACCAAAAGATATAGAGAGAGACCTACATTTGACACCATAGAAGACTGTGTCACAGTGGCTTATTGTTTGGCAATAGCTCAAAGGAAGATTCGACTTGGAATGGATTGGGCTTATTCTCAACCTGATGATCACAGATTACCCGGAAAGCGCAAAGCCCATCTGATGATTGAAGAGCTGAGTGTGTTATTCAACACACTTGCATCTGAGAAGTTGATTGATTCAGAGAAAACCAAGTATTGCACACCCCTTCGCTGTCAGAAAAAACCCAATCTAGAAAAGATAGAAGAATTCAAGGAGAAATGCGGAGATATAATACCACTGTCTTTTCATGTACGGCACAAAGTTGACCATGAGGAACAAGCCCAAAACAGTCAAAACTTTCGCATACTCACGAAAGTGTGGGAAGATATCCAGTCAGCTGCCAGAACAGATGATATCAACAAAATGGTGGACCTTATTGCTGCAGATGACATCTACCCTTTGCTCCAGCCAGTCGTTGATCAGTTCAGAAGGTGCTCTAGTAAATCTAAAGTCCTCTGTTCAAACTCCTGTCGCGAAGCACAGGTTGGCCATTATTCTTTGAATGTAAGATCGTACACACAAGCATCCTCGCCAATACGGCGGTACATGGACATCATCTTGCAAAGACTTTTGCACTCTGTCATATGTAACAGGGATGTCCAATACACTGGAGACGTGATAAAGACTTTGTGCAGTCAATTTGAGGAAAACCTCAAGGAAGCCAAGGAGTATGAACAAAAGGCTGAGCAGATCTCCTATGCAGTGAGCATGAGAAAAGAAAGTGCTGCAAAGCTAGCCTTTGTTAATCCCAGCAGAGACAGTTTTGCAGTGGCATTTCCTTTTAACAAGAACATATTTGCAGGGAGTTTATCAATTATGTACAAAGATTTACAATTGTGCGACCAACCAACTTATGATGAAGAAAATGACTGCATCACTCTTAAATGGAAAAGGCGAATCTACGCAGTTGACAACATGCAAATCCACCAAGAGTTGAACATTCCAGACTGTGGTCCCTGCATTGAGCTTCCACTAACGATGTGGAAAGCCACTGTGAAAGCAATTGATGAAAAAAACTGGGATCATGTCAAGTTTCTTACAATGCAACTGAAAAATCTAAATATTCTACCACAGTCATCTAAGGTGCCTCAATTGAAAACTAACTCATGTACCTTAAAGGAGCATGAGACACAAATGGAGCATGAGGTTGACATTGAGCTCCAGTTGCAGAGAGGTGACACCCTTCAGATCCAAATGACAACTGAGTTAAAAAGAGGTTACCACATACCTGCTGTGCAGTTGGTGCGCATTAAACCAAAGTTTGAGATTTGTGTGCATCATGTCCACAGCCCTATTACATGCTTCTCCAGATCTGCAGATGATCCATCAAGAATTTTTTACAGCGACACTGAGGAGTATGTACGCATATGGAAACCATTGTGTGAGATGGAATCTGCTTCCACTGCTGTGGATGAAAGTGACAGCATAGTCATCGAGAACCTGGTAGTAAGCTTCAGTCAAGAACAAGAAGGCATACTAACAGGAAGCTTCTTCTTACCTCTGGCATGGATTAATGAATGGGCCATTGAATGTAACCTTTCAAAGTGCTTTCTGTGCATACGTAAAAGAGGTCTGACGGTGACTCCAACCCTGGAGCTTTCTGCACCGATGGACCCAAAAGAGTTCACATGGGTGGCCCATGGTGTCACAAGAAAAGTAGAGCAAAAGAAAAACCCGGGAAATGAAGGAAGTAAAGTGGAGTTCTATGTCAATCACCTGCCGATGGAGACCTTTCCTGAATGTGTCTTTCAAAAAAACACTTGTTTCACAGTTGAAATAATTCCAAAGCTTGTGCCTGACATGTAAGTTTAAGTGTAGTTTACTCTGAGCCTACCAATGTAACAATGCTTGCAATTTGGCTTTTCATTAGGGCTGTCAAAGTGAATGTGTTCACGCCAATGCATTTTAATGGTTGAGGATGTGTCCGCATTGTTATAAACTATGATATTCTAGTTGCGCTTCACATCTCTCGCCCACGTTCAGACGCAAGTTTGAAAAGACATATATTAAAGGTCCAATGACATGGTACTTTTTGGATGCTTTTATATAGGCCTTAGTGGTCCCCTAATGCTGTATTTGAAGTGTCTTTTATATAAAATTCTGCAAAATTCCCAAATTCCAGATCGGTCCATCTGAGCTTTCATTTTCTCAAAGGCAGAGCAGGATACCCATAGTTTGGTTTAAACCTATCGCCATTTCTAGCCACTGGGGGGCCATAGGCAGGCTGGGGGAATGCATATAATGTTAAAAAGCCTCATAAAGTAAAATGTTCATGACATGGACCTTTAAAACATTGGTTTATGAATTTTATTAATGGATATCAGACCACTCAAGCAATTGGAGAATCATAAAGAAAGCATATTTGTCCACTCTTATGTTATTATCTATGTTAATATAATTAACTGTGGACACTCAGGCAATTAATCGTGATTCAATATTTTAATTGATTGACAGCCCTACTTTTCATACTGATTATATCTTATTTTTCTTGCATTTACATATACAGATAGATTAAGCTGTTGACACAAAGTTTTGTCTTATCTGTTTGTAGCCGGAAAGAAAACGCTGTGATCAGTATTACATCTGCATGTGATCTTGTCAAGACTATAGCACTTGGAAAACACATTCCAAAAGAGGGTATGTTCATTCATTGACTTTAAGTATTTGTATCAATAGGAGTCAGGTATACCGTTTCCTGTAGTATTTTTAAATTTGACTCAACAGGTTTTTCTTTTTTTTGCAAAAACAATTTCTCATTTTATCTTTGCAGTGTGTAATGAGCACCAACCAATGGGGCACATCCTGAGGAAAGAGCTACCAAATGTATTGCCAACCTTTAATGAGAGTCAGTATCGTGCTGTGGAGAAAGCTCTAAATAATACCTTTACTCTTATACAGGGACCTCCTGGTAAGACCTGGAACGTAAATTCACCCTGATGTTTCATATGTTCTGCAAAGGTTTAAGTCATTTTTCCCATTTGTCTTTTAGGAACTGGAAAGACAGTAGTAGGTGTGTACATAGTGTACCGTTTCTTTGAGCTGAACTCTAAGAACCCAAGGATAGTTGATCATCCAGTGGATGCCAACAAGAAACAAGTCATTCTCTACTGCGGCCCATCCAACAAGTCTGTTGATGTTGTTGCAGGCAAGTTACTTTCTTTCTCTGCGGAAATTTCAGCTGCATTTTTTTCTGTTAGGGACTGTTTGTTTTTTATGTAAGGGGCTATCGGAGGAGTTTTGGGGTCTTCGGTCAAAAAAGACTTGACCCTCCTTTCGGCAGTAATACATTTTTCTATGACCCTCTAAAATGATTGGGAAGAAGGCATGACACTCCCCAACATTTTGTTAACACCTTCTGTTCTGGTTTGCGCTTGGCAAAAAAGGCCAGGTAACCATTGCTTTTATCCAACCATGACATACAGTACATGACTTAACCTCTGCTTTCTCATCTTACACATCATACTACATACTGTTATGGTGCCATTTTAGTAGATTTACTCACTAACATTGTTATGGAAACACAATAAGCATGGAAACTAAATGGACACTTCCTGCATTACTGCATTACTTCAAATACTGAGTTACTCCTCTAGTAAACTACTAATCACATGAAATAAAACAGTAAAACATTGAGACCATTCAACGAGCACACTTGGGTAATAACAAATTAAAGAACATGAACTGGTTGCTATGGAATCGTCACTAGGCTTCCTCAGTCATTGTATATTTCAGCATAGATAAAGCTGCAGAAGTTGAACTAAAACTGATGGAAAGAGCTGATCCAAAACTCCATTTCTCAGACAAGTGTAAATTTGGGAACTTGCATGCTACCACTCCTTCCTTTTCAAATGACTTGAAAAGGCTGTCGTTTTGCACAATTTCAAGTAATCACCGGGGCCGAAAAGGATATTTGATTCGCGTATGGCTGGAGCCTGGAGACGTTTTTGATCTAAAGAGTACGGAAATCATGCTTATGAATAAAAAAAAAAATGTCAGCAGATGTCTCAGTTACACATGATGGAACTAGCAAAGCAGTTCTTTGTATGCACGGGTGAGATTTATTCAGTTAGTGAAATTGCATGGTCTCTGGCTGACAAAACAGGGAGGGACCCATCTGCTAGCGATGGGGGCCGAGATAGAGCTACATGGAAAAATATGCACCAAACAAGCCACTTTGAAATTTTTCTGTTTTTATGAATACAAACATTGGATGACCAAGAAAGAATAAAAAGACATGAACAAAGAATAAAAAGACATGAACCTCCCCCTGTTTTCCCCTGGGTCCATTCCATGAATAACGAACATTACCTTACTATAACTCATGTTTTACTGTTGTAACACAGAATACCTGTTGAGGTTTGGGGAAAGACTAAATCCCCTCAGGGTCTACAGCCAACAAGTGGAGATGCTTGATTATCCTTATCCAGACTGCACGCTTCAATTTTCCCAGAGGTCACTTCGCCAAGAACGTGCCAAATCAGAGCTAAGGTATTATTATCCAACTAGTTGATGACATTCAGTTTTGAAAATAAATATTTATTTATTCACTAACACTGGCATGTTTTAGGAGCATCACTATGCATCACCGCATGCGACAGGACCACAACCCTTCTTCAAGAGAAATTAAAGCTTTTGATCGACGCATTAAACTTGCCCTTGAGAAAGAAGGAGAAGATCTGACTGCTGAAGAGGTGAAAGAGTAAGTTCAGATGCACTATTGGTTTAACAAACTTTAAAGCTAATTGGTAAAAGTAGACGATTCCTAAACAGTAATTTTTGAAAGTTTTTACTATCTTCTAATCTTACCTTTGTTGTAGTTGTCCAAGATTGTTTTCGAGCATGAAATAAATTGCGTGTTTCGGTTTTACAAGAGAAAAGACTCCAAGGATGAAGACAAACTAGTTGGTTTGGAAAATAAACGTGGTTAACTTCACCAGATCCATTGGAGAGCAGCGTATAGCTACTTCCATGACGTTTTTGGGACTGTCTCCTACAGTGATAATACGGTCCTCAGTGGTACTATGTTGGACATTAATTTGTCTTGGGGTAGTTAGTGAACGTACGGTAGCAAGCTCATCATTAGGATCCTATCATAACATGTTCCTTATTCTGTCATAAGATAATGATCAAAAGTCACTTTGACTCAGTGTGATAATTAGACCGTTCCAAAGAGGGCTATGTCCAACTTTAATGTCTTGTGTTTGTTAGTGTAATTTTAGTTTCCTGCATGTCTGTCATCTGTTTGCACACCAAAATCCTGTCCAAAGAGTAGAAAAGAGTAAGTAAAGAACTTTAAGACTTTATATCCAGCCCTAACTGTTTGAAAATGTTTTCCATCTAGATATAAAAACCTTCTCAGAGCTGCGCGGACATATGAGCTTGAACGCCATGACGTCATACTGTGCACATGTACACAGTCTTCCTCCCCGAGTTTGACTAGGACAGTCAGTGCACGTCAGATCCTCATTGATGAATGTGGAATGGCCACTGAACCCCAGGCCCTGATTCCATTAGTCTGCAACAAACCAGAAAAGGTGTGCTTTTCATTTAAGAATCATTGTCCAGCTTGTGCCTCCCATTAACACTGTCCTGAATGCTTCTATATGCTGATGCTGGTTTGTGCCTTGATTCATAAAAGATACTGCTGTTTAAAGGTCCCATGGCATGAAGATTTCACTTCATGAGGTCTTCTTTAACATTAATATGTGTTCCCCCAGCCTGCCTATGTTCCCCAAGTAGCTAGAAATGGCGATAGGTATAAACTGAGCCCTGGGTGTCCTGCTCTGCTTTTGAGAAAATGAAAGCTCAGATAGGCTGATCTGGAATATGGAAGGGGGAGGTAACCTTGCCCCTTATGAGGTCATAAGGGGCAAGGTTACCTCCCCTTCTCTGTTTTGCCCACCCAGAGAATTTGGCCCACCCATGAGAGAGAGACATCATGGCTTTTAAACGAACAAAGTGGCAGTTGATCAAGGCCACACAGCCTTGACCTTGCCCCCCGCCTCAAAAGCTACAGACTCAGAAATGGCACATCCCTCATTGTGGGACTGGCTCTAGTGGCTGTACTTCTGCACCAAGGCTGAATTTTTGGAAAAAGACTTCAGATACAGCATTAGGGGACAGCTAAGGTCTATATAAATGCATACGAAGAGCACCATGTCATGGAACCTTTAAGGCACAATGAGTTTTGATGTCAGAATGTCTCTGTTATTGTTTTTGTTTTGTTTATTAGCCTAATTCTTATCAAAAATGTAATGATATTTCCTGGCATTTTATTTTCCATGGCATGACAATGGCATCATGAAAACTAGCAAGGTTGTCCTGTGTGACAGTTAAAAACATGATTGTCAAAGGCTGATTCCTAATGATAATGGTACTGCCCCACAATCATGTATCCAGTCCCACTTTTAGGTCAAACATTGACCAGCAGTTTAGTCCATGACAATGAATGTCAAAAACTATTGGATGAAGCCTTAATGATGATCTTATTTTCTGTTATCTAGTGTCCCGACCAGTTTTTTTACCAAAATATAATGGGCAGATTTGTGCACATTTGTGCCCCCAATAGCATCAAGCCTTTCCATTTTTATTTTTTTTTACACAGGAGGTTCTCCTAGTGCTGGTTAAAGCCACCTGTCTGACTGGCTATTTTACATCTGCTATCATCAAATAACAGGAGTTGGGGGCACTGGTTGCATCATTACAATAATTATTCACTCCAATGTCTTACAATATGACTTTCAGGTTGTTTTGATTGGTGACCACAAACAGTTACGACCCATTGTGAAGAATGAGCGTGTGAGGAAGCTGGGGATGGCTAAGTCTCTGTTTGAACGCTTCTATACAATGCACAAGAGCAGGGCAGTGATGCTGGACACCCAGTACAGAATGGTGAGAACATTAAATATGCACTATATATACATATTTATTTTATACTATATATTATACAGTATATTGTATATATATATATATATATATATATATATATATATATATATATATATATATATATATATATATATATATGTGTGTGTGTGTGTGTGCGTGTGTGTACATGTACTTAGTGTAGCAATATTGAATTACCACGTCTGAGTTTAGTATTTTAAATTGTTATCAACAACTATCAATGATATGCCTTTGTAGCATAAGGACATATGCAAGTTCCCGTCAGAAGAATACTATGAGGGAATGCTGAAAACTGGGGTGGATCAGCCAAGCAGCGTCCTGCGTGTTGATGCCAAGACGAAGCCAATCGTTTTTGGGGACATCAAAGGAGAGACCATCAGTCTGGTTGTCAACACAGCCAAGGGCAACGAGAACTCCAAAGCAAACCAGAAAGAGAGAGACAAAGTGGTACTGTATTGGGAACCCTTGGATTTGGTTAAAAGTTACTAGAGTAGTAAAGTAATGGTACCGTTTTACATTATTATTATTGCTTGGTTCTTTTGCAGATTGACATTGCTGAAAAGCTGGTGAAGAGGGCCAAAATCAAAGAGCAAGATATTGTGATTCTGTCACCCTATAATGCACAAGTGTCTGAAATCAGAGATGAGCTGAAGAAGAAGGGAATGACTCAAATCAGCGTTACCACAATCACCAAAAGCCAAGGTGACCTCTCTGCTACCTAACGACAAATATTTTACTGAAAGTAAAGAAGTTACATCACTCCAAATAAATATTCCAGAGTAAAACTACTCATTTTGAAGAATTGCTCCTCTCAAAGTATTACCTGTATAAACATATATATACATTGACCAGTAAGGTTGAAGCTTGTCCCAGAAGTGCTGGGTAGGCTACTTCAAGTCATGACAAAGAATTGACATGAAATGACAATCCCATGACTCAACAATCTAGTATTTCAGTGCCAGCCTGACAAAAGCAAAGCACAACATCACATGACATACAATATTTTGTCTTCTAGGAAGTGAATGGCGTTACGTCATCATATCTACGGTGTGCTCTCTGCCAAGTGAAGAGATTAATAGAGAACCAGAAGGATCTTGGCTGTCCAAACATGTGGGCTTTGTAGGTGATCCCAACCAGATAAATGTGGGCATCACCAGAGCCAAAGAGGGACTTTGCATTATCGGTAAGCTACCGCAGCTCAATGTCTTATTCCAAGGCTCAAAGCTCAAACCTCATGGCTTCTTGACTGAAATGTTTCTGTCCTCTGAAAGGAAACCAAGAGTTGCTGAGCTGCAGTAACCCTTGGAAAAAGCTCCTGGCCCACTACAAGCGTAATGATGCAGTGACATCTGCAGACAACATTTCAGTGTGTTGTCCCACATAGCTGATCTCTGTCCCTTTGAAGAGACTTGATTTCTACAAGCAGCAGACCACAGCCCTACACCTGTGCAACAGCACAACTTCATGAAATATGTAGGCCTATATATTTTTATGTTTTTTCAATAATGTAGTAATTTTTGTTTATTCCTTTTACAGTTTTATTAACCATATTGGGGGGTTTTGTATTGTATTTGAGTTTTGGTTGTGCTCTGATTTAAATACACCTTTCTCTTTAATATGTTTGCATTTGTAAATAGGAAATCCTAAAACTCCTATATCAACTGTAGCCTATGAAGAATTTTATTAGTAGATGTTCCAGGTTCAAAGACTAAATAGTCTGGGGGGGTTGTTTATTTTTACATTATGTTTACAATTTAAGAAAGTGCATTTAAGTCTGATAAAAACTTTATCTGTAAATGAAAATGACAGAAAACAGCTCTTGTTGTTTGAATCTTTTAATTCATCTTTTGGTTTATTATAAATGTATTTTACTGTATTTACCACTGTATGAAATCACCTCCAGGAAGACAATATCCCTGTTTACTGATGAATAATCAGAATTAGTTTTCATCTGGCCTTAAAACTGCCTCACCATTCAGTGAGTCTAGTTTGTAGTCTTATTTTGTTTTAACTCTTATAGAATTGTTTAAAACCTTTAGATGTATGGGGATAAGCTTTTGCTACATGAATGCATGTATATGTACAGTAAATATGACACATATGATGTGGAGACAAAAGAAACATTTTTAGCAGCATTTCTCAAAATGGCTACTTTTACCCTCTGAATTTTTGCCTTTATGTCTTCTAAAACATTATATCCTTTCATTTTCAAATGGTAATTTTTAGGAAAGGTTAAGTATACGTTATATATATAAACTATATTTAAACTGCTGTAAGCTTTTCTACATTCTGTGATTTAAGTAACTTTCAAAAACATTCAACTTGATGTTTTGATGGTGTTGACAACATTTTGACTTGATTTTGATGTTTTCTTTTATTTTGATGAATTGTGCATAAGTTAATTGCTATTGGTACATGGTGTATAGTTACAGCCTTTTGACAATCAGATCATTAACCGTTTATAAGAGCTGAACAGACTCTTTGGTTGGTAGTGTTGGTGTTTTTTTATATTTTTTATTTTTCTGCTCTGCCGTCAACCCTTGTACACCATTTGGTAAGAGTCGTTCATTATTTGTTTGTGGAAAAAAACAAAAAAAACATTACACACATGAAGTCTGAATGATAAAGATAAATAAATGTGACAAAAGAAACAAATCAATGGATTCTGAGCCATGTTTGAGCGCCTCGACCAAGGCGCAATCCAAAGGACAAGAATGGAACAAATGCTTTTATGTTGTGTTTAAAAGTCGCTCCTTTATATGGTCAGTGTTTGTTTACCTTTGTTAAATAGAATATGTGATTTTAAGCATTTTGTTTCAGAAAAAGATTTAGTGTAAGTATAATATTAAAGCTACATTTTGTCTTCAAAAGTCAACTAATTTGATCACTCTTGTCCTTTACAATTCTCCCAACTCCATGGAAGTTAAATAAGAAATCACTGAAGCTGTTTCATGTAAATTTGAGTATAGCATTCTTTTGTGTTATGTTTCTTTCATATCAATTATTAATATTAAATTATAATATATACATGTAAAATTTATATTAATGTATCTCCAGTCAACCCCCACAAGATCTTATTTTAAATATTGAGTGTGCTGTGATATTATTTTGGACTGCTTCCAAAATAATGCATTTATAAAATATCGGTTTTACCAGTATCATGTATATATGATGTGAATAATATAATTTCTATCTGGATGATCTTCCATGTGCATCTACCTACACACTCAAGACACACTTATGCTAAACACATACAGCTTGTGGTTTGGAGGGTCTCTTTAACCCTAGTCTCGCTTTGCCAGACCCTCCTCCAAAGCGAGCTAAAGGAAGGTCTGGCTACTCCACATAGCATTTGGGGATTTGAAGAAAACATGCTCTGGTTTAATGGCATTTCTTTAATCATCACGGGCGATGCTAAACTCCAACAGACAAGAGCCCAGGGGAGCCAGCAGCAAAAAAAAAAAAAAGCACTGGACTCCTTTCCTCCAGCTCAAAGGCTGGCTGCTGGCTGCCTCAGTCCGCCCAGCACACATAGCCAAACACTGCTACAACCCACACTAGTTCACCATAATCTCCAAAAGAACTACTTCCTGTCCCTGGTCTGCAGGTATTCCACAAGTGTCCCTTGTCTAGAAGAAGTCTCCCAGCTAAGCCTGCCTTGGACTGACCAAAGTTGGAGAAAGAGTTATCTAGCTGATGTGATCTTACCGAGCTACTGCGCAACAAAGATAGTAGAGAAGTGAGATGTCTCACTCTGTAGCTAAAACAGAGACCTAAACACACAGGGTGAAAACAGGATCTTCAGCAATATGCAGTACAACAAAAATATGCTGTTATATGAAAATGAAACCATGTAACCAGCCAAAACAAATAAATGCAAACATGTAATGTAAACAAAAACGTATAAATTCTCCTTCGTCCCCTCTGCTATCTCTCTCTCTCTAACTCTGGAAAGAATAGGTAACGTCTGGACATAAGGCACACTGGGACTTAAACTTTTAATGTTGTGGTATTTATTTCCACATTTGGTCTGATACTGTATTTTTAATTGATGTTGTCCTCCTTCACACAGTTGCTAGTAGCGAAGGAGGACACAGAAGATTAAAAAAAAACATGATGGACTCTTCAGAAGAGGTCATTATCTTCACTTGAGTTTCTGCAGGAAAGTCTCCGGACGACACATTATGTAAACATAGCCATACTGAGAAATACAGAGAGAGTTGTGTGGAGCTGATAGTCTTAATTAGCTTTGTAGCAACTGGCTTGAATGTTACGGACGTTTATTTATATCAAAAGGTTGCACAGTAAAGTTTTAAGACAAGCTTATGCTAGTTTTAGGTATAGTTCCTATATAGTTAGTTTTATTAAATAAAACATTATATATATATGGAACAAGTAGCCCTATCTGTCCCAATAAAGTATACTCCATTCCACTAAATTTGTCAACACATTTTACTAGATACTTATGAAACACAATTTTACTTTCTAAAGGATACGCATGTGATGCTGAATGTGACTCTTGTTTCATACAGGACTCAAACCTAGCGCTCCCAGGTGAAAGTCTTGTGTTTGTTAGTGCCATCCACTTTTATTGCAGAAATTTAGTGATCTTATATTTTGCCACCTTACTTTCCTGCTTTGCTGCTGTTGTAATTACTACGGCAACTATAAACCTAAATATAGGTTGTATTTTGCTGTTTGAACAAACAACGTCGAAGAGTGTTTTTCGGGGGAGCACAGTTTCCAACAAACACAATTGACTTTATTTCAGTGTACAATGTTCAACCCATATTAATTATATTATGTATTAACCTTAATGTATTTGCCATGTTTGTTTTAAACTGAAATAATCTTGAAATAAAAACCAACCCATAGAATTTGTCCTAACAATAAGAAATCTATTTTAAATATAAAACATTTCAAGCAAATGACAATATATTGCCTTATTAGTGAAAGTATGGAAATAAAGAATGAATAAACATGAATATTTTATCTGCAAATAAATCATATTTTACAAAAGAAATATGTTCTGGAGTGTGGTCTAGACCTACTCTATCTGTAAAGTGTCTTGAGATAACTCTTGTTATGAATTGATACTATAAATATAATTGAATTGAATTGAATTGGTATTTTGTTTCCAACAATGTTGCAGGAAATGTGCTTAAACCTACAGCAAATATATTATAAAAGACTGAGGACGCTGTTTAGCTTATTGCATTTTAATATTGTCCACTGTAGAGTAGGTTTAAGTCTTTAAAAAGTAAATATCAAATGGTACTTTCCTTTTTATTTTCAAATTGTTTGACAATTGCATTTTCATTTTTACTCAAATAAGATAATCTGTGAAAAATTATAATGCTATTGTGGAATAACAATTCCGTTTTGAGTTTTACATTATTATTTTAATTAAGTCCACTATGGGCTTCCATATATGTGCAACATTAATAGCGTGAAGATCATATTTTTTTATGTCAGTTCCATAAAGTGTCCTATGTCAAGTCAGTGATGAGGTTGGGCCAGTCTTAACCACAGCAGACGGATGTACAGGTACGGTGGAAAAACGGTTTGTTTATTTCTTCTAATTTATGACAGAATAACAATTCTTTGTAAAACTGTTTAACAACTGTATATCTAACAGCAGATGTTATTGTTCCCATTGATAAGTAACCTATAATGACTCATGTGATTATTTGTCCTTTGTTGGCCCTCCAGACTATACATTTACAATCTACTAGATATAATCTTTATATATATATATATATATATATATATATATATATATATATATATATATATATATAAGTGTTTTATCAGGGGACAAGTATTTTAGCTTAATATGACAATTGACCTGAAAAGTATAAGGTATGCAATTAAGGGATTTTTCTTAGTAAATTGACTATAAAATATACTCTGAATAGATAAGTGGAATGACTCACAAGGCAGTAGTCAGCAGCATCTATGTCAAATCCCAAGAAAAAAATCTCCTAAAGAAGTCCAATGGTCCCATGGTTGAATGAGGAGTGTAACTTTGCAGTTTGCGCTCTGAGTCACAAAAAGAGCATATAGAATTAAATGTGTTTTATTGAACACAAGAGACTTAGAGCCTAAGATAGACGGGTAGTAAGAGAAGCAACAAAAAACTGTTGAAAATACTTTTGTACTAAGTTAGGACCTAAAACATCCATAACATCCAATTGTCTTCTGTTATTCGTGCATGATGTTATGTGGTGATACAATGCAGAGATTGATTGGGATATTAATTATTTAAACAGGCTGGAGGACAGTTGTCAGAGGGAATGCTAGCCCTAATCAATTGTGTGCGGATAGGAACGATTAGAACCATGTTGTAATAATCCCAATTTTCAAACTTGAAGGAACCAGTTTACCCTAAAAACCTATTGCCCTGACCTCTGTACTTTGTAAAATAATAGAGCAGATTATTACAGACAGACCAGTTGCTGGAAAGTAGAAGTGGGTTTGGGCAGGAATGGTCAACTGTGGACTTTCTCTTGAAGTTAGACATTGACATTACAAACAGCTATAGCAAATAAAGAAGCAGTAGTTGCAGTCTTGCTTGACATTTAAAAAAAAAAGCATCTGACATGTTATGGGAAGGATTGGTTATGATGCTGGGATTAGAGGAAGAATGTTTAACTGGATTAAGAACTTTTTATGCAATAGGTCAATTCAAGTCTGGGTTTGAAGTGAGTTATCTGAGGAACATGGAGAGCACAACCACCCAATGTGTGACTGTGCTTAATTAACATTTTAGTTTCATGGAATATTTAGCAGAGTGGGAAAAGAATATGGACTTTCATTTTTTGCAGACGATGAGGCGGGGGCGTCGGACTAGGGGGGAAAAGGGGACTGAGTATCAGGTCCCAAACAGATGCTAGAATGAATTGCTGTGGATGCGGGGAGGGGCCCATAGATAATGCTTTTCTACAGGGCCAAAAATGTTGTGCTATGCCCCTGGAAGGAGCTATCTGTAAGCAAGAATATTGCCCTACAGAGTGTAGTTCAAACATTACAAGTCAGTTAAAGAAATGTGGCAGAAAACATGGGAGAAAGAAAAGAAGCAAATGAGTTCATTTGAGATACAGGGAACAGTGGATAAAGAAAAAAAGCAATTTTGCCTGCAAAAGAAAGAATTATGTCATTGTAACTCAGATTAAACTTGAGCCTTGTGGGTTTAGAAGTAGGCTGGCTCTGACTGGGAAACACCTGGATGGAAGCTGTGAATGTGGGGGTACAAAGACCTCAGAGACAGTAAAACACTGCATTCGGTGTTAATATGTTCTATGGAGTAAAAGCTTTTCAGAGACCTGGGAGCAGCTGAAGAAACAGTTTTTTCTCAATCTGTTCTTGGATGACTGGGCTAAAATGAAGGAACTGAATGGTTAGCTGTATAACAGCATTGGACAGTGGTGGAATGTAACTAAGTGCATTTACTCAAGTTTACAAATTATAGGTACTTGTACTTTACTTGAGTCTTTTCTTTTCATGCCACTTCCTGCTTCTCCTCCGCTACATTTTAGAGAGAAATATTACTTCACTTCAACATTAATGTGACAGCTTAAATTACTTGTTACTTTACTAATTACAGTAAGATTTTTGCACACGAAACATATGTAGTTTATAAAATGTTTTATTTTAAATTAAACTACTCAACAATACATAAGCCTACAAGTAGCCTACAGCTGAAATCATTCATCATGAGTACTTTTACTTTTAATACTTTAAGTAGGCCTACATTTTCCTGATACATACTTTTACTTAAGTAACTTTTTTCAATGCGGGACTTTTACTTGTAACAGAGTATTTTACAGTGTGATTTTAGTAGGCTACTTTTAATGAAGTGAAGGATGTGAAATGCACTTTCTCCGCCAGTGGTATTACATAAGAATCAATGTTAAAGATTGGTTGTAACAAACAGCAGAGGGCAGCAATACGCCATTGCAGCGTCTAGTCTGCCTAATCTAAAGAACAACGTTGTGTGTGGTTTTATTTAGAAGGTCTTGACCGGAAATGCTGATATGTAGTGTAGCGAGTTCACTCATATATAGTTGATTCTCCTCCCTTCTTTAGCCTGCCGTTGTTGTTTTCTGTTCAAAGAAAGGATAGCGAGCTGTCGCATGGACACTGCAGTTGTTGACAACATGTGGACGTTTTTCTATGTATTGTTTGAATCGTGAATACGTATGGATTCAGTCGGTGGGGACGACTGGCGTAGACGCACGAGGAGCGCGCGAGCCTACAAACAGGCTGTAGCACGAGCTGACGAGTCCAGTGTGCTGCGGTGTCTGAGCGTTGGAAACGCGGAAGACGGCAATGACATGGAGGAGGACATTGGCCTTTTCAAGGAGGACAGTCTGGAGCGCAGGGTCATGGCGCCCCGCTACAGCCTCCTGCGGGAGGTGGGAAGGGGCACATACGGCGTGGTGTACGAAGCGGTGGCCCGGAGGACCGGTGCGAAAGTTGCCGTGAAGAAACTGCGATGCGACGCGCCGGAAAACGTAGAGCTCGCCTTGCAGGAGTTCTGGGCGCTGGCAAGTCTGGAAAAACGGCATCAAAACGTGGTGCAACTGGAAGAGTGTGTGCTACAGAGAAACGGTATGGCTCAGAAAATGAGTCATGGGAACAAAAGGTCCAAACAGTACCTGCGTCTGGTGGAGACTTCGCTAAAAGGTGGTGAGGCTCTTCAACGTTAGCTGTGTAACGTTATGTTAAGAGCTGCATTTTCGTTTAGATTGATGCCTAATAAAAAGTAACACTTCAGAAACTAGCTGCAGTGCTGTAGCTATGAACTTTGGTGGTCATCCGATGTATCCAACGAAAAAAAGAAGATATGTTTAATGTAGTTCTGACTACTTATTCCAAGCAGGAGGTAGCATTGTTTTTGTCGCCATGACACAGACTCGCTGGGGGAAGGGTAGATTTTGTGAAGGAGCTCCCGAGGCACACTCACTAAAATGAAGTCTGCTGTGTTGGCAGAATTCTCAGTGGTGTTTTACACATTCCTTTGATAGTCATTTAACTTAAACCAAACCCACCACGTCAACAAAGTGTTTCGTTTTAATCCTGCCATACTGTGCTGTGCTGGTTTCCTTTGCGGTTTCTATGATAAATCACAGTACGGTAATATAAACGCTGAATGACCACCACTCTAAACCAGCTGTGTGCAGTTATACCTCCTTTATACTTGATCGGTTTACCGGTATTTGAAATATGCATCTCAGTCAAAGACTTGTTGGAGGGGTTTTAGCATCATAAATAGTAGACAGTCTATTCATAATGGATACACCACTTTTTGCTTACAGTGGGTCATTAATAATGAATTTTCTCCTCTAAAAACATAAAAAATGCATGCCAAAGCATGTTAGAGATGCTGTGTAATGGTTCCACAATGTCTCACCGTGTTTCGATTCAGATAAATACCACCCACACATAACCTTTTCAAGAAACACCCTGATAAAGAAAGGCAGGGCACATTCGAAGAGTTTGGAGTGGAATCGCTTACCTTCAGAGAGTTAGTGAGTGCACATTCACTGGCTGTTGGGAAAGAATAATGATTTCAGCCTGGTATCAAATCAAACAATTAGGTCTGGGCGATATGGAGAAAATCAAATACCTCAATATCGATACCGCAACGATATTGTAGTGTTGACTATTGGTGCTTTCACAAAATATTGACACAATGAGATTTTTGATAAATAATCATCAGTAAGGTGGATATGACTAAGTGGGTAAAGGCATATAATAGAACAGTCTGGTAAGAACAGAAATGACATCCCTTTACTGTAATGTATCCTTTAAAACCAGGACACCACTTATGTCATATCACGATATCCAAAATTAAGACAAAATCTAGACTCACATCATGATATCGAAATATCGATATTTTGCCCAAATCTAGTAACAATTATTCACACACAATGTGTTGCATTAAATAAACACAAAATAATTATATATATATAGAGAGAGAGCTATGTATTTGTATCTCATGGTGCAATGTATTTTCTCAGTAAAAATCATATTTTTTTAAAGCAAAATAGATCTTTTTCTTTTGCAAATGTAGCTGTTTGAAGTAGTGTGTATCATTGCATCACTGTGTGAATGACCGGTGTGTATCCGTTGCAGGTGAGAGAGTTCTTGGTCCTCCAGAGGAGTCTTGTTACCTCTGGTTTATCATGGAGTTCTGTGAAGGCGGCGACCTCAACCAGTTCATCCTGTCTAGGCGGCCCGACCCACAAACCAACAACAGCTTTATGCTGCAGCTGACCAGCGCCGTTGCTTTCCTGCACGAAAACAACATTGTCCACAGAGACCTCAAACCTGACAACATCCTCATCTCAGAGAAGTCGGGGGCTCCAATTCTCAAGGTGGCCGACTTTGGCCTGAGCAAAGTGTGTGCTGGTTTAGGACACTCCAATGAACGTAAAGAAGGCGACGACAAGAACAAAAACGTTAATGTCAACAAGTTTTGGTTGTCATCGGCGTGTGGCTCAGACTTCTATATGGCTCCTGAGGTGTGGGAGGGACACTACACAGCCAAAGCTGACATATTTGCCTTAGGCATCATTATCTGGGCCATGTTGGAGAGAATTACTTTCATTGATGCTGAGTCTAAGCGGGAGCTGCTGGGTTCTTATGTGAGACAAGGAGTTGACATTGTGCCGGTGGGCGAGGCACTGCTAGAGAATCCAAAGATGGTACTGAACATCCCACAGAAACGCAGGTCGTGTATGTCCGATGGAGTGAGGAAGTTGCTGCAGGACATGCTCGCCGTCAACCCTCAGGACCGGCCCGATGCTTTTGAGCTGCAGGCCAGAGTGGACCAGGTTATGTGTGCCACATGACCCTCAAACACATTATTTCACAGGTACTTACGCCTTCATCTTCATATAATCACCTTGCAAAAATGTTTGTTTTTTTGCAGGCAGGATCACGATCCACAATCTAATCCTGTTTTTATTTTTACAATGTTGCTACACAATATCGAAAGGTATGGAATTTGATTTTAGTCATAAGTTTGAATAAGTATGGGGGGGGAAATGAGAGTATGGAAAATATAAATGTTTCCAGACTATTACCCCAATTCTGTTTTCTATAATATAAAATTCAGATTTTCAGTGTTTTTCAGCCAAAATATTTACCACTGTGTGAGAGCATGGACCAGAGCAAGTTTGATGGTGCTTTGAGCAGAGAATGCCTTGATGGCTAGCTGATTGCCGGCGACTGGCTGTTCACTGATCCATAGGGGTCTCTATCTCTCCCTTAAGAGACGATTGAACATGTATCTAGATATGTGGCCTACTCTACATTTTAATGTGCAACAATTGATTTGATGAGGTGTGGTTCAATCGGATGGATGATCAACATAAAACAATTTCTCTGCAAAGGCAGATCATGGAAACATTTTAATTGTTCACAATCTAATATCAGCCCTTATAATAATCAGCCTATGACCTATTTGAACCAGTTAATGTGCTATCTGCCTCGTTTATGAATTACTAAACCTCTTATTTAACGTGGAAATACTATTTGTATGTAACCTGCTGAATCTGACAGCTAATGTTTCATTTGCTGTGGCAGATACATCTGAGCCCTTCATATGTGTGTGTATATATATATACTGTATGTGTGTATATACATACATGTATAAATAATTATTTTTTAAAAATATAAATTGATTTTTGGAGTTCTATGAATCGATTTAGATTTTTTTTGCACGCCCATACCCAGCACTATCCCATTTCTTCGCTCTGATTGGGATGTAGGTCACATTTCACGGCTCTGATTGGTTGTATGCAGAGATGGCAAAAGTGCTCACTTTCCGCACTCAAGTAGAAGTACAGATAATTGTGTTAAAAAATACTCTAGTAGAAGTACTGATTTAACTTCTTTTCTAAAGTAAAAGTAACAAAGTACAGGCTTAGAAATTTACTTAAAATATAAAAGTAAAAGTAGCCTTGCAAATGACAAAGCTACCTGGACCAGACAATGTTGCCTACATTTTAAATGCCAATAGGCCTAAAACATATAGCCTGTTTATTGTGACAGAGACTCCAGGTTAATAAGATTCTGACTGAGTAGTAAGATATGAATTAATTTGTGATTCTGTGAGAAGTCTGTATATTACCATCCAATTAGATTAAATTTGGTATTGATGACGCAAAAAATAACGGGAACTCCAGTGAAATTTTTGAAACTTGTTAGTGAGGACTAGTTTAGGACTGTATTAAAAGCTGATTCTAGTTTACAACTTCGCCCCAGTTGTGTCTGTTAAAACAGGGACGGAGACAACTTCTCTCTGTTGATATTACAATCAAGCAACTTTACAAACACGGGCATGGGTAGTTCTGCCATGTGTGTGTGTGTGTGTGTGTGTGTGTGTGTGTGTGTGTGTGTGTGTGTGTGTGTGTGTGTGTGTGTGTGTGTGTGTGTGTGTGTGTGTGTGTGTGTGTGTGTGTGGTTCTGCAAAGAAATAAATAACATTGTAAAGGCTACCATACACAATGCATAGGAATCATACATGTTAGTAAATAATAACAATAAACCTATTATTAATTACATTATCTTAATGCAGTGTAACTACTGTAGCATGTAAATAATGCACCTAAAATACAAACGTGAGCCAGGGCGTTAAACAATCGCCATTACAAATCAACAGTCAGGTGTAACCTAGGTAACAGGTGAAGAACACAAACAACAAAATCACTAGCTAACTTTAACTTTGCCAGAACTATAGACCAATAAAATGAACTGACAACATATTGTGAGTTATACAACTTACAGTTCTCAAGGACGCGCACATACAATCTCAGCTGATTATCCTCTGGACATCCTCCTCTTTTTTTTTTTTCCCCCCGTGTGCCGTGCGACCCCCTCGCGGTGTGAGGTGCGTGTCCGCGCTATTCTCCGACATGCACTCACAATCACACCTGATAAACAACCTTTAGTACAAAACCAAGTAACGAGCCAATTTTGTAAAATGTATGAGTAGAGTAGAAGTACCGATATTCATGTTAAAATGTAAGGAGTAAAAGTAAAAAGTCAGCAAAAAAAATAAATGGTAAAGTAAAAATGTCTGAAAAATCTACTTGAGTACAGTAACAAAGTACTTTGGTACTTCCCATCTTTGGTTGTATGTCTAATTGCATGCAGAGGATTAAAATTCATGGTGTCGAGGGGTTTGAGTGTGAGTCCCGTATACTCAACACAACAGCAACATTATTTCAGTCAACTTTACTGTCCTCGCATTTGTTGGTCTTAATGTGCCTTTAGTGTCTTTCCATGTTTTGTAACTTAAGTGACTGCCTTCAGTGTATGTGCTCAGTGTCTTGCCCCCCCCACCTGTCTTCCGAAATGACTTTCAGATGACATTGTATTATACCGTTTGCCGTTGTTTGTTCTTGCGTCATGTTGCTTGCTCATGTAGGGGGATGGTAAGAGTGCATATTATGTGAGCGGGGTGGGTGGAGCAACTGCAAACTCTCCAGCTGACCTGCCTTCTCCTGCTCTGCTCTCTGCCTGTCAGTCTGCTAGTACTAAATTAATACATTGATTGGTTACAGTTTATTAATGTTAATTCTGTGTGTAGCATGGCATGTGGTCTGTACTTGTTTGTTAAAGAAAAAACACCCTAGTCAAGGATCAAACCAATACTATACAAAATTCACATTCCATAAAATGGAATCCTACAGCCTTCAATTACAGTTTTTAGGCTGCCAAATAGTACACAGGTTAGTACAAATGAACCAGAGGTATCAGGGTTTCAATCTCCAACTCTGAGAAGTTCCACTTCTTAGCCGGATTACGTCTGGCCATGTTGTAAATAGAAGGGCCGAGGCCTCAATATTGAGAATATATGGGGGCGTGATATTTAAATTACGATTGTTTCCAGCCGCTGCATTTATCAATGTACGATCATTCTTACGCTCTGATTGGTGTGATACAAACGTTTCATGAATCACACATGAAGCGTGTTGTAAGAGGATTTTGGCACTGGTTTCTAGTTTAGGTTGATAAATGAGGGCCACTGTGACCAGATCTCAGTCGGGGTTAAATACAATCTGTAGTCTGGCTACATTCTTGATAAAAGAATCCTGTGAGCATGTTAATAGGTCACCTAACACTGCTGCCTAACCCTGCTCTCTCAAGTTTCACAACATTTAAGCCACCGGCAAAGAAATAAGTAGAGCCTATACAGCAGGCTTCACCTTATTTTTCTTCACCTTGACGGCGCCATGTTGGTAGACAAGTCTGCCAGCTAATTTGCACATTGAGATCCAATCTAATCTCCAGAATGGGGATAAAAAGAACACTTATTCATCCCAAGTATAAATGCCGGTAATCATGTCATTTTCCAGATACAGACCACATGTTAATACCAGGTATGTGGGGTCTTTGAGGATGGACTGTCCTTTTAAGGACATTCCTGCTCTAAATATGCTCTATTGTAGAGCCATTTTTTTAAACTTGTTTTAATACAATACCAATATACATTTTTATGAAATTGATAGCGGTGTCATTACAAGGAATATTGGGAGATACTACTAAATGTCCTGGTTTTGTGTTTAGAGCTACTGTTTGTGTTTCTTAACCAACTGTAACAATTAATTGTAGAAGATGAAGCTATACCCGGTAAAGCCAATCGGAACACCACTGTACAATCAGAGTGGACTGAATATTCCTTAAGTTCCAACAATTCCAACACAGATTTGTATTCGCTCTAGGGGTTGTGTCAAATCAATGTCAGAAGTTGCCTTCTCCCAGTTAATCTGTCATTGAAATATCAATCATTGTAAGTGAACAAACCACGTAGTTTGATCCCGGACTGTCTGAATTTGGATTAAGTAGCTTGTGAAAGTAAAGTGCGTCAAATTTAGGAGGCTACACATGGTATTTTAATGTGTCAGATGCACATTAAGTCAACGTTTAGGTAAATATAAGTATTGTATTGGACTTAACCAAGCCATAACATGATGGGCCTATTGCTTTCTCTTTGGTTTAGCTGGAGTTTGATCTTCAAAGTCTTGAAGATCTCCATTTCGTTCTCTTTGGCGGCAACTATCGTGATTAATTGTAGTTTCAGGTAGGGCTGGGCAATATATCGATGTTATCGATATCACGATATGAGACTAGATATCGTCTTAGATTTTGGAAATCGTAATATGATAAGTGGTGTCTTAACCTGGTTTTACAGGCTCCATTACAGTAAAGTCATTAATCTTCTGAACACACCAGACTGTTCTAGCTGTTCTATTATTTACATTTACTCACTAAGTCATTAAATCATTTCTGGAGAATCTTTATCAAAAATCTCATTGTGTAAATTACATTTTGTGAAAGCACCAATAGTCAACCATACAATATCTTTGCAGTATTGACATTGAGGTAGTTGGTCAAGAATATCGTGATATTTGATTTTTCTCTACATCGCCCAGCCCTAGTTTCAGGTGGGTTAACACACTTACTGCACACACTTACCATGTGTCCAGGGTTTTTCCTGGCTCAGAATAGGCCTTTGGGGGGAATATGCATGGCAGTAAGCATGATCGGTCTTTGTACACTAAAGCAATGAGTCTGTGTTACCTTATTTTGGCAGAAATGTATGCATTTCCTGTTATTGTTGTCCTGTATTAAGCTTGAGTAAATAAAACCTCAATTAACAAAAGTGGTTGAAAAAAATAATATTACAATTTAAAGATATCACTGGGGGAGTCTGGGACAGCCTGACCCTGGAGTTAAAACTAAGATTAGCTCTCCTATTCAAGTTTGTTTTGCTTGTTCTACGGTATTTTTATTCTCAATTCTTTTCATTTTGGTGCTGGTAATTTTCTTTTGGAGCTAGCTAAAACCATTTTGAGGGCGCCAAACATTCATCAATCCAGGAAAAAAAACATTTTGTTAAAGCACCAATAGTCAACACTACACTATCGTCACAATATCGGCCTCAAGGTATTTGGTCAAGAATATTGTGATATTTGATTTTCTATATATATACCTAGTAAATAGTTATATATTTAGCATCCTAGGTGTATTTTTTTTTTCTTCATAGAAGCGGTTTCTACCTCTCTCACCCTAATGACGGAGCAGTACAGAAGCGCATGGCAAATGTCGGAGTTGACGTTTAAAAATCATGCAAATAAATTAGTGAATGCACAGCAGCACTGCTTAGGTCTATCAACACAGGTCCGCCGACCGGAAGTGCACGCAGACCGAGTTGAGACGTAATCATTCTATATGCTTGAGGCTAAGATGTGTATGTGTGTCTGCTAGCTAGCGACTAACGAACTTCGCTGTTCATGGAGTTTGTCTCCTTACAGTACCTCAACCAGCTGAATCCTCACAGTCTTTCCTAAAATGGTGGGTTCGGGACTTTTCGCAACACAAACCTCTGACTCTGAATCATCATCCGGCTGACACTGTAGACTCTGGCACTAGCACACTAGCAAAGGCACACTATCTGTGTCTCCTTCCCACAGACGTTTAAGTGTGCTCATTTATCTCTAGGACTCTCCCCTTCGACACATTAGCAACTTAAAGTGCCCATTCCCTATCCTTCTCACCGTCATTGGCCTGCCAGAGATTCTCGATTCATTGACCCGCCCCTTCCATTTTACTGTGTAAAGAAAAAACAATTGGTGGCGCAAATTTACTGGTCGCATATGTACAACTGGATTTAAAATTCAATCGCACTCTCTCAAATTTTGGTTGCAACATGCGACCATTTGGTCGCAGTCTGGAGCCCTGCAAAAGTCTCAACACATAAATGATGTGCTTTTATAGGTTCAGGTAGGGATAACTGAGAATGATTTTGTGATTTGGGTGAACTAACCCTTGAAATATTAGGGGTTGTCCTGTACATTTTGAATCGTTTTTACTAGTATTCAATTGAATTTTATTTATAGTATCAAATCATAACAATTTCTCTCGAGACACTTTACAGATAGAGGTCTAGACCACTCTACAATGTATAAAGTCCCAACAATTCTAGTAATTCCCGCAAGAACAAACATAGTGTGACAGTAGTATATTTTATATATATATATATATATATATATATAAATAAATAAAAAATTCCCATGCTACATAAAATTGACAAGTCAGCACTGGTCATTTAACCGTGCTGTCTCTGTGGGCTGCAGGATATAGCTCTCAATACCCGCCTGAACCTCTTTTAAGTCTGTTATGTAACAGAGTGCGTGTGGGAACTATGACTGCATCTCAAAGCACAGCAGTCCCTGGGGCTCTGGCTCCTCACTGCTGCACAATGGCTGATGATAATCCTCAACACACTGATTTACATGCTGACACGATGTCAGACATACAAAATGTGTTGTTGTGTGAGTCTGAGAGCTATTTGGAACTGTTTGTGGACCTGCGGTCAGCGGCCTGATGAGTGTGATTGACAGCTGGCCTTCCTCAGTAAAAACCTCCTGTCCCACCACTCCATATGCTGAAAAATCACCTTCATTGCTATACCATGTCAGCTTTACTAACAGTTTCTTATGGTTGGTCATCGTTTGAATTTGAACAGTATATGTGTCAATCTCGATTCTTTTAAGTTTTTTTCTTTCTTTCAATTCTGGTTGTTATCAATTCTTGATTCCGACTCTTTGAGGGATGTAGTTGAAATGGATCACATGCTTATTTCAAAAATAAGAGGGACATTTTATTTCAACCTGAAATAAAGCCACAGCAGAGCGGTGCATACTGTGCTCCTGGAAGTACGATGGCCGCTATGGAAACCAAAACTTGCGCGTGTTTTGGAACCGATGATCTGAATCAAAACCAAATTTTCCAAACAATTCCAATTTTAAAAATAAATAAAAAAATCACTATTCCTTTTGTGATTGTAACTTTTTGGAACCGGTTCTTGATGCCCAGGCCTCCAGTTGCTACAGTTTACAGTATCCATACTCATTCAATTACCATCTAGCCAGAATTTAGAGTTTTTCTACCAGATGTGTGCTGTTGGCTTGCACTAGTGCAGGGCTGTTAAAATGTTTTTGTTGGGAACGGGTTGATTGTCCTGTTGTATTGCTGCTTGCAGCTTTGTTCAGAACCGCTCAGCTAAGCAAGTTCACACTCAACTAGGGATCAACCGATATGGATTCTTTTGTGCCAATACTGATTTTTTTTCTCCCCCCGTGAGCCCCGATATTGAACGTAAAAAAACAATATTTAACAAATAGTCAAAACAGGTGAGCCGGAACAAAGTAAGAACAATTAGATAAAAAATATTTGTTTTAAATGCTTCCCTACTGGATTTGTTTTTGGAGTCTGCTTTGCCATTTCTTTAAAAAGAACAAACAAATACACAGAAGCAACAAACTTCTAGCACTCTGCGAGTGGCAGAGGGGCAGTGCATGGTCTGCACGTGAACTGCAGCGTCTCCAGCAAAACAGAGCTGCCTGTGGACGCCTGTCTGTAAATAACGCAGGGAAAAAACTATTGCCGAACGCAGCAGCAGTAAAACGTAAATATCGTCCCGATATATCTGCCAGCTGATAAATCGGTCTATCACTACACTCGACCCTACGCTTCCTTGTCTCCTGAGTAACACACTTGCCATGACAGAGTTCCATCCCCTAGCAATGCCAGAGTATAGGCGTCATTTGCTAACAGTTAGTAGCTAGCTAATTTGGGACCAGGCCATTTCCAGGAACACAAGTTTTCATTTTAGAAAGTTACATTGCTGCTGTTAAAATGTTTGAGTTTGCTACAATGTAGCATCTCAGTCTGTTTCTCTACATCTGTTTTTTGAATGCACTGTAGCGGGCGGCAAGAGCAAGCTGTTCCTAGCATGCTGTTTGGCACCATAACAGTTGGTGTGTGTGTCTCTCTCTCTCTCTCTCTCAGCACTTTGTGGGTATTGCTGGGAAATAGGTCTGTTTTATAAGCTGATGCAACCTTCATGCTGTGACTGCTGCACAGTATTATTCAGGGTTCAGATCAGCTTGGTAGAATGTTAGTAATGTGTCTCTGGCTGTCTGTATGCCAAACAGTCTTCAGGCTGTGTAAAGCAGCTGGCTGTTTAAAATCCTCCTGAGAGCTTCAGTGTCTGCACAAACAACAGAGCTGCTGACTGCTGTTCTGCAAGCAAACAAATATATTTTTAACGGGAGCAGAGTATTTGGGCTTAAGATATTAGATGAGTGATGAAGAGAACATGTAAAGCACCAAGGCTAAGATTTGTAAAGTTCTTATGATGCATATTGCTAAGAAACCTTATTATTAAGTTACTGATGTTTCTTTGGGGTTTAAGTATTACTAAACCTGGCATTTATTTTCTAGATTAGTCATTTTTTTTGTTTGGTCTGAAAATTTGTGAAACATGTACTGTACATCAACATTTCCTAAAGCCCAAAGTGATGTTGCCAAATTGTTAATTTTGTCAGCTTTACCAGATATTCTGTTAAATACAATTTAAAAACAGAGAGAGGCATCCAATATTTTCAACAGAAGCTAGAACAAGGGATAGTTTGTGAAACATGAGTTCATTAGGGCTGTAACCTCTCAGGCGACTGGTCGATTTATTGGTCGATACGTTCTGGGCCGACCAAAATTCTGATTGGTCGATTTTTTGCCGTGTTAATTTCATCAGGTGGAAGCATACACTGTATATTATTGACGGTCTATGGGTGGAAGCATAGACCGTTACGGTCTATGGCAGGAAAGCACTAATTGCTAATGGGGGTGTTTACAGAGCACCCCCTTTTCACAGGTAACAGTCTGTCTTCAGAACACCCCCCTTGTTTTCACCTTTTTTAGATTAGCCCAACCCACCGGAGACAGATTGAAGAAAGTACTAGAAAGCCTTCGTCTGATGGTTTGCTGAATATTTATTTAATATGTGAGTGTTTAATTTACTGTCAGTCCTCCTCTACCATGTCGAAGACATCGGCAGTGTGGCAGCATTTTACAAAAATAGATAACGGAAAAAAGTCGAATGCAAAGTTTGCAAGCAACAGTTTACATATTGCAGCTCGACTACAAACATTGCATATCACCTAAAAACGGTAAGCTAACCTGTCTGTGTTAGGTTGCCCTGTCTGTTTGGCGTAGGCTGTATGAACATATCAGAGTCGGCATATTTCATAGTCTAATAATCGTTTTATAACTACCGGCGCACCCACCCGCAACGACGGTAGCGTTCCCCAGACACACCCAGACCCCGCTGGATGTTAAACCTCTATCATCCAAACGCTAAAATAATATCACAGAAGGAATTGTGGACTTTATGTCTCAGGATATGAGGCTGATGCAGCGCTCGCTGTCAGAGCCGACAGACGAGTCATTTCATTGCAAAATAATTAGGTCCAAAACGATTTAATATACTGCAAATAGTACAGTTAATAGACAGTACAGTTAATCTAGTATTTTTTTGTCTGGCTAGTCCACAAAGAATTCCTTTGCTTAGCACCGCTAAGAACGGGGCAGAGTCATGGTGCCTCTGCAAAATAGCCAAAGGAAGCAACTTGTTTTCGTAGTACAAAAAAAATTTTTAGTTGTGCACCAGAAAACTCAGATTGGACAGATAGTCAAGCTAGCTGTCTGGATATACCCTCCTGGACATCCAGCCGAAAAGAGTGAAATCCGGCAAAATGTCTGGCAACAACAGAGCAATCCTGGATGTCGAAAGTAGTGGATATAGACTCTTAATGTAATGATCCTCACAGTTGACTTGATCATTCTTGTGCAAATGGAAATGTATGTGGAAATATCAACCTGATGTTTCTTCAGGGAAGGTGGCAGGTCCCGGGAACATGAACCTGGGGGTAGGAATCCCACCAGTAACACCGCTGTTACCGATTACACCCGACATTTTACAAGACACATTATTCCTCACTGTCCACCAAAGTATTTTTACCTGAGGCCAGTGTTTCTTATTGACACAAACAGTCAGGAGGGTTTTATGCACACAGAAAACCGGTTACTCAGGGAAATCATGTTACACAACTGTAGAACCTGTTGTACATGCAGCAGGTCCTTAATGACATTTATTTCCTACCTAACTTTGTTACAGCCCTTTTCACATCAATGACTCAGCCAGGTTTATACCCAAGTCAACTGTGTGTTTGAATGGGTTAACCCTCCACCACCTACGCAGCAGCTTCAACAACAGCAGAGCAGAGCACTACAATTCATTTCCCAGCAGTGTCCGCTGGCAGTGGGTGCCCGGATGTTAACTAGTCTGTTACATTAGTTTTGCCGATATACAGCTGGAGGGGACTATGTCATGTTAGCTATTCACTGAATATGACCTGTAAAGCCCCACCCATTATTAGCACTTAAAGGAGAATTCCTTCCAATGTTTACGTAATCTTGATCGCTATAAATATGCGTGTACATCCGATTGGGGAAAAAACCTGACTCGGTGCAGGCAACACGGGGTAGCTGCAGCTACGTGTACAAGCTACAACATTTTAAATGACAATATTGATGTTTTCTCTGCAGACTTGTGATTCTACTGGGAGCTGCTACATCAGCAAGGGTCCAGCTGCTTTGATCTGAAGACTGTGAAGATAAAGGAGAAGCAAAGGAAGCTCGTGACTCATCAAGTTTGGATGCTGAAATGGAATTTTTGTTTTCTTTGAACTTGTTTTACAGTGAGGTCATCTGCCAATTCAATAGAGAATGTTTGTTTTGACCTGCATATTATGATAAAGCATGAAAACATCCTGCTGCTTAGTGGGAAGCTTGATTATCGAGTTCTGGAGAAATTCCCATCAGAAAACATGATGGTGACACTGCTTAACGAAAGACGGAGCATCAGTTGACTCTAAATGTAAGCTAAGGTGCGTGCATGCATGCGTGTAGGAGCAATCGTCTCCATGTATTAGGCATTTTGATAATATTGGATGAAAACATTAGATGCCCACTGCTACTGGAAACCTCTCGCTTCAAGTGGTGCAGTTTCTGTTGTCTAAAACTTCAGTCTGGTCTAATGTCCGATGTTTGACTTTGCTGCCAGTTTGGATTGTATTCCCCATGCTGTGGTGGTGGTCGCCACACTAGGGAACGTCGTTGCCCTGTGTTGCCCCAGGGAGATTTGACGGCTTTATGTACTGACAAAAAAAAGTGTCAACCTTTTTCTGTTGTTTGGTTTGAATTCCTCCAGATCTGTTGGTTTATCTTGGATCTTATCAGATTTGAGCCATGGTTAGTCACTAGAAGTGAATGACTGTAAAATCTTCTGTGATATTATAATTTATGTACACAGTTTCACATATTCATATATAAAGTCAGTTTTCTGTAAATTCAATTGAGACTGTTAATCTTAAAAATCCTGTGATTTCAGTACTATGAAGTCATGTTCATTAACTCCCAGCATTGCCTGCAAACTCCTGAAGCATCAAATGCTTTTTAAGTGATTGTTAACTTAACAATAATGCAGAATTTGTATCAGTTGACAAAAGTCTTGCACTTGGAAACTGGATAATGCTAGATATTTTTAGCCTGGGGTTTGATTACTTGGCACCTTCCTAAGGTTCATATCAGTGTTGCCTTCATGTAATGCTCAAATAATGAACACTAGTTAGCAGAAGATCTGTCTGAGAGTTTCTCATGGACATGTGGATAAAGACCTTTTGCTGGCATAAATGCAAAAGCTCTGTAAGGAAATCCCAGGTCACATTTAAGGATAATTGTGGTTAAAATAGTTTAAAAAGTTCATGTTTAAATTTCATACTCTTTACAAACATAAATGTGAAAATGTGTCTGTTATAAGTACATGGGGAAAAGAAAAGCAGACACTAGACTCGTGATGGGTGAGAGTATATCCTGGAGACATGCAGAACATACACCGTGCTGAGCACAGCTGATTTGATTTCATGCACTCTTTGATTTTCACTGTAATCTCATCGGTTATACCTAATGGTGCCTTGAATTTGCTAGTCAAGTAACATTTAGATTTATATTTGTCTTTTATTTGGCACTCCAAATACATTATTCATGGTACATGGTCTTGATAATTTAGTTTCTTCAGTATTTTGGGTGTAACTATGGATGAGTGAGGAATGATAGATGTATTGTTACTATACATGTATTATTTACTATTTTGAATTGTTTTTCTGTAGAACATGTATTTGTTGAGTAAAATCTAATTTTAAAGGGAACTGAAGATGGAATGTTTGAACAGGTGCCATTCATGTTAAAGGCCCCATGACATGGTGCTCTTTGGCCTTAGTGGTCCCCTAATACCATATCTGAAGTCTCTTTATATAGGCCTTAGTGGTCCCCTAATACCATATCAGAAGGCTTGGTGCAGAATTACAGCCACTAGAGCCAGTCCCACAATAAGCTTTCCTTAGTATGGGCCATTTCTAAGTCCGTAGCTTTTGAGGAGGGGGAGGGCAAGGTGGAGGCTGTGGGTGTGGCCTTGACCAACTGCCAGCTTTGTTTGTTTGATAGCCATGATGTCTCTCTCTCATGGGTGGGCCAAATTCTCTGGGTTGCCAAAGCAGAGAAAGGGGAGGTAACCTTGCCCCTAATGACCTCATAAGGGGCAAGATTCCAGATCGGTCCATCTGAGCTTTCATTTTCTCAAAGGCAGAGCAGGATACCCAGGGCTCGGTAGCCACTGGGGGATCATAAGCAGGCTGGGGTAACACATATTAATGTTAAAAAACCTCAAAGTGAAATTTTCATGCCATGGGACCTTTTCAAAGGTGCAGAGCTATTTCTGAGCGTTTCAGGTGGATTACAAGTTCTAAACTGTGATGACTAGGATGTGTTTCTTGTTGAGAAATAATGACACTCAATCTAAGTGTTGCTAAAATCAACCCCAGGCATAGTGGTGAGGTATAATTGTGCCTGTGATGTGAAGAAGAAAAGAAAAAACGAGCTTAGAAGCATGTTGGAACATTTGTACTGTGAACCACAGCTGAATATCGGTTGATATTTTTGTCCTGAAACCAAAGGTTTGAAGTCTGTTATGTTGAACTAAACTGGGACCCTGAATGTTTTCAACAAATCCTATTTCTTTTTTAATTGTACTACCTCATGTTTCTGCAGATTTTTACATTTCCTTTTCTGAGCCATACTTACATTTATTTCTAACAAAGACATTCCTCAGAGACAGCCTGGTAGATTTCCAAACTTTTATTTAATTTCATCAAAGTATTTGTTAGATGTGTGCAGTTTTTTTGGATTGTGAATGCATCACATTGGTTTGGAATAAGTGACGTTTGACGTCTCTCTGTTGCTTTGACGGTTTCTGTTTTTGCTGATGCATTATGAGAAATGGGTTTACATTGGTCCAGATGTTTACACACCTTTCAACTCAACACAGGCCGTGATGTACTTTGGTTAATTTCTTCAACTTCTGTGAAAAATGGTACCTCAGTTCCCATAATGTATGTGCAGTATTTTTGTGTAGGGTAGGAACAATCATCTTGAATTGATGGTGAGCTAATGGCAGTGCTTAGCTTGACATATCTGCTAACACAGTTCTTTATTCTGAGTTTTGAGGAACTGCTTTAATTTTACTTGAATTTAGGGAAATGTACTTAAAATATCAAGAGATTCAAGCAAACCCTCAACATATTCCCCTTAAGTGTGTGTAGCTGCCCCTGGACGTGTTTGAATAATGTACCTGTCTAGTGTGCTCCAGCACTACATTTGACTAAACTCCGATGACTAATGGGTCGCTTTTGTTACACGCAACACTTTTCTATGCAGCTCTGCCTCACTGGACACACTGTTCAGATGACTTGACCCTTTATTTCAAAATGACAGTCCTTGGTTGTACACGATGCTAAAGCCATTTGCTTGAATTAAAAGAAAACTGTTTTTATTGCTGACTTTGTGCATATTTGTTTCAATAAAGGTTGGAAATACCTCGTATCTGTATGAATTCTTAACATTTTTTGACAATGAATGATTAAATGTGTAGGATACGTGAGAAGATGTTCAGTAGAGCTAGAGAATACTCGGGAAAGTCATGAGTATGTTTCCATGAAAGTTAGCTGGGTGTGCCCACTTGGAAATAACTGACACTAATTTACATTTGACATGTTTACTGTGTTTTTAAAGCTTGATTTACTGCTGTTAGATTGGAAATGTAATGGACTGTTATATAGTGCTTTTCTAGTCTCAACGACTACTCAAAGTGCTTTCACATAGTACAGGAACCATTCACACACTGGCCGAGGCTGGTTCCAAGCACAAGGTGCCACCTGCTCATCAGATAAACACACGCACATTTACACTCAGAAGGCGCAGCATTGGGGGCAACTCAGGGTTCGATGTCTTGCCCAAGGACACTTTCAACATGGGACTGCAGGGCCAGGGATCAAACCACCAACCTTCCGATTGGCAGGCAACCGTTCTACCACTGAGCAACTGCCGCCCTCACATATAGTTGAAAATACAACTGCAATGAAGGAATTTAAGGAGAAGGCTTTCATTATTTTTGTAATTGTAAACAAATCCCATGAAAAGACCATGAAAGTCCATCTCTTACTGATTACCCTACCCCGTGTGTGGCACTCATGCTGCTGCGTTCATGTCACATCGGAATTGACATTCCGACTTGTAAGCTCCAATATATTTGACTTTTGCAAACCCTAAAACAGCTGGGCAGCTGTAGATAGTATAATATAGTTATTAAGACCACAAGGGATCATTTAACCCTCCTGTTGTCCTCAGGGTCAAACTTGACCCATTTTTCTAGTTTCTACTCAAAAAATATGTTTCTTTTAACCAAATTGGCAAAAAAAAGAAAGAAACACGGCTCAATACAACATCATTGAATTCCAGATGTTATATTTTACAGTATTTGGATAAAAAAAAAAATGGTTTAAAAAAATATTTTCTTACTAAACTCTGACAAAAGTCCTCCTCGGATGTTAACTTAATTGTCAAAATATTTCATAATTTCTGCTTTTTAACTCAGAAATTAGGTATAAAATCATATAAATGAGGTTTATTGAAACTTATGAAAAAATAATTGTAAAACTTGTGGTAATAACTTGGTTTAAGGGGTGTATATACTGGCGGTATCTGGGGGGGAAAATCATAGAAAACATTAAATGAAGCAAGAAAAAATATATTAAAGAAGCAAAGTGTTTTCAGTTTTCACCCGGGAGGACAACACAGTGTACTCGGTGTAAACTGAAGCCCATCACATTCAGGCTGGAGGAAAACCTGAAGTGCTGATAGCTCTGGGGGGTCATTCCCTGGAGTCCTTATGTTCTTTTTCCCCCAGCATGTTTCCTCGGATCAGGAGGCTCCAAAATCATGGTAGCAGCTGTCGCCATGGTCCCGCTACACGTTCTGCGATGCCATGTTACATCCTGCTACGCTCTGCGGTGCCCAGCTACGTCCTGCTGTGCCTTGTAATGCCGCACAGTGCCCTGTTATGCCATGAACTACTACAAAGAACTCCTACAAACTACTATTTTTTGGGACTGTTATTGCCACTCTTCATTCTAACCCCAACCGGTCGTCAGACACCGCCTACCAAGAGCCTGGGTCTGTCCCAGGTTTCTTCCCAAAGGGGAGTTTTTCCTCGCCACTGTCGCACTGTTGCTTGCTCTGGAGGAAACTACTAGAACTGTTGGGTCCTTGTAAATTCTGGAGTATGGTCTAGACCTACTCTAGACCTACTCTATCTGTAAAGTGTCTTGAGATAACTCTTGTTATGAATTGATACTATAAATAAAATTGAATTGAATTGATGTAAACCTACAGAGAAGATCATCTATCTCTTTCTCAAAACCGGTCAGGTCAATTATAACACGTCATCACATCCAACCTGTTTATTATGTAATTCACTTATTATTCATAAATAAATTAAATGAAATTGAATTATCCAAATATAATCTGTTTATTATTCTGTTTACTTTGAGTTTTCAATGCATAAATGGAATGCAAATTCATCAATGTGTAATTTCTTTATTAATGGATCACAGTTAAACTGAAAAAGTTCTATTGGGACACTCCATACAGGTCTACATCGGTCATACAACCAATTTGAACTCAATTACATTTTATTTATTGTGTCAAATCACAGCAGAAACAGCAATACACAGATACTGACACTAACACACAACAGGGATTATGTTATGGAATAGTCTTCCACTTAATATTAAAATGGCAGAAACCAAAAGGGATTTTAAACATAAGTTAGTGTTTACTTTTGGAATAAAATAGATAATTAGGGGAAAATAGACTCTAGACTGGACTTTGTAGTTCATGGTGTTTTATCTGGTACTTTTGATGTGTAGTTTTTTTTCTTTTTTACCCTGTTCTCATCTATCAGGGACCATGTTGGAAAATGTTTTACCTTTTGTTTTTCTATATCCATAAATAAACCAAAACACAAACAGTAATAAAGTTCCTATAATGGTCCTCATACAGTATAATATTTAGTACATAATATATACCACAGTATATTCAAGAATCATGCTCCTCTCTGTCTCTGAACAGAATCCGGAGTTGACAAGCCGTGATCTGTGTAATTAATCACCAACAATAGAGCACTCATTCCCACTCAGACCACCCCAGCACTGAGAGGATGCACAGTTGGAATGTGACAGGCCAAACATTGTCAGCGTTCAGCACGCAGAAGCAGGATCCCTCTGTTCTGCAGTTTTGTATAGCACTACATACAGTGTGTTCCTCAGGGCTGGAAGACCAGGAAGCAACAACTAGTTTTTAACCACTGAACACACTAGGGTGTGTATTGATTTAAGTGGGAAAAGAAGCATGGTGTTAATCCAACTATATCCCACTAACTCCTAGGGTTGGTAATCACCAGGCGCCTCCCGATCCGATATCATCTTGATGCTTATGCCACAATATTATTGCGATTTTACACACAATTACAATATTCTGTGCTATATTGCCATTTAAAACCATTTTCCAACTTTTAATTTTTCCCTATTTCAAAGTATGTCTCCAAAAGGAAACTTTGTCAACATCTGTTTTGTCTAAAAAAAAAGTTTCTCTGTTTGTTCATATCACTTCAATTTTATTGCTGCAGACAAACTGACCAACACACATATAATAAAAGATCCATACTTGGCGCCTGTGTATTGCATCTTCAGTGTTGCCACTGAAAATATCGCGATACTATGCTGTATTGATTTTTTCCCCCACCCGTACTAACTCCTCAGTGTCCACAGCACAGTGTAATTAACTCATCCATCACGAGTCACAATGTCATCATCCAGTAGTGTAGCATTAGCTTGAGAATGGATTATCTTAGTTTACCAAACAGTATTCAACTGGTTAAAATGAGATCCCACTGAACACCATTGAAGAGGTCAGTCAGCCACTGATCCCCAATCATCAGTGATAAAAACTGCTGTGTCATGGTCTCGGTGTTTGAATGGGACTCAGCATCTGTGAGGCAGCATCAGTTCTCATTACAAAAGCAGGAGAGGAAAATGCATGGCAAGATGAATATTAAATAAAATGTTTAAAAAATAGTATTGGATTTCTGGTGATATGATAATAAAAGTATAAGACACGGCTGGTAATAGTCTACATTCTTATCAACAAATCCCATGACAGGACAAAAGCAACAATGTGTTAGCTTATCTCTCTGCCCTGTCTGTGGCTGTAGTGTTTTTAATCAAATGCTACTCAAATAGGAGAGTGCACGTGTCACTTAACTTTTTATCACTGAATCACTGATCCATCTATCTATCTATCTATCTATCTATCTATCTATCTATCTAACTATCTATCTATCTATCTATCCCCCTCTCTCCTCTTTCCTCTTGTTATTATTAGTGTATTAGTTACATGACCCACTACACACTTTTTAAAATTATATTATTTGCTAATAGTAAAGCTGCCCTTCGTTTCTCTAACTTCTTCCTGAGTGTTTGAGTGCAGATGACAGCCAACAGAAACATCTCAGGCCAACAGATCACCAGTGCCACCAATGGGTGAAATATGTGTACTACAATCCGTTCATTGACTGTAGGATCAAAGCAAGCAAATTAGGTTAGCTACGATTACGAAACTTTAAATGAACAGAAGAATAAAACAATGTCAAGTAAATTATTCCAAAGCCACTGAAATTGTTTCTGGGGAGTTGTATTGTACAAAATAACCCCTGGGTGGGCGTTTAAGGATGATGGATGATTTCTTTTAGAATTAATATGATTAGATTTGACTATTTCCAGATGGAAGTTTTTACATTAAATCTAAATTAATTATAACAAAGACTTTGAAAGAGTATTTACTCAAGGGAATACACAGGGGGGTACATTAAAGTGCCCATATTATGAATAAATCACTTTTTCTGGGATTTGGGGTGTTGTTTTTGGTTTCTGGTGCTTCCACACACATATAAACTTGGAAATAAAACTATCCATGTGGTTTTGAGTGAGATACAGTTTCTAAATGTCCTCTGCCTTCCCTCTCTGGGTGAGTCTCCTGAAATTTCTTTAGTCTCCAAGATATATGGCTCTCCAAAATTCTACAACAATCGTCACCAATAAGAATGATGAAAGCCTAACAACTTAAGCTCAGTCTGTATACGCCCACACAGAAGAGGTCTAATCAGGCAGTGGAAGTAACAAGCTCTTCTGCTCCTCAAACAATGGAAAACACTTTCATCTAACACTAACATCTGAGCAGGTAATCATTCATTAACCTTTTGTTCCCATTAGTGGAGGACACCAACAGTATTCATAGTGTTAAACAGTAATCAATTATTCAGGAGTCCAACAGAAAGACGTCAATAATGGCTGAAGCCACAACTTTGGCTGAGTTTTGTCCTCCATTCTCCAGACTTGCAGTAACTTCGGCAGGGACAGTACATGGGGAGTACATGAAGTGGGGCAAGGAGGCATATCATTGGTTCTTTCCAAGCAAACCGCAAGGCAGGGATTGGTGGACAATTTTACAGGAATAGCAGCTACAGATTAGAGCCTGAATGATAAAGGATTTTAAAGGGCGATACTGATACAAATATTTGGTTATTTAAGCATCCGATATTCCGATACATCGGCCGATATAAATTAAATTATTAAAATAAAGTGCTGATGAATAAAATGTATAAAAACACAAACATAAGATATGAAACTTAAAGTCCTTTGAACAAAAACACAATAACAACAAATAAAACAATAGTTTGTGGGGACAAACTATGCAACACCAACACTCACAACGTGGTTGATCATCATCAGAATCATTTATTTGTCATTTATTTGTCATTATAAATGATTCTGATGAATGAATATATCGGTCAGGCTCTACTACAGATGACCATTTCAAACAATATAAAAAAGTGTTTCTTGGAAATAGTTACCAACCCTGCTACTCTGTCATTGGTCATTTAGTCTTAATCAATCAAATGGTTGAGATTTTAACTTTAACTATTAACCTTGTAGTCACTGTTACATTTCAAAACCAATGTGCTGAAATACAGAGCCGGCAGATGGCTAATACTCCCAGGGTGGGCCAGCTGACCAATCAGAGCAGACTGATGGGACAGTCTCTGATCTTGTCCGATCTAGACTTTTGCCCTGATCTGGTCTGGTGTGTGGTCAAACTGCACTGCTCCACAAGGAGTAATGTGGAACCAATGCATAGCAGGCTGTCATGGATGACAGGAGATGAAAAACTAGCTTGCAGCCTGATTGTGTTTTTAAAGAATATTTGTACATCACGCATTAGCTTTCTGAGATGAACGTGAGACACTAGACATGAAATATGTCCTGATGCCGATACAATGCAATGGTATTTAGGCTATTTATTCTTATTCTATTCTTAAAAAAAACAAAAACACTAAATGTTGCGTTAAAATGCGTTGTAACTCGCATTACTAAGATTGTAACGAGTATAATGATACCGAAATTGAATTAGTAATGCGTTATATTACTGCGTTAGGGCAAAAATGAATACATTACTGTAATTGTGTTACATTTGTAACGAGTTACTCCCACCTACCAATGATAGACATGGTTATGACCATGGTTATGTGTTATGTAAGTGGGTTATGGCTGCCTATGCCCAGAACCAATGCACTTAAAACAATGGTAATGTACAGAGGTGTAACATTGGAACAGATTCACATTTAATCCTAATGGGAAATACTTCAAGCTTAAAAACAAACTAAGATAAACTGTAGTAAGGAGATTAGAATAAAACCTGTTTGATTCTGTCATACCTTTCTCTTGTCTTCTTTCTTGCTTCTATATATTTTATAATGTTTTTATAACATGGAAAACATGCTACTGTGCCTTTTGTTTTATAAATTGTGGGATGTTTTCACAATGATATGTATTTATAATTTGCTTTGTATTATTTGTTTGTTGTCTTGTGTTGGACCCCAGGAAGAATACTCTTCCTTATGGTGACAACTATTGGGGATCCTAATAAACAATGAAAAATACACATTAAACTGGGCTTTTCAGGAAGGAGCCAAGAGCTCAGACAGAGTGTTTCAGGCAGAGCTGAAGCAATGGGCAGTATGAGAAACATAGTATGTGTTTTTGAACATCAAGGCATGCAAACTTATTCTACTATAAGAGTGGCTCTTAAAAAGAGTGCTTGTGTAGAAAATACAGTACTAAAAGAAAGGCTGCTCATCATCAGTGGATTTAAAATATATACCAACCACTAGATGGAGACAAATCCCCATGCTTGTTTCTGCTAGTTCTATGTAGGTGTTCTTTTGGGGCTGCAAACATGACATGTAGTTGGCCTACACACACACACACACACACACAATGGACCTGAATTAAATCTGCAATAAATAGTGTTCATTGAATTATTAATGATTGAATGAAATGTGTAATGTGAAATAGGGTCTTTTTTTCTTTAAGGAGAAGGCTGTAAACATATCAGCTGTGTCCAAAATTACTCGCTGGTATTACTTGTTAGTGGATACTACCAGCTCATACAATTCTGAAACTGAAATAAATTGGCAGTGCATCACCATATAATCCCATGTCAAGTTGATGACTAATATCATTACCCATTCTCCTTCCGCATCGTGTGGAGGATGGTGTTGCAAAGCAAGTCTACCCATCCATTAAAAAATGGAGCAACATTAGCCTCATTGTGGCCATGTTTCTGGTGAGCTGTCAAATGTACTGTACGTCTAAAATTCCCCTTTCTTTTAGCTTTGTTTTGGTCTTCACCAGAAATGTCTGTCTCTTTTAGCTGCTAAGTATCTCCACTATGTTCACCAGCTAGACGCTAACTTTATCTCTGTCTGCTGTTTGCAGCAGAAAAATGGAAAACTCTGATAAACCCACTGTACACTACCTTCCCAGCACCACACAACAGAAAAGGTTAGACAGTGGAGCTAAACAACCAGATATTTTCCTAAGGAATTAAGCCAAAGCATATCTGAAAGTAGAGTTACAATAGTAATACTCCAAATGAATGCTGATGTTGCTTCAGATCTGCTGGAAGTGTAAATGGGCAAGGGCCACTTCAAACCTGTTGGCTAACTAAGCACTTTTCAGCAGCATATTGCAGGCAAAGCGCATTCAGGAAAATAGGCTGGCAGTGGGAAAGGGTTGCTGCAGAAATGTGGAGATGAGATGAGAGAGGCCTGGGAGATTTTTACTCTTCTCCAGTAACTATTTGCTTTGCACCCATGCCTGTGACATCAGAACCTAGACTATATATTGAATGGAGGTTGGTAGCTTTAATAAATACATGTACACTTTTCCAGAGGAGGAGAAGAAGGGAGGGAGCGTGGACAAAGGGAAGAACACAGGCAGAGGTGAGGAAGATGGACAGAAGAGACACCCAGCTGGTTTGCTCTTTGCTGTTGTGTATCATCACTCAGGTATGACCTGCCAAAATTAGACATATGTATATCCTTTCTGTAAAATAGCCACAAAAAGTAGTCCTGTCAGTTACATCATTGATGTAATCACTTGAAGATTTTGTTACAAAATCTTAGTTCTCTGCATGATGGCGTGGTGAACTGTTGTGTGTGAATGCCAGCATTCATCTTAGCACAATGATGATTGGATGGGGATGACAGATAACGATTGTTGAGGCAGCATTGCAAAGCAAATGTCTGTCATTAATCTTCATACCATGAGGGGAATCACAGAAATAGATATTTATGACAGCAGTTTTAGTCTAGTTTCCTTAAATTGGGGGTCACTAAGACATTTCCATTGCACTCCATTATAGACAGATGATAGCTCAGATCAGTTGCATTGTTTTTTTTTTCAACCAGGGCAGCAGTTCAGATTACATTATGTGCCTACATAATTACAAAAGAGTTCTCCAATGTTTTCACATTAGTTTTTAAAAATTATATCAGATTAGTAAACAGAATGTTCCTTTGGAACATTGGATGAATGGTTGCTGATAATGGGCAATGTAGATATTGCATTAAAGATCAGCCACCCCCCCACACTCAGATCAGCAGGTAGTCTATCTATTATGGAGTGGTATGAAAATTTCTAAGTGACCCCAAACCTTCGACCAGTAGTGTATAAATAATGTATTTATTTAATGCGTGTTATTTGAAAGTATGTAGGAGCCGTATTGTTTTAAGTGATGTTTTGCTTCTGATATGTGTGACCAGAAGATGTTTTGTCAAACGTGTTATGCTTGATACATATTGGTGTCTTGTAATCCCATGTGGGGAGCCAAATGTTTGACACAAATCGAACATTGGTCAACTAATAGTTATAAGCCTTCACTCTGATTGTAAAATCAGTCAAAGTATTTTCCCAAGTACTGCTGTCCCTCTGCAATACGGCAAAAATAATCTGTAGTGTGTATCAAAGCATATTTGTGGATACTTTTTATTGTGAAGTCAGAATTTTGTGACAAATTATGTTACACTATAATGGTTAAACATCTAGTCAGCAAGGGAAGGCAGTGATCATGAGATTGTTTGACTGTCAGTGGTTTCACATGTAGTTAAGTTCTCAACCGTTCTGGTTGTCAAAGGAAATTGTCATACTGGAAAGATCTGATATGCTAACTGAAAGTAACACTATAGCTGAAAGTAACACTGAATGGTTTTCCATGGGACTGTCCCTCAAAAACATTCTGGGCTCTGACGCATATTGTCTAAAACTACAATTCCGCTTTTGAAGTTCTGCATCCTGATCAACATGTGCAGGATGCAATACTCCAGTCTCTATGAAAATAGCTTTTTATTGTATTCCAATTAAACATTAGTTTTAGCACAAATCAGTATGAGTGAATATGAATTTCCAACCTACCTTCTGTCACATGTATGAACCTGTGTGTAGAGCTGCATTATGATTACAGATGACTCACACTAACATCTACAGTAGATCATCAGTATAGCATGCAGAGACAAGATGTATCAATTTAAGGGTCAGTTCACCCAAATCCACAAAACATATAAGAGTTGTGTGTGAGCTGATAAAGTCAAAAGCATTGTGTCTGTTCAGAAACGATGCCATAGTAACTGGAGCTGTTTCTTCAGCAGGAAGCAGTTTCAGTGAGAATTGTTCACAGTGTGTGATAACTTTTACCTAACGTGTGTGTGTGGGCCAAACCCACTCCAGCACTAAACATTTATTTTACTACCAGTGGAGCCATACATTAGCTACAGAAGAATATCAAGCCACTCAGCAACAGTATAAACAGCAGCTGTATCTTGTAACTCTGACTGCAGGCGTGGTGCCAACAGTGTACTGGGCCATGTCAGTGCACACCCAGCCTGCCACGCTGCCCTGTTGGTGTTCCTGTGATGTTAGACAGCCAAGATGCTGCCAGGTGTGTGCTAGGCAGGGAGGGTGAGGCCTGCACCGACCAGCTGCCCTGTGACAGCCACCGAGGGCTCCAGTGCGACTACAGCGCCAGCTTCCCTGGAGGGCCGGGACGGTGTGTCGGTGCGAACAGATTACACACAAGATGAAAAAGATTAGTTTGGATTAGATCTACAAGTACTACTACTAATACTGACAAAACGGCAACTGCTATGCTACTGCTATGCGAAAGTTACTACTATAGCAACTGTTTCAACCTCTCATGTGTAATCATTCATAGTTTTCAAGCAAAAAATCCAAACATTCAAAGGTTCTAAAATGTCAGAAATCGCAGCTTTTCTGAGTGAGAGAGGAAATTGAAAATCTTTGAATAATGCAATGATAATATGGGAGATCACAAGTTGAGGCAACATTCAACATTAGTACTACTACTGCACGAAAGTATTAGAGCATGCTAACATACAGAATGTGACATTGACTAAGTCTTGATATAAATACAAGCAAACTTCAATAACCAAGCCAAGCAGTCAGGGTGGGTCAAAGTGCCATACCGGACTGGTGTATTACAATAAGAACTCAGTGTCATAAAATAATAAAACATTGTGCACCTGTCAGCAGGTCAATGCATGGGAATGTTTGCTATCAGTGGATAACCAAAACTAAACACAAGATAACCACCCCCCAAAAGAAAAAACCTACTACCAGGGCCAGATGTTATCACCACTAATCAACAGGTGAACGCCCACTGCACCAGCCGCTCCTGTGACCAGAAGCTAACACCATCTGCAGCACTAAGACAAGATCAAATCCCAACTTAGAACTATACTCACACTACTAAATCATGAGGTAGTACAATATCAAATGAGTGTCAACAGCAACCTGCATGACGTTTATGAATTGACCACAGCACACGCTAATTCAGTCCAACCACAGTTAAACACAGTTTAACATTAGACACGTTATCATACCTTGCCACTGCCACCGATCCTGGACTGGAATGACCCTTTACAAAAGAAACAACAAATTGTTCGAGACCCATATTTTCATACAAATACAATCCCCTATATTACCTAACAGTCACGTAACCCTTATTAAAAACACAAAGACTTTGTTTGGCTAACCAAGGAAGGCTCAGGAGAAGAAATGGAGCCGGCAGACCTCTTTAAAAATTCAGGTGCTCGCACGTTGATTGGCCAAATTGTACCTGGGCCTAAGTGTCCACCTACTACAAGTAGTATGTTAATGAGATACCAACAATGTTGCTTAAACTACTACAACTGATAGTACTGATGTTGCAAACTATACTGCAACTACTATGCTACTACTAATCCACCACTGCTATCCCTATCCCGAACTGCTGCCACTACTCCTACTGTGATGTAAAATCTTCATCATGATAAGAATAAGGCACATATCCTTTAAATACTAAAGGATATGTGTCTTATTCTTATCATTCTGCTGCATCCTGTTCTGTGGCAGCATTTTTAAGCAGGTTTCCTGTACGTCATTTGTCTGCACATGTTTCACATAACTAAAATTCATTCTACAGGTGATGTAGTAGTGAGTGTGGTACTTTCGCCCACGTAACATTCTCCTCCCCCCCCCTGTCCTGCCATCAGGTCAGAACGAGCTGGGCTGCGAGATAAATGGCCGGAGGCTGAAGGAGGGGCAGCTATTTCAACCTTCCTGTGCCCAGCCTCTGCCACTGCCTGGGGAGGGGGGTGACCTGCGTGCCCATGTGCAGCGAAGATCTGCACAGGCCCACTGAGAAGTGCCCCAGCCCCCAGTTGGTACAACTCCCAGGCGCTGCTGCAAAGAGGGGTGTGATGGCCTGACAACAGCATTTCGTCACATCCATCAGCAGGTAATGGGTTTGATGATCGACAAGAGCAAGCAAAGATAACTTTAAATATATTAGTAGTTAGATTGTTAGAATCATAACTGCAACAAGTCTGGCTGACACTTTATATGAAAGAGTAAAACCATCATATAGCCTATAAATACTTTTTTGAAGACTGCAGAGTGGTTTGCTTCCCATCCCAACCAAAAACAGTGGTTTTCTATGATTTTTCAGCTATTTCCTGTGAGTCATACAAATCTGCTTTTTTAAATTTGGGTCAGCAGGTGTTGTACACATTGAATCACAGTCAACTATCAGAATGTTTAAGGTTGGGTTGTGAAGAAATAAACAGATTTCAATACCAAAGATGTGTCTGGTAGATATACCATCTGTGTGAAACATCTGCAAGCACTATTTTTAGCAAACAGACCTCGCTCAAGCAGCAGTTTACAACATTTCAGACTGCATATGTGCAATATTTTCTGGCTCATGAGCTCTCATCAAAGCTGTACACTTCAAACAACTTTCAGCTTGTTACACAAAGCAAATATATTCCCCTTATATGGTATATCTTCCCAGCAGAGCATATGCCTCAGTCCAGCCCGTTGGTTGGCTCGATCTCCAACTGTATCGTGTGGACCTCCTCAGACTGGAGCCCCTGCTCCCACACAGCTGTAGCCCAGGTGTCTCCACCCGCACCACAAACCGGAACTGGGCTTGTCGGCTGCAGACTGAGACCAGACTGTGCCAGATCAGACCGTGCCAGACTTTGCAGTTGGGCCTCCCAAGACTGCAGCCGGTCAGTGCATGATTCATACACATTATCCAGTGATCAAATACATATACATGTAAATACAAGTAAATTTCCACGCAAGAACATGTGCTTCATTTAAAAAATGTGTTTGGTGATGTACTGTAAATACGGTAAAAGCACTATCTGTAATAACTATCTGCTATAATCAACAAGTCCTCCAACTGTCCACATAGGTTGTTTCTTCCTACCCTCTAATACGACCCACAGGACTGTTTGATAAATTATTGCCCCTAGGGATGGCAGTAAATGCGATCACAGGTTGCGGTTTACAACAACAAGATGTAGTTGGTCATGTGCTATAGAATGTGACGAATTGTGTTTGTTTTGTAACGTTATATTTTTCAAATTTTCTATTTATTAGTGTTTATTTGACCTATCCACAATCCCCAACCTATCTCCTTATATGGAGCTTGGTGCTCTTATACTTCATCACCTTACTTCCTGCTTTGTTCCCATCATAACTGCTACGGCCACTAGAGGGCGCCACCACTAACGTAATTATAGGTTGCAATTGCTACTTGAACAAACGATCGGGTTGTTTTTCAGGATATTCTCACTATAATGATTCAATGACTTGTTGCTATTATTTAACCTTATTTCCTTATCAGTCATTTTTTTAGAATTTATTTTATTATGTCCTTTATATACCCTTTTAAATTGTTTTGACTGGCGGAATCTCTGGGGCGGCAAGGCCGTCCGATCACCGATGTCGCAGAAGATCTCCCAGCTGCTCAAACTTATACTGACATTAGTCATTTTGGTGACAAACACACTTTTTGGACTATAAATGTAACTGTAAAGACAGCTAAACACAAAGGGGGTAGACTTACCCTCTTCTTAATGTTATGGATGGCTGCTGTTCTAGGGTGCCAGGGGTCTGATATGGTCTGTTTCCCGAGGGTTCATTAAACTGCTGTTAGCGTCCTTAGCACCCGGCGCTGGAGTTGGCCAGGTATGGATTGCTGTAATGATAGTGGCTGGCTGCTAGCTGGCTGGGGCCTGATTGTGGATGTTGTTGTGGAAAATCATTCTGGTGTTTGGTAATGAAGCTGAAAATAAAGATTACCAGATAAACACTGGAGTTGTTATTGTTATTTTAATATTCTTTTGCAAGAAGAAGGAGATAGTTTTGTTATTTTAACAAATTCTTTCTAACAACTTCTTTGGTTGTAATTTTCATCATTCTACACCAGAGATAGAAGCAATAATTCCATACAGTATGGAGAAGTTTGCATAGTTGTTCTGTCTGAAGCACAACTGTAGTTACACATGAGCACACATGTAAATCTCCAATACATTTCCCCACTTTTGATTATAAAATCACTAAGAATTAAATTTTAACAGTAACAAACACTAGAATCACAAATCTAGAAGACTGGTGCGTAAAACCTTTGAACAGGTCTTCTTTGTTGGTTTGAACAAGTCTGTATTGGATTGTTTGAGTAATCCTTCTGGACACTAATTTTTTCACAAGAAGAATCACGCAGCACGCCAAACATGCAGCATCACTACAAAAAACAGCATTAATGCACCTGTGCGCATGAGCATTGCTTTCCAACCACCAGCTGTTTCATGTCATGCAATAAACTGTTGAAATGATCAGTCACCATGGTGAGATTGTCTGTTGGATCTGGTATGTAAGTACAACACTGCACAGACGCTTTTGATTGGTTGTGCCACGATGTACTCATAGCGGCACCTGTATAGTTATGAAAACCCTGAGGCATGTTTTGAAGGGGTACTAGAAAACTTTGTGACAACAAACAGAGCAGACAGTGCAACTGTTTGGTTGTGAGTTAATGGCACAGGTTTTGGGATAGTCCCAAAATCCAAGCAGTTGTCCCTAATCCTGAATCCTGCCCTATTGTCCCGGAAATTGGTGCTAAAAAAACAAAAATGTCTCTGCAGGTACCGGGAGGACTGTGTAGGGAAATACCCCTGGATTACTGCAATTTAACATGATGTCAGATGGTGATGTGAAGCATTCATAGATTCATTAATGTCAGCTATTTGTAACAGGTGAACCATTGATCGATACCATAAGGTCTTCTGTTAGTCGTCTATTTGGATTCTGCACTAGGAAATATTGGCTGATGGCATCTATTGCTTGTTTAAGCTTTTTTTTGAGCGTGGTTTGTAGGATCCTCAGGCTCCCTTTTAGAAGACAATTTTAGCCATAGGATATGTACCTGTGATGTATGCTGTATGCTGTGATGGTTTTCTAGAAAAATAAAAAATGGGATTACAATTACCATTTGTACATACGGCATCAAACTGATCAGAAAGAGAGTAAGTTGAGTTTCTAAGGATGTATCTGCGACTGTGCCTTACATGATGTACATGATGTCCCCATGGGAACAGTTAAGTGGACAACAAAGCATTCAACCAGCGGGCATGGCCAGCCACTTGGTGTGTTACTATAGACCATGCAGAGATGTTTGACTTGATTATAACGCTTTTTGATCTATGCCTGCGGGTTTACTATGTGACAAAAGTCTACTCTAAAAGCCGCCATTACGCCTGGATGTGAATGTAAGATTGAAGGCTGAAGTATTTATTAGTTGAGGGTCCTTTGTTGTCACCCCTACATAATGAAGGCCTCCCGCTTAACTCTATCGCAACATTCTCCGGGAGTTGAGTGGATTAGCAAGGGTGCAGTAGTCACGTTCGTTTGAGTTTTTGGGATTGTGTGGCCAAAATTACAAACATCCTGTCTCAAAACGATGCTGAAAAAAAACTAGTCCATGCATTTGTTATTTCCAGGCTGGACTACTGTAATTCTCTATTATCACCCCAGCATGTTTCCTTGGATCAGGAGGCTCCAAGATCATGGTTACACAGCTGCTGTGGTCCTTCCCTCACCGATGCCCTGTTACATCCTGCTTCACGCTGCTGTGCCTTTTCATTCCGCACAGTGCCCTGCTATGCCATGAACTACGACAAACTGCTATTTTACTACCAAGAGCCTGGGTCTGTCTGAGGTTTCTTCCTAAAGGGAGTTTTCCTCACCACTGTCGCTTTTGTTTGTTCTGGAGGAACTACTACTAGAACTGTTGGGTCCTTGTTAATTATGTGGTCTAGACCTACTCTATCTGTAAAGTGTCTCGAGATAACTCTTGTTATGAATTGATACTATAAATAAAATGTAATTGAATTGTGGATTGATGTGGGACAACAATATTGGAACAAATTAGAGCTATGATTGATAAAACAGAAAATGTACGCCTAAGACCACAGAGCCCTGGCAATCTAAAAAGGGCATCAGCCAGCGAAGGACATCTATGTGTGGTTGCTGGCGTTTACCGCTAAACATAGCTCATTACCTGCAAAGTTGAGCTACTTTCAACTTTCTGATTGACGCTCTGGTTGCTCAAAATGCATAAAACACTCAAAGAGGCAGGCAGGAGTGGATTACCAAGGGTTTTATTGTCCACACAAACAACAGGAACGCAGGGAGCCAGGGAAACAAACAAAAGACCGGACACCAAGGCTGGAAACTAAAACACTCAGAACGGCAGCAGAAACTGGTCATAGGGCAGACGGAAAAAACTCACGGGACAAGGGCAGGCAGGCACCGGCTGAAACAAGCAGAAACAAGAATCCGACAAGAGACAAAGGAAACACATGGGTTAAATACAAGAGGTAACGAGGTAACGGGGAACAGGTGAGACATCAGGTGAATCACATTAGGGCGGGCTGGGCAATCAGACAAACAAAGCAAAGCTGGACAAGACTAGACAAGACAGGAAACTACACCATTACCAAAATAAAACAGGAAACAGAACATACAGACGCTACCGAAACAGGAGACATATCAGCACACAGGACCGGGGAACACTGAGACAGGGAGGCAAAAACAGGAAGACAACCCCAACAAAAACCCAAACCACAACAGTACCCCCCAAAGACAGATCCCAGATGTCAAAAAACAAAAACCCCAAAAGGAACAAAAAACAACCCAGAAAGGGCGGAAGACACCGGAAACGAGGGGGCCGAGGGACGGGGAAACCAAGGGACAGAAGGACACTGGGGACAGAGGCAAACCGGGAGCACAGGGGACAAGGACGCAGAGGAGCATGGACAAAGGAGCAGGGAACAAGGAGGGGGACCAACGAGGGAGCGAAAAAGGGACAGAGGAGGAGGGAGCGAGAGAGGGACTGAGGAGGAGGGAGCGAAAGAGGGACTGAGGAGGAGGGAGCGGGAGAGGGACTGAGGAGGAGGGAGCGAGAGAGGGACTGAGGAGGAGGGAGCGGGAGGAGACAAGAGGAAACGGCAAGAAAGAGGAGGAGCCGAGAGAGGCGGCGGAAGAGACAGGGAGACGGAGGAGGCAAGGAAAGCGTAAGAGGAGACAGGACGGAGGCCAGAGGACGCGGGAGGAAAGGCAACGAGCTGAAAAGGGATGGGACAAGGGACCAGATGAAGAAAAGACACCAATGGCGGGCACAGGGAAGTCCAGGACAAGGGCCGGAGACTGGTAGCGAGCGAGGGACCAGAGGAGAGAAAACCGAGGAGAGATAAAGGGTAGGGACACAGGGAGACAGTGAGCGGGACACAGAGAGAGAAAGACACAAAGAGCAAGACAGACAGAGAGGGAAGAGGAAACAGAGCGGCAGAGACACAGAGACCCTCATAGAAGGAGAAACACAGACAACAAAAACCGAACGAGAGAGAGAGACACAGAGGACAAGACAGACAGACAGACACAGGGAACGAAAAAGACAGAGGGGATAAGACACCAGGCCGGAGAACAAAACCGACAGAGAAAGGGAGAGACGGAGAGACAATGAAGAGGGAGAGGGAGACAAAGAGAGAAAAGAGATGAAAAACGCAGAGAGCCAGACAGGCAAAGAGGAAGCAAGACAGACAGACAGACAGTGACCGAGAGGGAGAGGCACAGAGAGCAGGGCTGACAGGAAGGGAAAAAGAGACAGAACGTCAAATATACACAAACAGAGAGAGACAGGGACACAGAGAGCAAGACAGACAGACACAGGGAACAAAAGAGACAGAGCAATAGGGACAAGTAAAGGGACGGAGCTAGGACGGAGACAAGCAAGGGATTGGAGGAGAGGGGCAAGAGAAAGGGAGCAGAGAAGGTACCAGGGGAAGGCAAAGAGCGGCACAGAGAGAGCGAAAGGGAGCCTGGAGAGTCACCCACACAAACAAGCAGAAAAAGGGACCGGAACCCGGAGAGCAGGACAGACACAAGGAAAAAGAGAGACACCCACACAACCAAGCAGAAAAAACAAAGTGAAAGGGACAGACAGAGAGGCCGGATGAGTGGGGCAGAGAGACAAAACGAGGGAGAAGACAGGACACAGAAAGCCAGACAGGGACCGAATGAGTCAGAGGGAGAAGGGGACCGGGACACAGAGCACTATAAACACAGGGAAAGAGGGACAGAAGGCGGGAAACACACGCACACAGGGAGAGATGTACAGAGACACAGGGAGTGAGGCAGACCATACAGGGGCTCAGAGAGACAAAAAGAGAAACACAGAGAGACGGAGGCAGAGAGGCGAGTAACGCCAGACAAGGCGGGTGAAAAGACGAGACCAAGGAGAGGGACGGGACGAACGAGGGAGGGGACAAGACGAGAGACAAAACAAGGGAGACACGGAGACAGAAGACACACACCAACCAACAGAACAAGGGAGCGACAGACCCAAATAATCGGAGAGGGAGAGTAGAACACAGAGAGCAAAAAGAAACAGAGCGATGGAGACAGGCAAGGACAGAAACCAGCAGGGAGATTTCACAAACACAGGGACCGAGGAAGGGCAGAGGGAAGGGAGTCAGGAGGCGTGAGGGGATGCGTGAGGGTGCCCAAGAGAGACAAAAAAGCGAGCAAAACAGACAGACACAGGGACCAAATGAGACGATGGGGAAGAGAGAGACAAAGCGAGGGAAACACAGACGACACAGAAGAGGGCGAAAGACCCCCACATAAACCGGAAAAAGGAAGCGAAAAGGGACAGAGCAAGGTGAACACACACACCAGAGACCAACAGAACAGAGAGGGAGGCAAAGCAACACAGAGTGAGGGAGAGGAACAAGGAGAGCTAGACGGACAGACACATGGAGTGGCAGAGACAAGGCAAGAGGCACATGGAGAGACAGCGGCAGTGAAACAAGCAAAGAGACAAAGCAACAAGACGGGACAGAACGAGGGCGACTAGAGAGGACGGGGCCCAAAACGAGGGGGACACTGACACAGGGGCAGAGGAGACCGGTAACAAAGCTGGGAGGCGCGAGGGACTGGCTGAGTGGGTGTAAAAAACCCGGAGGGGCACACGACGAGAGTGCGCTTTTAGGGACGCGAGGGGCCCCGGAGGGACGCACGGAGGAGACCCGAAAAGCCCACGGAGGGGCGCACGGGGACGCGAGAAAGCCCACGGAGGGGCGCACGAGGGACGCGGGAAAAACCCACGGAGGGGCGCACGAGGGACGCGGAAAAACCCACGGAGGGGCGCACGAGGGACGCGGAAAAACCCACGGAGGGGCGCACGAGGGACGCGGAAAGCCCACGGAGGGGCGCACGAGGGACGCGGAAAGCCCACGGAGGGGCGCACGAGGGACGCGGAAAAGCCCACGGAGGGGCGCACGAGGGACGCGGAAAAGCCCACGGAGGGGCGCACGAGGGACGCGGAAAAGCCCACGGAGGGGCGCACGAGGGACGCGAAAACCCACGGAGGGGCGCAAACGCGGAAAAGCCCACGGAGGGGCGCACGCCCACGGAGGGGCACGAGGGACGCGGAAAAGCCCACGGAGGGGCGCACGAGGGACGCGGAAAAGCCCACGGAGGGGCGCACGAGGGACGCGAGAAAGCCCACGGAGGGGCGCACAAGGAAACTCCCTGAGGGGCAGGATAAGCTTGGACCGAACAGGTGGGATAGACGGACAGACTGTGATGGAGACGGTGGAGATGACGTGACCGTACAGACGGACTGGGCTTGGGAAGAACTACAGATGGGGCAGATACAGGGAAAGGGAGAAAAACGGGAACAGGAACGGAGACAGGGACAGAGACGGTGACGGGGACAGGGACAAACACTGGGACAGAGACAAACACGGGGACTGAGACAAGCACAGGGATAGACAAGGGCACAGGGACAAGCACGGGGACAGGGACACGAACAGGCACAGAGACAGGGACAGGAACAGACACAGTGACGGGGACAAGCACAGAGACAGGGACAGACACAAGACCAGGAATACCAGGACTCAGGGGACCCAAAACATGGGGGGCCGGAATTCCTGAGGACCCGGGACCCGGGGAACCCAGAGGGGGGCCCCGGGGGCCAGGGCCGGAGGAAGCCCGGGAACTGGATCTGGGTCCCGGAGAACCCCTAGGCCTGAAGCCAGAGGAACCCCGGGAGCCAGTGCCCAGGGAGGGCAGAGACCCAGACACCGGCTGGGGCTCTGGGGCGCCGACCACCAACCGAGGACCACAAACATTGGCCGTCGGCCAGGGGTCAGGGCCACTGAGCGCCAGCCGGGAGTCAGAGGTACTGGGCTTCTGGTCGGGGTCATGGGGGCTGGTCGGTCGGGCTGGAAGTCTGGTCGGACCGTCTGGGTCAGGGGGTCTGGTCGGCCCGTCTGGGTCAAGGAGGCCGGTCGACCGGTCAGGGTCTAGGGGAATAGTCGGCTGGTCAGGGTCTAGGGGGTCGGTCGGCCGGTCAGGGTCAGGGGGGCCGGCCGGCCGGTCAGGGTCCATGAAGTCCGGTTGGCCGGTCTGGGTCAGGGAGCCGGGGGCCGGTCAGGGTCTGGGACTGTGCCCAGGGAGGACTGTTCAGTGGACACTCCCTGGGAACTTGTCTTAGCGGCCGCCGGCTGGGGGTCCGAGGCGGATCCCAGGGAGGACTGTCCAGTGCACACTTCCTGGGCGTCCGCCTCTACAGGCGGCGGCTGGGGTTCCACATCATTGGTGGGAGCGGCGGGTTGGGGGCCGCCGACGGGCGGCAGGAACCGGGCGGTTGGGGTCGCCCGTGGGGGTCGCCCGTTAGGCGGCGGCGGCAGGAACCGGGCGGTTGGGGTCGGCGCGGCGGCGGCGGTTGGGGTCGCGGCGGGCGGTTGGGGGTCGCAGGAAGCGGCGGCTGGGGGTCGCCCACCGCGGCGGCAGGCGGCGGCTGGGGGGTCCCGGGCGGCGCGGGCGGCGGCTTGGGGGTCGCCCGGCGGCGGCGGCAGGCGGCGGGTTGGGGTCGCCCGGGCGGCGGCAGGCGGCGGTTGGGGGTCGCCCGGGGCGGCAGGCGGCGGCTGGGGCGCTGACTTCAGGGTTGGGGGGCCCGCGCTGCCCTCCGTGAAGCGCGGACCGCCTCGACCTTTGGGGGGCTGGCCGGTGTTGACTCCTGTGGGGATCGGTCAGCGGCAACAGACGCCGGCTGGGTGTCTGTGATGACCGGCAGCGCCGGCTGGAGATCCACGGCGGCAGACGCCGGCTGGGGGCCCGCGTCGACTGTAGACAGCTGGGGGTTGCTGGGCGCCGCCGTGGACTCCGGGAGGGGACCAAACTCGGTCCACCTCCTCCCACCGCACCATCATGAGGTGCCAAGTCTCCGTGCTGTCCTCCTCATGCAGGCGGCGGAATGCGGCGCCATGAGGTCCGCCAAAGGGTCCCGTGGGTGGAGGAGCGGCTCGAACCTGTACTCCGCTGGGTCCATGGTTGGTCGGATTCTTCTGTTACGGTACGGCGTGGTGAGGACCCAAATGCAGAGAGGAGGAGGCAGGCAGGAGTGGATTACCAAGGGTTTTATTGTCCACACAAACAACAGGAACGCAGGGAGCCAGGGAAACAAACAAAAAGACCGGAGCACCAAGGCTGGAAACTAAAACACTCAGAACGGCAGCAGAAACTGGTCATAGGGCAGACGGAAAAACTCACGGGACAAGGGCAGGCAGGCACCGGCTGAAACAAGCAGAAACAAGAATCCGACAAGAGACAAAGGAAACACATGGGTTAAATACAAGAGGTAACGAGGTAACGGGGAACAGGTGAGACATCAGGTGAATCACATTAGGGCGGGGCTGGGCAATCAGACAAGCACAAAGCAAAGCTGGACAAGACTAGACAAGACAGGAAACTACACTACCAAAATAAAACAGGAAACAGAACATACAGACGCTTACCGGGAACAGGAGACATATCAGGCACACAGGACCGGGGAACACTGAGACAGGGAGGCAAAAACAGGAAGACAACCCCAACAAAAACCCCAAACCACAACAGACACATTAAATATAGAAACAATGCAAAAAGAAAAGCACTCAAACCCCCAAAAAAGTTGTCTCCTGATTAGGAGACAATAAAATAGCGGCAGCTATGTGTGGTGTATCTGTGGCTCAGTGGTAGAGCGGTCACCTGCCGTTTGGTGGTTTGATACCTGGCCCTGCAGTCCCATGTCATGCGTAGCATCATGTCCTGCCCAAGGACATGATGCTGCGGTTAAACAAAGACAATTGTTGCAGGCCTAGACTTATTACAATAATGAAAAGGAACATTGTAGAATACTGCATCCTTAACAACTCATTACATTTCATGTTACAAATGTGGCATAATCAAAGATATTAGTGGTCCCAAATTTAGATATTAAAACATGCACCAACCTACAAATGACTACACATCACTGGACATGTAACAAGAGCACCCACGCATTTTACTACAGTTTTGCCTGTCCCTGTGTATTTCAGGGTTTGGGGTGTGCGAGAGCAGCTACACTTCACCTGTGTCCATTCAGCTGGAACAGCAGGGCTGCCGGAGCACCCGGGCCTACCGTCCCAGGTTCTGTGCCTTGACCTGTCCGGAGGGACGCTGCTGCAGCCCCTCACACACCAGGACAGTGTGGATGCTTTTCCGTTGCGCCCAGGGCAGGCTAAGCCAGCAGCAGGTGATGAAGATTGAGTCCTGCTCCTGCAGCATCTCCAACTGCCGCCCATCCCCGGCCACAGCTGCGCGGAGTGTCCTTCCATGGCTGTGAGCATGCATGGGAAGGCATAGAGAACAGGCATTCTATATCTATGTGGGCAGGTCCCATCTGAGGAAAGTGACCAAACATATACACATGATAGTTGAGGTGGTGTTTAAAAATTATGGAAATATTACAATCAGGATGGGATACTTGAAATTTGCCATTAGAGTTGAGAATAGAGTATCCAGCAAAATGGGCACTCACATTCAAAAGTATGTACTAAGATGTATGCATTAATCTGTATCCAGAGTTACAACAAGCTAAAGTTAACCTCGTTCACATTTGACAAAATGAGATCCACTCTTTGGCAAACTCAGATATGTACTGAGATTAAAAACATGTCCACCCTTGCATGGGACACACGCTTGAATGCCAGTCATAGTCTGAGGAAAACATGGCCTCAGTGATAAAACCACCCACAAGTTCATTTTGAAGCCTGCACTTTGGGTTTAGTCAGACTTACACATGGCACAGTGAATCCTTACTTAAGCTTAACTGTATCTGTGGCTGGCTACCTTAGTGACTACCTTACCTATAGGCTGATTTTTTTTTTGCTGATTCGTGTTAATGTATATTTTCAGACTTATCTTTTATGTTTTTTTTAATCAAAAATGATGAAATTAAAATGCTCTGTTATAGATCATCTTTAGCTACACAGACCAGCAGTTCTGCTCTTATTCTTCACTGACCAGATGTATATTTCAGTAAACTAAAAGTGAAATGCAAGAACTGAATCTGTTGTGAGACTTCAATGTGGAAGTATAGAGAGAGTTAAATTTTCAGTGAGGATCAAATAGCCTACAGTTTCAGAGAAACTGAATTTACAATTTCATAATATTAAATCCAGTTTGAAGTTTCAGTTCCAAACTACTAAATTCAATTTCAAATTATGCTATTCAGATTCAGTTTTTCAATGCAATTATTCAAATTCAATAATTCAGATTACATTTATATGGGCACATATTTCTGCCCATAACATTAGCTTTATAATGTCTTCTCATCTACAAGCATGTACACATACAAACATGCTCTGGGTTGTTTTTTATCACAGAGACAACATCTGCACATTTGATTTGAGATATCAAATCAAATATCAAAAGGTTGGACAAAATATACAGATAGCTGCACGCTGGATTTGGGAGTTTGAGAATGGAGTTATATAAAACTGGGCCCACCTATTACTTACAATATGCATAGTTTAAATCATACAAATTCACATATGCATTTTTTAAAATCTTGGTATGTATTACAGTATGTAGTATTCATTTGCAAATGTTAGATGTATTTCTTTCAAATCAGATCAGATTTGATTTACTTAAAAGCTGTGGCAAATAAAAGAACTGTTTGTTTAATCAAGTGCAAGTTGCTGAACTGATGAATACATGTTTCATAAAAGTGACTTGATTCTTGGTTTTTTAATTGATATCTTAGTAGAATGGAATTTGGTTGGGCCTACCTACCTGATTTCAATGTTGGTACACAATCGACTCTGTTTTGGAAAGTTATAAATGCTTCAACCTGCAGGACTAGTAATAAATCGGTGAACATTTGAATATTTTCTTCATTGTTTCTTGTCATTGTTGTCTGATCAAGTAAGTTATTTCACTGGAATAAATTCTTTGATTTGTTCTTGTAAAAGCCTGTGATATTGACTATATTGTGTCTGCATTGCTCTTCCTGTGTATCACACCATCCATTAGCCTTGGAAGTGGGCGGGCTTCTTAGTCACTTCAGTTTGCTTTATGAGACTACACACACGTAGTTCCCTTTTGGGTCTGTGTTGGTCTGAGCTGTTTTTATTCTAGTTAAAAAGTCACATTGAATGAAAAGAGGTTTAAACTCAGCGGGATCTCAAGACATGTCTGGAAATATCACGCACGGAACATGCGAGAGCATCAACCTGAACTTTACGCACGCTTTCCTACCGGCTGGGTTTATCACTGTGTTCGTTGTCGGGACGGTGTCCAACATCTGGGGGCTCAGGAGTGTGTACACCAGCTGGAACAAAATTGGAAGCATTAACATCTTCATGTTCAACCTAGGGGTTGCGGACCTGCTGTACCTATTCACCCTGCCGTTTCTCGTGCACTATTACGTAAGAAACAGCAGCTGGCAGTTCGGCCCGATCTTTTGCAAAGTGACCCGCTTCTGCTTCAATCTCAACCTGTACGGCAGCATCGGCTTCCTCACCTGCATCAGCATCTACAGGTACTTGGGCATTGTGCACCCCATGAGGGTGATGGGGAAAATCACCAGCTGCCACTGCTGGCCATCAGCGCCCTGGTCTGGCTTCTGGTCATTATCCAGATCCTCCCCTGATATGTTCTTCGACAAGAATGATCACAAATCCCCTAACTCGTGCTACGACACCACCTCAGACGAGCTGATCCGAGGATACCTGCCGTACAGCATCGGCTGGGCCGTCACAGGGTTTGCCATACCGTTGCTTATCATTTTGCTGTGTTATGGACACATCGTTGTGGTTCTTGCCAGAAAAGCCAACGTCAACTCTCTCCTGAAGCAGCGGTGTTTGAAATTGGTTGTGATTCTCGTGATTCTGTTCTCCGTCTGTTTCATCCCCTACCACGTCTTTCGAAATGTTAACCTGAAAACCAGGATTTTGAAACAGAGTGATTTGCCACCCCAGTTTTGACGGCATCTACATTGCGCATCAGGTCGGCCGATTCCTCGCTTGTCTAAACAGCGCAATAAACCCGCTGATTTATATCGTTGGGAATGATGATTTCCTTATGAAGCTTCAGCACCTCAGCAAGCGGGCCCGACTGTCTCTGGCAGGCCTGACAGGCGCAGTCCTTTACCGCAGACCGATTGACGCTGACGCGGATTTACCGTCAGACACTCGCGGTAACTCCGACCTGATGAATGGATAAGGCGCACAAATGTTTCAACCGACATACAGTTCAGTCCCTGCGTATCATGCACCGCCAGAACGTCAACATTTCCTGAACTAAGTACTAATGTAGTAATAATGACCGGTGATTTTCGAGATTATAACTCAATTATCTAGCAGAGCCATAGTCATAAGGTCACCAAGTTGTCTACGCATAGAGAATATCAGATGTCCTGCTGGAGGATTTTCTTTTGTTTCTGCTGTACATTATTACAAAAGACAGAACTTGTTATTTCCAGCTGAAGCCTATGTTAGCATGATCACAATGTACCAAGGTGCTGTCCATGTTTTTGTGCTTACTGTGATTGTGTGCTTAATAATCAGATCTGTCCTGTGATAGCTTTTCTACTGGACAGTGCAAGAAAAAGTCCATGTTTTAAAAACGACATGTATTGTGCTTGAGCACTGCCGGCCATAGCCTACATAGCACTACCTTTTGCACTGTTGCTGCTGAAGCATGGTTTGTGTTGCCAACGTTTAACTCAGATTCAATCCTTAAAGGTCCTATGGCATGACAATTTCACTTTTTGAGGTTTTTTTAAACATTGATATGCTCCCTCCAGCCTGTCTATGGACCCCCAGTGGCTAGAAATGGTGATAGGTGTAAACCCGAGCCCCGGTATCCTGCTCTGCCTTTTGAGAAACGAAAGCTCAGGATGGGCTGACGAGAATCTTGCTCCTTATGAGGTCATAAGGGGCAAGGCCCACCCATGAGAGAGAGACATCATGGCTTTCAAACGAGCAAAGTGGCAGGCAGTCAAGGCCACACCCCCCAGCCTCCACCTTTACCCCCCTCTTCCTCAAAAGCTACAGACCATAAATGGCCCATACGGAAAGCTCAATGTGTGACTGGCTCTAGTGGCTGCTATTCTGCACCAAGGCTAAATTTTG
>CM049374.1:19380014-19424452 GCA_026937815.1 Etheostoma perlongum | reverse complement strand
CTTGGCACCTTCCTAAGGTTCATATCAGTGTTGCCTTCATGTAATGCTCAAATAATGAACACTAGTTAGCAGAAGATCTGTCTGAGAGTTTCTCATGGACATGTGGATAAGACCTTTTGCTGGCATAAATGCAAAAGCTCTGTAAGGAAATCCCAGGTCACATTTAAGGATAATTGTGGTTAAAAATAGTTTAAAAAGTTCATGTTTAAATTTCATACTCTTTACAAACATAAATGTGAAAAAATGTGTCTGTTATGGGTACATGGGGAAAGAAAAGCAGACACTAGACCTCGTGATGGGTGAGTATATCCTGGAGACATGCAGAACATACACGTGCTGAGCACAGCTGATTTGATTTCATGCACACTTTGATTTTCACTGTAATCTCATCGGTTATACCTAATGGTGCCTTGAATTTGCTAGTCGTAACATTTAGATTTATATTTGTCTTTATTTGGCACCCAAATACATTATTCATGGTACATGGTCTTGATAATTTAGTTTCTTCAGTATTTTGGGTGTAACTATGGATGAGTGAGGAATGATAGATGTATTGTTACTATACATGTATTATTTACTATTTTGAATTGTTTTTCTGTAGAACATGTATTTGTTGAGTAAAATCTAATTTTAAAGGGAACTGAAGATGGAATGTTTGAACAGGTGCCATTCATGTTAAAGGCCCCATGACATGGTGCTCTTTGGCCTTAGTGGTCCCCTAATACCATATCTGAAGTCTCTTTATATAGGCCTTAGTGGTCCCCTAATACCATATCAGAAGGCTTGGTGCAGAATTACAGCCACTAGAGCCAGTCCCACAATAAGCTTTCCTTAGTATGGGCCATTTCTAAGTCTGTAGCACGAGGAGGGGGAGGAGGTGGAGGCTGGGGGTGTGGCCTTGACCAACTGCCACTTTGTTTGTTTGAAAGCCATGATGTCTCTCTCTCATGAGTGGGCCAAATTCTCTGGGTTGCCAAAGCAGAGAAAGGGGAGGTAACCTTGCTAATGACCTCATAAGGGCAAGATTCAGATCGGTCCATCTGAGCTTTCATTTTCTCAAAGGCAGAGCAGGATACCCAGGGCTCGGTAGCCACTGGGGGATCATAAGCAGGCTGGGGTAACACATATTAATGTTAAAAACCTCAAAGTGAAATTTTTTCATGCCATGGGACCTTTTCAAAGGTGCAGAGCTATTTCTGAGCGTTTCAGGTGGATTACAAGTTCTAAACTGTGATGACTAGGATGTGTTTCTTGTTGAGAAATAATGACACTCAATCTAAGTGTTGCTAAAATCAACCCCAGGCATAGTGGTGAGGTATAATTGTGCCTGTGATGTGAAGAAGAAAAGAAAAAACGAGCTTAGAAGCATGTTGGAACATTTGTACTGTGAACCACAGCTGAATATCGGTTGATATTTTTGCCCTGAAACCAAAGGTTTGAAGTCTGTTATGTTGAACTAAACTGGGACCCTGAATGTTTTCAACAAATCCTATTTCTTTTTAATTGTACTACCTCATGTTTCTGCAGATTTTTACATTTTCCTTTTCTGAGCCATACTTACATTTATTTCTAACAAAGACATTCCTCAGAGACAGCCTGGTAGATTTCCAAACTTTTATTTAATTTCATCAAAGTATTTGTTAGATGTGTGCAGTTTTTTTGGATTGTGAATGCATCACATTGGTTTGGAATAAGTGACGTTTGACGTCTCTCTGTTGCTTTGACGGTTTCTGTTTTTGCTGATGCATTATGAGAAATGGGTTTACATTGGTCCAGATGTTTACACACCTTTCAACTCAACACAGGCCGTGATGTACTTTGGTTAATTTCTTCAACTTCTGTGAAAAATGGTACCTCAGTTCCCATAATGTATGTGCAGTATTTTTGTGTAGGGTAGGAACAATCATCTTGAATTGATGGTGAGCTAATGGCAGTGCTTAGCTTGACATATCTGCTAACACAGTTCTTTATTCTGAGTTTTGAGGAACTGCTTTAATTTTACTTGAATTTAGGGAAATGTACTTAAAATATCAAGAGATTCAAGCAAACCCTCAACATATTCCCCTTAAGTGTGTGTAGCTGCCCCTGGACGTGTTTGAATAATGTACCTGTCTAGTGTGCTCCAGCACTACATTTGACTAAACTCCGATGACTAATGGGTCACTTTTGTTACACGCAACACTTTTCTATGCAACTCTGCCTCACTGTACACACTGTTCAGATGACTTGACCCTTTATTTCAAAATGACAGTCCTTGGTTGTACACGATGCTAAAGCCATTTGCTTGAATTAAAAAAGAAAACTGTTTTTATTGCTGACTTTGTGCATATTTGTTTCAATAAAGGTTGGAAATACCTCGTATCTGTATGAATTCTTAACATTTTTTGACAATGAATGATTAAATGTGTAGGATACGTGAGAAGATGTTCAGTAGAGCTAGAGAATACTCGGGAAAGTCATGAGTATGTTTCCATGAAAGTTAGCTGGGTGTGCCCACTTGGAAATAACTGACACTAATTTACATTTGACATGTTTACTGTGTTTTTAAAGCTTGATTTACTGCTGTTAGATTGGAAATGTAATGGACTGTTGTTATATAGTGCTTTTCTAGTCTCAACGACTACTCAAAGTGCTTTCACATAGTACAGGAACCATTCACACACTGTGGCCGAGGCTGGTTCCAAGCACAAGGTGCCACCTGCTCATCAGATAAACACACGCACATTTACACTCAGAAGGCGCAGCATTGGGGGCAACTCAGGGTTCGATGTCTTGCCCAAGGACACTTTCAACATGGGACTGCAGGGCCAGGGATCAAACCACCAACCTTCCGATTGGCAGGCAACCGTTCTACCACTGAGCAACTGCCGCCCTCACATATAGTTGAAAATACAACTGCAATGAAGGAATTTAAGGAGAAGGCTTTCATTATTTTTGTAATTGTAAACAAATCCCATGAAAGACCATGAAAGTCCATCTCTTACTGATTACCCTACCCCGTGTGTGGCACTCATGCTGCTGCGTTCATGTCACATCGGAATTGACATTCCGACTTGTAAGCTCCAATATATTTGACTTTTGCAAACCCTAAAACAGCTGGGCAGCTGTAGATAGTATAATATAGTTATTAAGACCACAAGGGATCATTTAACCCTCCTGTTGTCCTCAGGGTCAAACTTGACCCATTTTTCTAGTTTCTACTCAAAAAATATGTTTCTTTTAACCAAATTGGCAAAAAAAAGAAAGAAACACGGCTCAATACAACATCATTGAATTCCAGATGTTATATTTTACAGTATTTGGATAAAAAAAAAAATGGTTTAAAAAAATATTTTCTTACTAAACTCTGACAAAAGTCCTCCTCGGATGTTAACTTAATTGTCAAAATATTTCATAATTTCTGCTTTTTAACTCAGAAATTAGGTATAAAATCATATAAATGAGGTTTATTGAAACTTATGAAAAAATAATTGTAAAACTTGTGGTAATAACTTGGTTTAAGGGGTGTATATACTGGCGGTATCTGGGGGGAAAATCATAGAAAACATTAAATGAAGCAAGAAAAAATATATTAAAGAAGCAAAGTGTTTTCAGTTTTCACCCGGGAGGACAACACAGTGTACTCGGTGTAAACTGAAGCCCATCACATTCAGGCTGGAGGAAAACCTGAAGTGCTGATAGCTCTGGGGGGTCATTCCCTGGAGTCCTTATGTTCTTTTTCCCCCAGCATGTTTCCTCGGATCAGGGAGGCTCCAAAATCATGGTAGCAGCTGTCGCCATGGTCCGCTTACACGTTCTGCGATGCCATGTTACATCCTGCTACGCTCTGCGGTGCCCAGCTACGTCCTGCTGTGCCTTGTAATGCCGCACAGTGCCCTGTTATGCCATGAACTACTACAAAGAACTCCTACAAACTACTATTTTTTGGGACTGTTATTGCCACTCTTCATTCTAACCCCAACCGGTCGTCAGACACCGCCTACCAAGAGCCTGGGTCTGTCCCAGGTTTCTTCCCAAAGGGGAGTTTTTCCTCGCCACTGTCGCACTGTTGCTTGCTCTGGAGGAAACTACTAGAACTGTTGGGTCCTTGTAAATTCTGGAGTGTGGTCTAGACCTACTCTATCTGTAAAGTGTCTTGAGATAACTCTTGTTATGAATTGATACTATAAATAAAATTGAATTGAATTGATGTAAACCTACAGAGAAGATCATCTTTCTCTTTCTCAAAACCGGTCAGGTCAGTTATAACACGTCATCACATCCAACCTGTTTATTATGTAATTCACTTATTATTCATAAATAAATTAAATGAAATTTAATTATCCAAATATAATCTGTTTATTATTCTGTTTACTTTGAGTTTTCAATGCATAAATGGAATGCAAATTCATCAATGTGTAATTTCTTTATTAATGGATCACAGTTAAACTGAAAAAGTTCTATTGGGACACTCCATACAGGTCTACATCGGTCATACAACCAATTTGAACTCAATTACATTTTATTTATTGTGTCAAATCACAGCAGAAACAGCAATACACAGATACTGACACTAACACACAACAGGGATTATGTTATGGAATAGTCTTCCACTTAATATTAAAATGGCAGAAACCAAAAGGGATTTTAAACATAAGTTAGTGTTTACTTTTGGAATAAAATAGATAATTAGGGAAAATGGACTCTAGACTGGACTTTGTAGTTCATGGTGTTTTATCTGGTACTTTTGATGTGTAGTTTTTTTTCTTTTTTACCCTGTTCTCATCTATCAGGGACCATGTTGGAAAATGTTTTACCTTTTGTTTTTCTATATCCATAAATAAACCAAAACACAAACAGTAATAAAGTTCCTATAATGGTCCTCATACAGTATAATATTTAGTACATAATATATACCACAGTATATTCAAGAATCATGCTCCTCTCTGTCTCTGAACAGAATCCGGAGTTGACAAGCCGTGATCTGTGTAATTAATCACCAACAATAGAGCACTCATTCCCACTCAGACCACCCCAGCACTGAGAGGATGCACAGTTGGAATGTGACAGGCCAAACATTGTCAGCGTTCAGCACGCAGAAGCAGGATCCCTCTGTTCTGCAGTTTTGTATAGCACTACATACAGTGTGTTCCTCAGGGCTGGAAGACCAGGAAGCAACAACTAGTTTTTAACCACTGAACACACTAGGGTGTGTATTGATTTAAGTGGGAAAAAGAAGCATGGTGTTAATCCAACTATATCCCACTAACTCCTAGGGTTGGTAATCACCAGGCGCCTCCCGATCCGATATCATCTTGATGCTTATGCCACAATATTATTGCGATTTTACACACAATTACAATATTCTGTGCTATATTGCCATTTAAAACCATTTTCCAACTTTTAATTTTTCCCTATTTCAAAGTATGTCTCCAAAAGGAAACTTTGTCAACATCTGTTTTGTCTAAAAAAAAAGTTTCTCTGTTTGTTCATATCACTTCAATTTTATTGCTGCAGACAAACTGACCAACACACATATAATAAAAGATCCATACTTAGCGCCTGTGTATTGCATCTTCAGTGTTGCCACTGAAAATATCGCGATACTATGCTGTATTGATTTTTTCCCCCACCCCTACTAACTCCTCAGTGTCCACAGCACAGTGTAATTAACTCATCCATCATGAGTCACAATGTCATCATCCAGTAGTGTAGCATTAGCTTGAGAATGGATTATCTTAGTTTACCAAACAGTATTCAACTGGTTAAAATGAGATCCCACTGAACACAATTGAAGAGGTCAGTCAGCCACTGATCCCCAATCATCAGTGATAAAAACTGCTGTGTCATGGTCTCGGTGTTTGAATGGGACTCAGCATCTGTGAGGCAGCATCAGTTCTCATTACAAAAGCAGGAGAGGAAAATGCATGGCAAGATGAATATTAAATAAAATGTTTAAAAAATAGTATTGGATTTCTGGTGATATGATAATAAAAGTATAAGACACGGCTGGTAATAGTCTACATTCTTATCAACAAATCCCATGACAGGACAAAAGCAACAATGTGTTAGCTTATCTCTCTGCCCTGTCTGTGGCTGTAGTGTTTTTAATCAAATGCTACTCAAATAGGAGAGTGCACGTGTCACTTAACTTTTTATCACTGAATCACTGATCCATCTATCTATCTATCTATCTATCTATCTATCTATCTATCTATCTATCTATCTATCTATCTATCCCCCTCTCTCCTCTTTCCTCTTGTTATTATTAGTGTATTAGTTACATGACCCACTACACTCTTTTTAAAATGATATTATTTACTAATAGTAAAGCTGCCCTTCGTTTCTCTAACTTCTTCCTGAGTGTTTGAGTGCAGATGACAGCCAACAGAAACATCTCAGGCCAACAGATCACCAGTGCCACCAATGGGTGAAATATGTGTACTACAATTCGTTCATTGACTGTAGGCTCAAAGCAAGCAAATTAGGTTAGCTACGATTACGAAACTTTAAATGAACAGAAGAATAAAACAATGTCAAGTAAATTATTCCAAAGCCACTGAAATTGTTTCTGGGGAGTTGTATTGTACAAAATAACCCCTGGGTGGGCGTTTAAGGATGATGGATGATTTCTTTTAGAATTAATATGATTAGATTTGACTATTTCCAAATGGAAGCTTTTACATTAAATCTAAATTAATTATAACAAAGACTTTGAAAGAGTATTTACTCAAGGGAATACACAGGGGGGTACATCAAAGTGCCCATATTATGAATAAATCACTTTTTCTGGGATTTGGGGTGTTGTTTTTGGTTTCTGGTGCTTCCACACACATATAAACTTGGAAATAAAACTATCCATGTGGTTTTGAGTGAGATACAGTTTCTAAATGTCCTCTGCCTTCCCTCTCTGGGTGAGTCTCCTGAAATTTCTTTAGTCTCCAAGATATTTGGCTCTCCAAAATTCTACAACAATCGTCACCAATAAGAATGATGAAAGCCTAACAACTTAAGCTCAGTCTGTATACGCCCACACAGAAGAAGTCTAATCAGGCAGTGGAAGTAACAAGCTCTTCTGCTCCTCAAACAATGGAAAAACACTTTCATCTAACACTAACATCTGAGCAGGTAATCATTCATTAACCTTTGTTCCCATTAGTGGAGGACACCAACAGTATTCATAGTGTTAAACAGTAATCAATTATTCAGGAGTCCAACAGAAAGACGTCAATAATGGCTGAAGCCACAACTTTGGCTGAGTTTTGTCCTCCATTCTCCAGACTTGCAGTAACTTCGGCAGGGACAGTACATGGGGAGTACATGAAGTGGGGCAAGGGAGGCATATCATTGGTTCTTTCAAGCAAACCGCAAGGCAGGGATTGGTGGACAATTTTACAGGAATAGCAGCTACAGATTAGAGCCTGAATGATAAAGGATTTTAAAGGGCGATACTGATACAAATATTTGGTTATTTAAGCATCCGATATTCCGATACATTGGTCGATATAAATTGAATTATTAAAACAAAGTGCTGATGAATAAAATGTATAAAAACACAAACATAAGATATGAAACTTAAAGTCCTTTGAACAAAAACAAAATAACAAGAAAAATGAGTGTTGCCAACAGGGACGTTTTGTCATTTATTTGGGATGAAAACTATGCAACACAGATGACCATTTCAAACAATATAAAAAACGTGGTTGATTGGTCCATCATCAAAGAATCATTTATTTGTCATTCATTTGTCTGAAATTATAAATGATTCTGGGATGAATAGACTTTTGCCCTGATCTGGTCTGGTGTGTGGCTCTACTACAGATGACCATTTCAAACAATATAAAAAGCTTGCAGTTGATTGTGTTTTTTAAAGAATAGTTCACGCAACCCTGAGACACTAGACATGAAATATGTCTGTACAATGCAATGGTGGCTATTTATTCATTTATTCTTAAAAAAAAACAAAAACTAAATGTTCGTTAAAATGGTTGAGCATTTTATTGGAGTATAATGGTTGAATTACTGCGTTATATTGTTAGGGCAAAAATGAATACATTACTGTAATTGTGTTACATTTGTAACGAGTTACTCCCACCTACCAATGATAGACATGGTTATGACCATGGTTATGTGTTATGTAAGTGGGTTATGGCTGCCTATGCCCAGAACCAATGCACTTAAAACAATGGTAATGTACAGAGGTGTAACATTGGAACAGATTCACATTTAATCCTAATGGGAAATACTTCAAGCTTAAAAACAAACTAAGATAAACTGTAGTAAGGAGATTAGAATAAAACCTGTTTGATTCTGTCATACCTTTCTCTTGTCTTCTTTCTTGCTTCTATATATTTTATAATGTTTTTATAACATGGAAAACATGCTACTGTGCCTTTTGTTTTATAAATTGTGGGATGTTTTCACAATGATATGTATTTATAATTTGCTTTGTATTATTTGTTTGTTGTCTTGTGTTGGACCCCAGGAAGAATACTCTTCCTTATGGTGACAACTATTGGGGATCCTAATAAACAATGAAAAATACACATTAAACTGGGCTTTTCAGGAAGGAGCGCCAAGAGCTCAGACAGAGTGTTTCAGGCAGAGCTGAAGCAATGGGCAGTATGAGAAACATAGTATGTGTTTTGAACATCAAGGCATGCAAACTTATTCTACTATAAGAGTGGCTCTTAAAAGAGTGCTTGTGTAGAAAATACAGTACTAAAAGAAAGGCTGCTCATCATCAGTGGATTTAAAATATATACCAACCACTAGATGGAGACAAATCCCCATGCTTGTTTCTGCTAGTTCTATGTAGGTGTTCTTTGGGGCTGCAAACATGACATGTAGTTGGCCTACACACACACACACACACACACAATGGACCTGAATTAAATCTGCAATAAATAGTGTTCATTGAATTATTAATGATTGAATGAAATGTGTAATGTGAAATAGGGTCTTTTTCTTTAAGGAGAAGGCTGTAAACATATCAGCTGTGTCCAAAATTACTCGCTGGTATTACTTGTTAGTGGATACTACCAGCTCATACAATTCTGAAACTGAAATAAATTGGCAGTGCATCACCATATAATCCCATGTCAAGTTGATGACTAATATCATTACCCATTCTCCTTCCGCATCGTGTGGAGGATGGTGTTGCAAAGCGAAGTCTACCCATCCATTAAAAATGGAGCAACATTAGCCTTCATTGTGGCCATGTTTCTGGTGAGCTGTCAAATGTACTGTACGTCTAAAATTCCCTTTCTTTTAGCTTTGTTTTGGTCTTCACCAGAAATGTCTGTCTCTTTAGCTGCTAAGTATCTCCACTATGTTCACCAGCTAGACGCTAACTTTATCTCTGTCTGCTGTTTGCAGCAGAAAAATGGAAAACTCTGATAAACCCACTGTACACTACCTTCCCAGCACCACACAACAGAAAAGGTTAGACAGTGGAGCTAAACAACCAGATATTTTCCTAAGGAATTAAGCCAAAGCATATCTGAAAGTAGAGTTACAATAGTAATACTCCAAATGAATGCTGATGTTGCTTCGTATCTGCTGGAAGTGTAAATGGGCAAGGGCCACTTCAAACCTGTTGGCTAACTAAGCACTTTTCAGCAGCATATTGCAGGCAAAGCGCATTCAGGAAAATAGGCTGGCAGTGGGAAAGGGTTGCTGCAGAAATGTGGAGATGAGATGAGAGAGGCCTGGGAGATTTTACTCTTCTCCAGTAACTATTTGCTTTGCACTCCATGCCTGTGACATCAGAACCTAGACTATATATTGAATGGAGGTTGGTAGCTTTAATAAATACATGTACACTTTTCCAGAGGAGGAGAAGAAGGGAGGGAGCGTGGACAAAGGGAAGAACACAGGCAGAGGTGAGGAAGATGGACAGAAGAGACACCCAGCTGGTTTGCTCTTTGCTGTTGTGTATCATCACTCAGGTATGACCTGCCAAAATTAGACATATGTATATCCTTTCTGTAAAATAGCCACAAAAGTAGTCCTGTCAGTTACATCATTGATGTAATCACTTGAAGATTTTGTTACAAAATCTTAGTTCTCTGCATGATGGCGTGGTGAACTGTTGTGTGTGAATGCCAGCATTCATCTTAGCACAATGATGATTGGATGGGGATGACAGATAACGATTGTTGGAGGCAGCATTGCAAAGCAAATGTCTGTCATTAATCTTCATACCATGAGGGGAATCACAGAAATAGATATTTATGACAGCAGTTTTAGTCTAGTTTCCTTAAATTGGGGGGTCACTAAGACATTTCCATTGCACTCCATTATAGACAGATGATAGCTCAGATCAGTTGCATTGTTTTTTTTCAACCAGGGCAGCAGTTCAGATTACATTATGTGCCTACATAATTACAAAAGAGTTCTCCAATGTTTTCACATTAGTTTTTTAAAAATTATATCAGATTAGTAAACAGAATGTTCCTTTGGAACATTGGATGAATGGTTGCTGATAATGGGCAATGTAGATATTGCATTAAAGATCAGCCACCCCCCCCCCCACACTCAGATCAGCAGGTAGTCTATCTATTATGGAGTGGTATGAAAATTTCTAAGTGACCCCAAACCTTCGACCAGTAGTGTATAAATAATGTATTTATTTAATGCGTGTTATTTGAAAGTATGTAGGAGCGTATTGTTTTAAGTGATGTTTTGCTTCTGATATGTGTGACCAGAAGATGTTTTGTCAAACGTGTTATGCTTGATACATATTGGTGTCTTGTAATCCCATGTGGGGAGCCAAATGTTTGACACAAATCGAACATTGGTCAACTAATAGTTATAAGCCTTCACTCTGATTGTAAAATCAGTCAAAGTATTTCCCAAGTACTGCTGTCCCTCTGCAATACGGCAAAAATAATCTGTAGTGTGTATCAAAGCATATTTGTGGATACTTTTATTGTGAAGTCAGAATTTTGTGACAAATTATGTTACACTATAATGGTTAAACATCTAGTCAGCAAGGGGAAGGCAGTGATCATGAGATTGTTTGACTGTCAGTGGTTTCACATGTAGTTAAGTTCTCAACCGTTCTGGTTGTCAAAGGAAATTGTCATACTGGAAAGATCTGATATGCTAACTGAAAGTAACACTATAGCTGAAAGTAACACTGAATGGTTTTCCATGGGACTGTCCCTCAAAAACATTCTGGGCTCTGACGCATATTGTCTAAAACTACAATTCCGCTTTGAAGTTCTGCATCCTGATCAACATGTGCAGGATGCAATACTCCAGTCTCTATGAAAATAGCTTTTTATTGTATTCCAATTAAACATTAGTTTTAGCACAAATCAGTATGAGTGAATATGAATTTCCAACCTACCTTCTGTCACATGTATGAACCTGTGTGTAGAGCTGCATTATGATTACAGATGACTCACACTAACATCTACAGTAGATCATCAGTATAGCATGCAGAGACAAGATGTATCAATTTAAGGGTCAGTTCACCCAAATCCACAAAACATATAAGAGTTGTGTGTGAGCTGATAAAGTCAAAAGCATTGTGTCTGTTCAGAAACGATGCCATAGTAACTGGAGCTGTTTCTTCAGCAGGAAGCAGTTTCAGTGAGAATTGTTCACAGTGTGTGGATAACTTTACCTAACGTGTGTGTGGGCCAAACCCACTCCAGCACTAAACATTTATTTTACTACCAGTGGAGCCATACATTAGCTACAGAAGAATATCAAGCTACTCAGCAACAGTATAAACAGCAGCTGTATCTTGTAACTCTGACTGCAGGCGTGGTGCCAACAGTGTACTGGGCCATGTCAGTGCACACCCAGCCTGCCACGCTGCCCTGTTGGTGTTCCTGTGATGTTAGACAGCTGCGGATGCTGCCAGGTGTGTGCTAGGCAGGAGGGTGAGGCCTGCACCGACCAGCTGCCCTGTGACAGCCACCGAGGGCTCCAGTGCGACTACAGCGCCAGCTTCCCTGGAGGGCCGGGACGGTGTGTCGGTGCGAACAGATTACACACAAGATGAAAAGATTAGTTTGGATTAGATCTACAAGTACTACTACTAATACTGACAAAACGGCAACTGCTATGCTACTGCTATGCGAGTTACTACTATAGCAACTGTTTCAACCTCTCATGTGTAATCATTCATAGTTTTCAAGCAAAAAATCCAAACATTCAAAGGTTCTAAAATGTCAGAAATCGCAGCTTTTCTGAGTGAGAGGAAATTGAAAATCTTTGAATAATGCAATGATAATATGGGAGATCACAAGTTGAGGCAACATTCAACATTAGTACTACTACTGCACGAAAGTATTAGAGCATGCTAACATACAGAATGTGACATTGACTAAGTCTTGATATAAATACAAGCAAACTTCAATAACCAAGCCAAGCAGTCAGGGTGGGTCAAAGTGCCATACCGGACTGGTGTATTACAATAAGAACTCAGTGTCATAAAATAATAAAACATTGTGCACCTGTCAGCAGGTCAATGCATGGGAATGTTTGCTATCAGTGGATAACCAAAACTAAACACAAGATAACCACCCCCCAAAAGAAAAAACCTACTACCAGGGCCAGATGTTATCACCACTAATCAACAGGTGAACGCCCACTGCACCAGCCGCTCCTGTGACCAGAAGCTAACACCATCTGCAGCACTAAGACAAGATCAAATCCCAACTTAGAACTATACTCACACTACTAAATCATGAGGTAGTACAATATCAAATGAGTGTCAACAGCAACCTGCATGACGTTTATGAATTGACCACAGCACACGCTAATTCAGTCCAACCACAGTTAAACACAGTTTAACATTAGACACGTTATCATACCTTGCCACTGCCACCGATCCTGGACTGGAATGACCCTTTACAAAAGAAACAACAAATTGTTCGCAGACCCATATTTTCATACAAATACAATCCCCCTATATTACCTAACAGTCACGTAACCCTTATTAAAACACAAAGACTTTGTTTGGCTAACCAAGGAAGGCTCAGGAGAAGAAATGGAGCCGGCAGACCTCTTTAAAATTCAGGTGCTCGCACGTTGATTGGCCAAATTGTACCTGGGCCTAAGTGTCCACCTACTACAAGTAGTATGTTAATGAGATACCAACAATGTTGCTTAAACTACTACAACTGATAGTACTGATGTTGCAAACTATACTGCAACTACTATGCTACTACTAATCCACCACTGCTATCCCTATCCCGCAACTGCTGCCACTACTCCTACTGTGATGTAAAATCCTTCATCATGATAAGAATAAGGCACATATCCTTTAAATACTAAAGGATATGTGTCTTATTCTTATCATTCTGCTGCATCCTGTTCTGTGGCAGCATTTTTAAGCAGGTTTCCTGTACGTCATTTGTCTGCACATGTTTCACATAACTAAAATTCATTCTACAGGTGATGTAGTAGTGAGTGTGGTACTTTCGCCCACGTAACATTCTCTCCTCTCCCCCTCCCTGTCCTGCCATCAGGTCAGAACGAGCTGGGCTGCGAGATAAATGGCCGGAGGCTGAAGGAGGGGCAGCTATTTCAACCTTCCTGTGCCCAGCTCTGCCACTGCCTGGGGGGGAGGGGTGACCTGCGTGCCCATGTGCAGCGAAGATCTGCACAGGCCCACTGAGAAGTGCCCCAGCCCCCAGTTGGTACAACTCCCAGGGGCGCTGCTGCAAAGAGTGGGTGTGTGATGGCCTGGACAACAGCATTTCGTCACATCCATCAGCAGGTAATGGGTTTGATGATCGACAAGAGCAAGCAAAGATAACTTTAAATATATTAGTAGTTAGATTGTTAGAATCATAACTGCAACAAGTCTGGCTGACACTGATATGAAAGAGTAAAACCATCATATAGCCTATAAATACTTTTGAAGACTGCAGAGTGGTTTGCTTCCCATCCCAACCAAAAACAGTGGTTTTCTATGATTTTCAGCTATTTCCTGTGAGTCATACAAATCTGCTTTTAAATTTGGGTCAGCAGGTGTTGTACACATTGAATCACAGTCAACTATCAGAATGTTTAAGGTTGGGTTGTGAAGAAATAAACAGATTTCAATACCAAAGATGTGTCTGGTAGATATACCATCTGTGTGAAACATCTGCAAGCACTATTTTTAGCAAACGGACCTCGCTCAAGCAGCAGTTTACAACATTTCAGACTGCATATGTGCAATATTTTCTGGCTCATGAGCTCTCATCAAAGCTGTACACTTCAAACAACTTTCAGCTTGTTACACAAAGCAAATATATTCCCCTTATATGGTATATCTTCCCAGCAGAGCATATGCCTCAGTCCAGCCCGTTGGTTGGCTCGATCTCCAACTGTATCGTGTGGACCTCAGACTGGAGCCCCTGCTCCCACAGCTGTAGCCCAGGTGTCTCCACCCGCACCACAAACCGGAACTGGGCTTGTCGGCTGCAGACTGAGACCAGACTGTGCCAGATCAGACCGTGCCAGACTTTGCAGTTGGGCCTCCCAAGACTGCAGCCGGTCAGTGCATGATTCATACACATTATCCAGTGATCAAATACATATACATGTAAATACAAGTAAATTTCCACGCAAGAACATGTGCTTCATTTAAAAATGTGTTTGGTGATGTACTGTAAATACGGTAAAGCACTATCTGTAATAACTATCTGCTATAATCAACAAGTCCTCCAACTGTCCACATAGGTTGTTTCTTCCTACCCTCTAATACGACCCACAGGACTGTTTGATAAATTATTGCCCCTAGGGATGGCAGTAAATGCGATCACAGGTTGCGGTTTACAACAACAAGATGTAGTTGGTCATGTGCTATAGAATGTGACGTAATTGTGTTTGTTTTGTAACGTTATATTTTCAAATTTTCTATTTATTAGTGTTTATTTGACCTATCCACAATCCCCAACCTATCTCCTTATATGGAGCTTGGTGCTCTTATACTTCATCACCTTACTTCCTGCTTTGTTCCCATCATAACTGCTACGGCCACTAGAGGGCGCCACCACTAACGTAATTATAGGTTGCAATTGCTACTTGAACAAACGATCGGGTTGTTTTTCAGGATATTCTCACTATAATGATTCAATGACTTGTTGCTATTATTTAACCTTATTTCCTTATCAGTCATTTTTAGAATTTATTTTATTATGTCCTTTATATACCCTTTTAAATTGTTTTGACTGGCGGAATCTCTGGGGCGGCAAGGCCGTCCGATCACCGATGTCGTGCAGAAGATCTCCCAGCTGCTCAAACTTATACTGACATTAGTCATTTTGGTGACAAACACACTTTTGGACTATAAATGTAACTGTAAAGACAGCTAAACACAAAGGGGGTAGACTTTTACCCTCTTCTTAATGTTATGGATGGCTGCTGTTCTAGGGTGCCAGGGGTCTGATATGGTCTGTTTCCCGAGGGTTCATTAAACTGCTGTTAGCGTCCTTAGCACCCGGCGCTGGAGTTGGCCAGGTATGGATTGCTGTAATGATAGTGGCTGGCTGCTAGCTGGCTGGGGCCTGATTGTGGATGTTGTTGTGGAAAATCATTCTGGTGTTTGGTAATGAAGCTGAAAATAAAGATTACCAGATAAACACTGGAGTTGTTATTGTTATTTTAATATTCTTTTGCAAGAAGAAGGAGATAGTTTTGTTATTTTAACAAATTCTTTCTAACAACTTCTTTGGTTGTAATTTTCATCATTCTACACCAGAGATAGAAGCAATACCCCATACAGTATGGAGAAGTTTGCATAGTTGTTCTGTCTGAAGCACAACTGTAGTTACACATGAGCACACATGTAAATCTCCCAATACATTTCCCCACTTTTGATTATAAAATCACTAAGAATTAAATTTTAACAGTAACAAACACTAGAATCACAAATCTAGAAGACTGGTGCGTAAACCTTTGAACAGGTCTTCTTTGTTGGTTTGAACAAGTCTGTATTGGATTGTTTGAGTAATCCTTCTGGACACTAATTTTTCACAAGAAGAATCACGCAGCACGTCAAACATGCAGCATCACTACAAAAAAAACAGCATTAATGCACCTGTGCGCATGAGCATTGCTTTCCAACCACCAGCTGTTTCATGTCATGCAATAAACTGTTGAAATGATCAGTCACCATGGTGAGATTGTCTGTTGGATCTGGTATGTAAGTACAACACTGCACAGACGCTTTTGATTGGTTGTGCCACGATGTACTCTCATAGCGGCACCTGTATAGTTATGAAAACCCTGGAGGCATGTTTTGAAGGGGTACTAGAAAACTTTGTGACAACAAACAGAGCAGACAGTGCAACTGTTTGGTTGTGAGTTAATGGCACAGGTTTTGGGATAGTCCCAAAATCCAAGCAGTTGTCCCTAATCCTGAATCCTGCCCTATTGTCCCGGAAATTGGTGCTAAAAAAACAAAAATGTCTCTGCAGGTACCGGGAGGACTGTGTAGGGAAATACCCCTGGATTACTGCAATTTAACATGATGTCAGATGGTGATGTGAAGCATTCATAGATTCATTAATGTCAGCTATTTGTAACAGGTGAACCATTGATCGATACCATAAGGTCTTCTGTTAGTCGTCTATTTGGATTCTGCACTAGGAAATATTGGCTGATGGCATCTATTGCTTGTTTAAGCTTTTGAGCGTGGTTTGTAGGATCCTCAGGCTCCTTTAGAAGACAATTTTAGCCATAGGATATGTACCTGTGATGTATGCTGTGATGGTTTTCTAGAAAAATAAAAAATGGGATTACAATTACCATTTGTACATACGGCATCAAACTGATCAGAAAGAGAGTAAGTTGAGTTTCTAAGGATGTATCTGCGACTGTGCCTTACATGATGTACATGATGTCCCCATGGGAACAGTTAAGTGGACAACAAAGCATTCAACCACAGCGGGCATGGCCAGCCACTTGGTGTGTTACTATAGACCATGCAGAGATGTTTGACTTGATTATAACGCTTTTTGATCTATGCCTGCGAGGTTTACTATGTGACAAAAGTCTACTCTAAAAGCCGCCATTACGCCTGCGGTGAATGTAAGATTGAAGGCTGAAGTATTTATTAGTTGAGGGTCCCTTGTTGTCACCCCTACATAATGAAGGCCTCCCGCTTAACTCTATCGCAACATTCTCCGGGGAGGTTGAGTGGATTAGCAAGGGTGCAGTAGTCACGTTCGTTTGAGTTTTGGGATTGTGTGGCCAAAATTACAAACATCCTGTCTCAAAACGATGCTGAAAAACTAGTCCATGCATTTGTTATTTCCAGGCTGGACTACTGTAATTCTCTATTATCACCCCAGCATGTTTCCTTGGATCAGGGAGGCTCCAAGATCATGGTTACAGCTGCTGTGGTCCTGCTACACTTCCTGCGATGCCCTGTTACATCCTGCTTCACGCTGCTGTGCCTTTTCATTCCGCACAGTGCCCTGCTATGCCATGAACTACGACAAACTGCTATTTTACTACCAAGAGCCTGGGTCTGTCTGAGGTTTCTTCCTAAAAGGGAGTTTTTCCTCACCACTGTCGCACTTTTTTGCTTGTTCTGGAGGGAACTACTAGAACTGTTGGGTCCTTGTTAATTATGTGGTCTAGACCTACTCTATCTGTAAAGTGTCTCGAGATAACTCTTGTTATGAATTGATACTATAAATAAAATGTAATTGAATTGTGGATTGATGTGGGACAACAATATTGGAACAAATTAGAGCTATGATTGATAAAACAGAAAATGTACGCCTAAGACCACAGAGCCCTGGCAATCTAAAAGGGCATCAGCCAGCGCGAAGGACATCTATGTGTGGTTGCTGGCGTTTCGCTAAACATAGCTCATTACCATAAAGTTGAGCTACTTTCAACTTTCTGATTGACGCTCTGGTTGCTCAAAATGCGCAAAACACTCAAAACTCCTTGTAGCTGAGAGAAGATGTTACGGTACGGCGTGGTGAGGACCCAAATGCAGAGAGGAGGAGGCAGGCAGGAGTGGATTACCAAGGGTTTTATTGTCCACACAAAACAACAGGAACGCAGGGGAGCCAGGGGAAACAAACAAAAGACCGGAGCACCAAGGCTGGAAACTAAAACACTCAGAACGGCAGCAGAAACTGGTCATAGGGCAGACGGAAAAACTCACGGGACAAGGGCAGGCAGGCACCGGCTGAAACAAGCAGAAACAAGAATCCGACAAGAGACAAAGGAAACACATGGGTTAAATACAAGAGGTAACGAGGTAACGGGGAACAGGTGAGACATCAGGTGAATCACATTAGGGCGGGGCTGGGCAATCAGACAAGCACAAAGCAAAGCTGGACAAGACTAGACAAGACAGGAAACTACACTACCAAAATAAAACAGGAAACAGAACATACAGACGCTTACCGGGAACAGGAGACATATCAGGCACACAGGACCGGGGGGAACACTGAGACAGGGAGGCAAAAAACAGGAAGACAACCCCCAACAAAAACCCCAAACCACAACAGTACCCCCCCCCAAAGACAGATCCCAGATGTCAAAAACCAAAAACCCCAAAAAGGAACAAAAAACAACCCAGAAAGGGCGGAAGACACCGGAAACGAGGGGGCCGAGGTACAGGGAAACCAAGGGACAGAGGGACACTGGGGACAGAGGCAAACCGGGAGCACAGGGGACAAGGAGGAGCAGGGAGCAAGGAGGGGACAACGAGGGGAGCAGGGAACAGGGAGGAGGGGGAGAGGGACAACGAGGGAGCGAAAAGGGACAGGAGAGGAGGAGGGAGGAGAGAGGGACTGAGGAGGAGGGAGCGAAAAGAGGGACTGAGGAGGAGGGAGCTGGAGAGGGAGGAGGAGGAGGGAGCGAGAGAGGGACTGAGCCAGATGGAGGAGACGCAGAGAGGCGAAGTGGAAGGAGACAGGAGAAGGAGGAGACAGGACGGAGGCCAGAGGACGCGGAGGAAAGATAGCGAGCTGAAAAGGGATGGGACAAGGGACCAGACGAAGAAAAGACACCAACGGCACAGGGAAGTCCAGGACAAGGGCCGTGAGACTGGAGCGAGGGACCAGGGAGAGAAAACCGAGGAGAGATAAAGGGTAGGGACACAGGGAGACACGGGACACAGAGAGAGAGACACACAAAGAGCAAACAGACAGAGAGGGAGGAGGAAAACAGAGCGGCAGAGAGAAACAGACAACAAAACCGACGAGAGAGACACAGAGGACAAGACAGACCGAAAAGACACAGGGAACAAAAAAAGACAGAGGGGATAAGACACCAGGCCGGAGAACAAAACCGACAGAGAAAGGGAGAGATGGAGACAATGAAGAGGGAGAGGGAGACAAGAGAGAAAGAGATGAAAAACGCAGAGAGCCTGGACAGGCAAAGAGAGGGACAGACAGACAGTGACCGAGAGGGAGAGGCACAGAGAGCAGACTGACAGGGAAGGGAAAAAAGAGGTCAAATTACACAAACAGAGAGAGACAGGGACACAGAGAGCAAGACAGACAGACACAGGGAACAAAAGAGACAGAGCAATGGGGACAAGTAAAAGGGACGGAGGGGACGAGAGACAAGGGATAGGAGGAAAGGAAAGGGAGCAGAGAAGGTACCAGGGGGAAGGCAAAGCGGCACAGAGACGAAAGGGAGCCTGGAGAGTCACCCACACAAACAAGCAGAAAAGGGACCGGAACCCGAGAGCAAGGACAGACAAGGAAAAAGAGAGACACCCACACAAAACAGAAAAAACAAAGCCAAAAGGGACAGACAGAGAGGCCGGATGAGTGGGGCAGAGAGACAAAACGAGGGAGAAGACAGGACACAGAAAGCCAGACAGGGACCGAATGAGTCAGAGGGGAGAAGGGGACCGGGACACAGAGCACTATAAACACAGGGAAAGAGGGACAGAAGGCGGAAACACACGCACACAGGGAGAGATGTACAGAGACACAGGGAGTGAGGCAGACCATACAGGGGCTCAGAGAGACAAAAAAGAGAAAACACAGAGAGACGGAGGCAGAGAGGCGAGTAACGAGACAAGGCGGGTGAAAAAGACGAGACCAAGGAGAGGGACGGGACGAACGAGGAGGGGACAAGACGACGAGACAAAACAAGGGAGACACACGGAGACAGAAGACACACACCAACCAACAGAACAAGGGAGCGACAGACCCAAATAATCGGAGAGGGAGAGTAGAACACAGAGAGCAAAAGAAACAGAGCGATGGAGACAGGCAAGGACAGAAACCAGCAGGGGAGATTTCACAAACACAGGGACCGAGGAAGGGCAGAGGGAAGGGAGTCAGGAGGCGTGAGGGGATGCGTGAGGGTGCCCAAGAGAGACAAAAAAGCGAGCAAAACAGACAGACACAGGGACCAAATGAGACGATGGGGAAGAGAGAGACAAAGCGAGGGAAACACAGACGCACACAGAAGAGGGCGAGACCCCCACATAAACCGGAAAAAGGAAGCGAAAAGGGACAGAGCAAGGTGAACACACAGAGAGACCGGGCGAACAGAGAGGGAGGCAAAGCAACACAGAGTGAGGGAGAGGAACAAGGAGAGCTAGACGGACAGACACATGGAGTGGCAGAGACAAGGCAAGAGGCACATGGAGAGACAGCGGCAGTGAAACAAGCAAAGAGACAAAGCAACAAGACGGGACAGAACGAGAGGCGACTAGAGAGGGACGGGGCCAGGAGACAAAACGAGGGGGACACTGACACAGGGGCAGAGGAGACCGGTAACAAAGCTGGGAGGCGCGAGGGACTGGCTGAGTGGGTGTACACAAAAAACCCGGAGGGGCACACGACGAAGCCCAGTAGAGTGCGCTTTAGGGACGCGAGGGGGCCCCCGGGAGGGACGCACGGGAGACCCGAGAAAGCCCACGGAGGGGCGCACGAGGGACGCGAGAAAGCCCACGGAGGGGCGCACGAGGGACGCGGAAAACCCACGGAGGGGCGCACGAGGGACGCGCGGAAAACCCACGGGAGGGGCGCACGAGGGACGCGGAAAAAACCCACGGAGGGGCGCACGAGGACGCGGAAAGGCCCACGGAGGGGCGCACGAGGGGGATGCGAAAAGCCCACGGAGGGGCGCACGAGGGACGCGGAAAAGCCCACGGGAGGGGCGCACGAGGGACGCGGAAAAGCCCACGGGGGCGCACGAGGGGACGCGGAAAAAGCCCACGGAGGGGCGCACGAGGGACGCGGAAAAACCCACGGGAGGGGCACGAGGGACGCGGAAAGCCCACGGGGGGGCGCACGAGGGACGCGGAAAGCCCAATGAGGGGGCGCACGAGGGACGCGGAAAGCCCACGGAGGGGCGCACGAGGGACGCGAAAGCCCACGGAGGGGCGCACGAGGGACGCGAGAAAGCCCACGGAGCACAAGGAAACTCCCTGAGGGGCAGGATAAGCTTGGACCGAACAGGTGGGATAGACGGGACAGACTGTGATGGGACGGGTGGAGATGACGTGACCGTAGACGGACTGGGCTTGGGAAGAACTACAGATGGGGCAGATACAGGGAAAGGGAGAAAAACGGGAACAGGAACGGAGACAGGGACAGACGGTGGCAGGGGACAGGGACAAACACTGGGACAGAGACAAACACGGGGACTGAGACAAGCACAGGGATAGACAAGGGCACAGGGACAAGCACGGGACAGGGACACGAACAGGCACAGAGACAGGGACAGGAACAGACACAGTGACGGGACAAGCACAGAGACAGGGACAGACACAAGACCAGGAATACCAGGACTCAGGGGACCCAAAACATGGGGGCCGGAATTCCTGAGGACCCGGGACCCGGGGAACCCAGTGGGGGGCCCCGGGGGCCAGGGGCCGGGAGGAAGCCCGGGAACTGGATCTGGGTCCCGGAGAACCCCTAGGCCTGAAGCCAGAGGAACCCCGGGAGCCAGTGCCCAGGGAGGGCAGAGACCCAGACACCGGCTGGGGCTCTGGGGCGCCGACCACCAACCGAGGACCACAAACATTGGCCGTCGGCCAGGGGTCAGGGGCCACTGAGCGCCAGCCGGGAGTCAGAGGTACTGGGCTTCTGGTCGGGTCATGGGGCTGGTCGGTCGGGCTGGAAGTCTGGTCGGACCGCCTGGGTCAGGGGGTCTGGTCGGCCCGTCTGGGTCAAGGAGGCCGGTCGACCGGTCAGGGTCTAGGGGAATAGTCGGCTGGTCAGGGTCTAGGGGGTCGGTCGGCCGGTCAGGGTCAGGGTCAGGGGGGCCGGCCGGCCGGTCAGGGCCATGAAGTCCGGTTGGCCGGTCTGGGTCAGGGGAGCCGGTCGGCCGGTCAGGGTCTGGGACTGTGCCCAGGGAGGACTGTTCAGTGGACACTCCCTGGGAACTTGTCTTAGCGGTCGCCGGCTGGGGGTCCGAGGCGGATCCCAGGGAGGACTGTCCAGTGCACACTCCTGGGCGCCCGCCCCTACAGGCGGCGGCTGGGGTTCCACATCATTGGTGGGAGCCGGCGGCGGGGGGGCCGCCGACGGCGGCAGGAACCGGCGGGTGGGGGCCCAAGGCGGCGGCGGCAGGAACCGGCGGCGGGGGTCGCTCAAGGCGGCGGCGGCAGGAACCGGGCGGGGGGGGTCGCCCAAGGCGGGGCGGCGGCAGGAACCGGCGGCTGGGGGTCGTCCGCGGCGGCGGCGGCAGGAACCGGCGGCTGGGGGTCGTCCGCGGCGGCGGCGGCAGGAACCGGCGGCTGGGGGTCGCCCTGCTGGGCGGCCGGGCGGCGGTTGGGGGTCGCCCCGCGGCGGCGGCCGGGGCGGCTGGGGGTCGCCCGCGCGGCGCCGGGGCGGCGGCTGGGGGGTCGCCCGCGGCGGCGCCGGCGGCGGCTGGGGTCGGCAAGGGCGGCAGGCGGCGGCTGGGGCGCTTGACTTCAGGGTTGTGGGCCCGCGCTGCCCTCCGTGAAGCGGGACCGTCTCGACCTCTTGGGGGGCTGGCCGGTGTTGACTCCTGTGGGGATCGGTCAGCGGCAACAGACGCCCGGCTGGTGTCTGTGATGACCGGCAGCGCCGGGGCTGGAGAGATCCACGGCGGCAGACGCCGGCTGGGGGGCCCGCGTCGACTGTAGACAGCTGGGGGTTGCTGGGCGCCGCTTCCGTGGACTCCGGGAGGGGACCAACCTCGGTCCACCTTCCTCCCACCGCACCATCATGAGGTGCCAAGTCTCCGTGGCTGTCCTCCTCATGCAGGCGGTGAATGCGGGCGCCATGAGGTCCGCCAAAGGGTCCCGTGGGTGGAGGGAGCGGCTCGAACCTGTACTCCGCTGGGTCCATGGTTGGTCGGATTCTTCTGTTACGGTGCGGCGTGGTGAGGACCCAAATGCAGAGGGAGGAGGCAGGCAGGAGTGGATTACCAAGGGTTTTATTGTCCACACAAACAACAGGAACGCAGGGAGCCAGGGAAACAAACAAAAGACCGGAGCACCAAGGCTGGAAACTAAAACACTCAGAACGGCAGCAGAAACTGGTCATAGGGCAGACGGAAAAACTCACGGGACAAGGGCAGGCAGGCACCGGCTGAAACAAGCAGAAACAAGAATCCGACAAGAGACAAAGGAAACACATGGGTTAAATACAAGAGGTAACGAGGTAACGGGGAACAGGTGAGACATCAGGTGAATCACATTAGGGCGGGGCTGGGCAATCAGACAAGCACAAAGCAAAGCTGGACAAGACTAGACAAGACAGGAAACTACACTACCAAAATAAAACAGGAAACAGAACATACAGACGCTTACCGGGAACAGGAGACATATCAGGCACACAGGACCGGGGGAACACTGAGACAGGGAGGCAAAAACAGGAAGACAACCCCAACAAAAACCCCAAACCACAACAGAAGACTTCACACTCAACAAAGAAGTCATTAATTTACGGTAATTTTAAGGTAATTTAGTTTGCGGCAGTGTGTATGTACAGTAATACAAGCAGGATTGATCGGAATAAATAAAATAAAATACATAAACGCACATTAAATATAGAAACAATGCAAAAAGAAAAGCACTCAAACCCCCAAAAAAGTTGTCTCCTGATTAGGAGACAATAAAATAGCGGCAGCTATGTGTGGTGTATCTGTGGCTCAGTGGTAGAGCGGTCACCTGCCGTTTGGTGGTTTGATACCTGGCCCTGCAGTCCCATGTCATGCGCAGCATCATGTCCTGCCCAAGGACATGATGCTGCGGTTAAACAAAGACAATTGTTGCAGGCCTAGACTTATTACAATAATGAAAAGGAACATTGTAGAATACTGCATCCTTAACAACTCATTACATTTCATGTTACAAATGTGGCATAATCAAAGATATTAGTGGTCCCAAATTTAGATATTAAAACATGCACCAACCTACAAATGACTACACATCACTGGACATGTAACAAGAGCACCCACGTACTTACTACAGTTTTGCCTGTCCCTGTGTATTTCAGGGTTTGGGGGTGTGCGAGAGCAGCTACACTTCACCTGTGTCCATTCAGCTGGAACAGCAGGGCTGCCGGAGCACCCGGGCCTACCGTCCCAGGTTCTGTGCCTTGACCTGTCCGGAGGGACGCTGCTGCAGCCCCCTCACACACCAGGACAGTGTGGATGCTTTTCCGTTGCGCCCAGGGCAGGCTAAGCCAGCAGCAGGTGATGAAGATTGAGTCCTGCTCCTGCAGCATCTCCAACTGCCGCCCATCCCCGGCCACAGCTGCGCGGAGTGTCCTTCCATGGCTGTGAGCATGCATGGGAAGGCATAGAGAACAGGCATTCTATATCTATGTGGGCAGGTCCCATCTGAGGAAAGTGACCAAACATATACACATGATAGTTGAGGTGGTGTTTAAAAATTATGGAAATATTACAATCAGGATGGGATACTTGAAATTTGCCATTAGAGTTGAGAATAGAGTATCCAGCAAAATGGGCACTCACATTCAAAAGTATGTACTAAGATGTATGCATTAATCTGTATCCAGAGTTACAACAAGCTAAAGTTAACCTCGTTCACATTTGACAAAATGAGATCCACTCTTTGGCAAACTCAGATATGTACTGAGATTAAAAACATGTCCACCCTTGCATGGGACACACGCTTGAATGCCAGTCATAGTCTGAGGAAAACATGGCCTCAGTGATAAAAAAAACCACCCACAAGTTCATTTTGAAGCCTGCACTTTGGGTTTAGTCAGACTTACACATGGCACAGTGAATCCTTACTTAAGCTTAACTGTATCTGTGGCTGGCTACCTTAGTGACTACCTTACCTATAGGCTGATTTTTTTTTTGCTGATTCGTGTTAATGTATATTTTCAGACTTATCTTTTATGTTTTTTAATCAAAAATGATGAAATTAAAATGCTCTGTTATAGATCATCTTTAGCTACACAGACCAGCAGTTCTGCTCTTATTCTTCACTGACCAGATGTATATTTCAGTAAACTAAAAGTGAAATGCAAGAACTGAATCTGTTGTGAGACTTCAATGTGGAAGTATAGAGAGAGTTAAATTTTCAGTGAGGATCAAATAGCCTACAGTTTCAGAGAAACTGAATTTACAATTTCATAATATTAAATCCAGTTTGAAGTTTCAGTTCCAAACTACTAAATTCAATTTCAAATTATGCTATTCAGATTCAGTTTTTCAATGCAATTATTCAAATTCAATAATTCAGATTACATTTATATGGGCACATATTTCTGCCCATAACATTAGCTTTATAATGTCTTCTCATCTACAAGCATGTACACATACAAACATGCTCTGGGTTGTTTCTTTATCACAGAGACAACATCTGCACATTTGATTTGAGATATCAAATCAAATATCAAAAGGTTGGACAAAATATACAGATAGCTGCACGCGGATTTGGGAGTTTGAGAATGGAGTTATATAAAACTGGGCCCACCTATTACTTACAATATGCATAGTTTAAATCATACAAATTCACATATGCATTTTTTAAAATCTTGGTATGTATTACAGTATGTAGTATTCATTTGCAAATGTTAGGATGTATTTCTTTCAAATCAGATCAGATTTGATTTACTTAAAAAGCTGTGGCAAATAAAAGAACTGTTTGTTTAATCAAGTGCAAGTTGCTGAACTGATGAATACATGTTTCATAAAAGTGACTTGATTCTTGGTTTTTTAATTGATATCTTAGTAGAATGGAATTTGGTTGGGCCTACCTGATTTCAATGTTGGTACACAATCGACTCTGTTTTGGAAAGTTATAAATGCTTCAACCTGCAGGACTAGTAATAAATCGGTGAACATTTGAATATTTTCTTCATTGTTTCTTGTCATTGTTGTCTGATCAAGTAAGTTATTTCACTGGAATAAATTCTTTGATTTGTTCTTGTAAAAGCCTGTGATATTGACTATATTGTGTCTGCATTGCTCTTCCTGTGTATCACACCATCCATTAGCCTTGGAAGTGGGCGGGCTTCTTAGTCACTTCAGTTTTGCTTTGCGAGACTCACACACGTAGTTCCCTTTTGGGTCTGTGTTTGGTCTGAGCTGTTTTTATTCTAGTTAAAAAGTCACATTGAATGAAAAAGAGGTTTAAACTCAGCGGGATCTCAAGACATGTCTGGAAATATCACGCACGGAACATGCGAGAGCATCAACCTGAACTTTACGCACGCTTTCCTACCGGCTGGGTTTATCACTGTGTTCGTTGTCGGGACGGTGTCCAACATCTGGGGGCTCAGGAGTGTGTACACCAGCTGGAACAAAATTGGAAGCATTAACATCTTCATGTTCAACCTAGGGGTTGCGGACCTGCTGTACCTATTCACCCTGCCGTTTCTCGTGCACTATTACGTAAGAAACAGCAGCTGGCAGTTCGGCCCGATCTTTTTGCAAAGTGACCCGCTTCTGCTTCAATCTCAACCTGTACGGCAGCATCGGCTTCCTCACCTGCATCAGCATCTACAGGTACTTGGGCATTGTGCACCCCATGAGGGTGATGGGGAAAATCACCAGCTGCCACTCGCTGGCCATCAGCGCCCTGGTCTGGCTTCTGGTCATTATCCAGATCCTCCCTGATATGTTCTTCGACAAGAATGATCACAAATCCCCCTAACTCGTGCTACGACACCACCTCAGACGAGCTGATCCGAGGATACCTGCCGTACAGCATCGGCTGGGCCGTCACAGGGTTTGCCATACCGTTGCTTATCATTTTGCTGTGTTATGGACACATCGTTGTGGTTCTTGCCAGAAAAGCCAACGTCAACTCTCCTGAAGCAGCGGTGTTTGAAATTGGTTGTGATTCTCGTGATTCTGTTCTCCGTCTGTTTCATCCCCTACCACGTCTTTCGAAATGTTAACCTGAAAACCAGGATTTTGAAACAGAGTGGGATTTGCCACCCCAGTTTTGACGGCATCTACATTGCGCATCAGGTCGGCCGATTCCTCGCTTGTCTAAACAGCGCAATAAACCCGCTGATTTATATCGTTGGGAATGATGATTTCCTTATGAAGCTTCAGCACCTCAGCAAGCGGGCCCGACTGTCTCTGGCAGGCCTGACAGGCGCAGTCCTTTACCGCAGACCGATTGACGCTGACGCGGATTTACCGTCAGACACTCGCGGTAACTCCGACCTGATGAATGGATAAGGCGCACAAATGTTTCAACCGACATACAGTTCAGTCCCTGCGTATCATGCACCGCCAGAACGTCAACATTTCCTGGAACTAAGTACTAATGTAGTAATAATGACCGGTGATTTTCGAGATTATAACTCAATTATCTAGCAGAGCCATAGTCATAAGGTCACCAAGTTGTCTACGCATAGAGAATATCAGATGTCCTGCTGGAGGATTTTCTTTGTTTCTGCTGTACATTATTACAAAAGACAGAACTTGTTATTTCCAGCTGAAGCCTATGTTAGCATGATCACAATTGTACCAAGGTGCTGTCCATGTTTTTGTGCGTTACTGTGATTGTGTGCTTAATAATCAGATCTGTCCTGTGATAGCTTTTCTACTGGACAGTGCAAGAAAAGTCCATGTTTTAAAACACATGTATTGTGCTTGAGCACTGCCGGGCCATAGCCTACATAGCACTACCTTTGCACTGTTGCTGCTGAAGCATGGTTTGTGTTGCCAACGTTTAACTCAGATTCAATCCTTAAAGGTCCTATGGCATGACAATTTCACTTCTTGAGGTTTTTTTAAACATTGATATGCGTTCCTCCAGCCTGTCTATGGACCCCCAGTGGCTAGAAATGGTGATAGGTGTAAACCGAGCCCTCGGTATCCTGCTCTGCCTTTGAGAAAACGAAAGCTCAGATGGGCTGATCTAGAATCTTGCTCCTTATGAGGTCATAAGGGGCAAGGCCCACCCATGAGAGAGAGACATCATGGCTTTCAAACGAGCAAAGTGGCAGGTAGTCAAGGCCACACCCCCAGCCTCCACCTTTACCCCCTCTCTTCCTCAAAAGCTACAGACTCATAAATGGCCCATACTATGGAAAGCTCAATGTGTGACTGGCTCTAGTGGCTGTTATTCTGCACCAAGGCTAAATTTTGGGAACAAGACTTCAGATACAGTATTAGGGGACCAGTACGGCCTATAGAAAAGCATCCAAAGAGCACCATGTCATGGGACATCATGTAAAGGCTTTTGAAGAGAGGCATGTTTAACTGTCAGAGTGGCCATTCCACAGCTCTTAATTTTGCACATTTGTTCAGTGGAAATTGACACGAGTTCAACAAAGAACTGTGAGAGTGATGTACAGTAAGTGATGGCTCGCCAGTCTCAAAGTGAAAGAAATACTCAAAACCTCAAATTTGATGTATGTTTAAATGTGTACTTAAATAAAAGTAAAGAAGTATTATCAACAAAGTGTACTAAACTATCATGAATTATAGTAATTATTATGCAGAATGTCACCTGGGGTATATTATTATATAGTATTGGGGCATTTTTACTGATGAATTACCATGTAAGGTGAAACTAATAGATGATTTTGAAAGCTGTAGTTTGTGCTGCTGTTGTCTTATACAGAGGTCTTTCTGTTATTTTGTCCACCACATTTATATGAATGACGGTAGGCTAACACAGCCCTCGCTGCATGATGGTCTTTTCAGACCTCCGCGACACAAGTTCTGGTTACTTAAATGGGAATTTAATGATTTTATTGTGCAGCTCTTCTAGACTTTCCAAATGTTATCTGACCGAATGGATCAAACTCTGACATGAAATGTCAGAGTTTGATCCATGACACCTGAAGCTCAAAAAAAATGTATCCACTGATTTACAGACATTTTTTTATTAGTCCATGGGAAAAAGTATTTTTGGGCCAGAGGGCATCAGGTAAAAGGCTAGGTCCTACAATTCCACTGTTTGTCCGCTATGTTCAATTTGCTTCAAAGCCCAGCGTACTTCCTGTGTGTGTGGGTGAGTGCGTGCATGCATGTGTTACTAACGATAATCTAATTATAATAATCATTATCACTCAATGTGCTGATTTATCCCAAATGTTTCCATCATCATGTTTTATCCAGGCTGTCTATGGTAAGGGCATTTAGTTTCAAAAATGGGGGTGACACATTGAACATTTATGCAAGAATTTATGGTGCAAATGTCTTTATTTATTTTAAGAAACAATATTATTTTCCTGTATTGTTTCTTTCTGCATGTTCAAAACATCACACATCATGTTTCAAAATGTTCTTTAGAAATCCTGTAGATCTCAACACAAATATGTTAGAGAATGAGATGTGGTCAAAGCCAGCAGCTCCCAGGTTTAAAGCTACATAAAAGACATGAAATCACAAGAAATCACATCTTTATTTTTCACGCTCTGTTGTGTTCTTCAACCCCCTGATGGGGCACAAGTAGACACAGTTCTTGGTTTTCTGACATGTTTGGAGCCCCTTGAACGCTTACCCCCGAAGTACATTCGTTACTTTTTTGTGGGGTACTTTGTTACTGTACTAAAGTAGATTTTTTTAACTTTACTGCTTTTTTATTTTTGTGCTGACTTTTCACTTTTTCTCCTTACAATTTAACACAAATATTGGTACTTTCCACTTAGGGCTGTGAAACAATACGTTTTTTTCTTAATTGAATTTCTAAAGTTAATCATACATTTTATCACATGATTAAAATTCTATTATTTTGTATTTCAGAACTGTTTTTAAGTACAAATTAACAATGGAAAGCAATTTATACCAGTGTATCTTGATTGGCAATCAAATGAAGGCAAAGAAAGTTACTTTATGAACTTGACTTAAAGTACTTGACATAGGAGCTACGCTTCGTGGAAGCAGGCTTACCCCCTTGGATTTCTCCTGCGCTCAGATTTTTTTTTGTGTTACAATCCTATCAATATTCACCAACCAATAGAATGCCAGCTGTAGTGTTGACCAATGAAATGATCAATGCCCCATTGAGGGTGCGTTCTCTTAAATTTAGAACCTCTTTTGCGGACGGCTGCTCTGTAACCAAGTTGATTGAAGGTTAGGCTAAGGCTAACTCCAGATTGGCTATTACTACGCAGCATTTGTCTCTCCAGTGTACGGCAGACACTTCCTGTGTGTGTGGGTGAGTGCGTGCATGCATGTGTTACTAACGATAATCTAATTATAATAATCATTATACAAGTGTACGGCAGATTCGCTCTCTCCTTCTTTTCAACATGAAATAAAACAATAAAAGTCATAAAATATGCATGTCCCACATGTGCGAGTAGTTGTAATAGGATACTAGAAAAATGGTCCACCATTTGGTCATAGCCTGGAGCCCTGTAAGTGTAAAATACAACTGCATGAATTATTTAAGATTGTTTTGCAGGTTTGCTAACATGCTTTGAAAATATGACCAGATGTTTGATTTTCCAAGTGAGCACATCTTGATTGAAGATGCAGAATCTGCTCTACAGAGGATAATGGTGAATTCTGTGGTTGCTCAGCTGAGCAGGAGATATTTATCTGCCCTGTGCTATCTTCACAACCTACTGAAAGAATTTCAGGAAGCTGACGCCTGTCTGTGCCTGTCTTCATGAGCAATCCTCATACGTCTGTGTGTGATGATTGTGAGTCTTGTTCCTTGTATCATGTTATTTTAGTGAAATAGCATCTAATTTAGGATAATAAATGGAGTAGAGGTGGACATTTTGAAGGCCGACTAACAGGTCTTTGAGGGTCAGATTTCTAGCTGATAGACAGGTGTTCAAATACTTATTTCTAGATTTTTAGATTATGTCTCTCACAGTGGACATGCACCTACGATGAAAATTCCAGACCCCTCCATGATTTCTAAGTGGGAGAACTTGCAAAATAGTAGGGTGTTCAAATACTTATTTTCATCACTGTATATGCATACGTCACTGTTGTCAAAACCCCCACAATCGACAGACAGAGACGGCATGTTGGAAGTTTGTGATCAACACTGTATGGTGATGTAACCAAGTGGTGTCCCATTTCATAGGGGTATGTTTTCACCCCTACCCCTTGGTTTCAAGGGCCAAGGGGTAGGGGTAAGATGGAGAAATGGGATTCAGCCTTAGACTAGACTTTTATGCAATATAATATTTGACCTGTGTTTGCAATGTACCACACTACATTGTCAAATTTAAAACTTGCTGCAAATGCGGAAGTGCCTTAAATCTGCATTCTGTCTGAATTACAGCAGAGGGCGAAAGTGAAGTTGCAAAAGGAGGTCGGTTTCTCTAGAAGTCTGTGAGAAAGTGACCCACTTCTCACTTGATTTCAAACGAGCAAGTAAAAATCCTATGACAATTCCTCAAAGTCAGCCATGATCACCAGTGTTGTTCGCTACTAGCTAGCTATTCACATTGGTTTTGTTGACGGAAGTAACTGTGCTTTTCGGTGTTGCGCTAATCACTCCGCCCAAGTAGCAGTGCTTTGCCTTTCTGAGAACATAGTTCCCAGTTAGTATACGGTTAGAATATAGCTGTGTCTCATGTGACCTTGTTATTTGTACACCCTGTGACTATACAAATTACAACATGTAAATAGGAACATGTTAGCGTTATTTTGTCAATTATTAGCTAGTTGGGTTAACTGCCTGGGCATCAGACAGACGCACGGAGATGAGAAGGGTATGAATCGACTTATCTAACTCTTGGGGATACAGTGAATAAGCTAAAGTCTCAATAAGTCGGCGTGTTCCTTTAATGCACTCCTTGTTGAATATAGTGAAATGTCATTACATTTGAGGAGAACTAAGTTATCATTAGCATACTGGAGGACAAAATTGAATTTAGTAACTGTTCTGCAGAATTGTTGAGAATACATATAATTTTCTGGTAAAGGCTTTGATTTGACATGAACCACAAAGTAAAACAATACAAATGAGATAATATACAACACAATAAAGGGTTATTAGCGGCAGCATTTAGAAAAAAGAAGAGAGTGGACAGAGATGAATCTTAACATTGGACATTTGGTTCAAGAATATTTGAATAAGAGCTACTACAATTATCTCAATATTTTTACAGATGTATCAAAATATTTAAAGGAGAGCTGCAAGCAGTTATGTTGGACTCCAATTGTGTAACCTAAAGTGTGACAGCATCTAAGCAAATGTCAGGAAACATCGCAATTTGCCCATCATTAGGAAATATGGCAATGGATGAGTTGCATAGTCTTATGTACAAACCCTAACTTCCCATTCAAGTTATACATGCGTTGTATTGGCACCAATGTAATCTTTGGGGGTGCAGGTGTGACCTCAGGAATGGCCCTAGATGGTACCCTTTCAAATTTCAGAAAAATCGTAAAAGCCCTAGTGGCAAATATTTGTAAAACGTGTTGGCAAGCCTCAGAGGGTCATCGCAAACAAGAATCTTAAGTTTGGAGTTGATAGCATTTATTTTGGCTGAGATATGGCAAAGTTTGTTTGTCCGGTTCTAAAGACGTCTATGAGAAAATTACCGTACTACTTCCATTATTTATTACCTCAGTTTACCTAATTTCTATAATTTTATGACCTCAATTTCTAGTTTCTAGCCTTCTTCAATACAGCATCATGTTCATTTTGTTAGATTATTGTCTCATTTATTTTAAAATAAACAATCAGGGGATGCTTTAGGACCTGTTAATCAGGACAGAGGCTTAGCAATGCTACCATGTACATTGGCATAAACCTGTTAGTAGCCCCTATTTTATTTACTTATGGTTCAGAAGTATGCCTTTAAGCTGTCACTGTGCCATCTGTGTGTATTTTTCATTTGTAAATGCCATTGTCCACCAAGTTATTTTGACCAACAAATGTAATAAACAGTTGCAGATTTCAATTCCATAAATCCTACAAGTTATTTTATTTGCAAAAAAGCAGCTCAAATATATCTCTCTTTGTACGTATACACAGGCTGTGAATTTTTCTTCATGCTCTATGTTCAATTAGAGGCAGCTTGCTCTGACTTGGAAATATCCAAGGTCTTCAGGGTGATGGTATCAACCCACAGTCCATACACCAGGTTTACAGAATCTACTCTCTTGACAGAGAACTTATAATACCTGTCAGGTATTAGGTTGTTGACCTCTATTTTGTACGACTTGCATGTAGATTTAGTAAACTGGCAATATTCAGCAATTGTTGGATGAAAACTCTTTACGTGGATCTCAAACTCTTGGTTCAACTCCTGAGACTGCTCACCTTCGACTTCCCAACACAGATATACACTGTTGGATGTCGTGCAAGTCTTGAACCGATTAAATATAACCGGCATCTTCTTGGCCAGTGATACACTAAGCTGTTGTATGGGGAGGCTGCCTGTGTTGTGGATGAGCTTGTTCTGCAGGTCCAGCGGGCCAAGTTTCCAAGTCAATCTGCTCTCAAAGGCATCCAGGTACTGGTGGGTTAGCTGGAGCCTCTCCTTTGTGGAAACTCCAATGTCACTGTCTACCAAACCCTGGTTGTACTTTAGGACAAAGGCTTCCAACTCCTGACAGCCCCTGATGATTTCTTCATAGAGCAGTCCTAGAAAAGTGAGGTGGAGTTTCACCTGGGTGTTAGCCAGGGTCATTGCACGCTGCAGCCTCTGCTGGTTAACAAGAGACCACACCGTGCTGTCAGACAAATGTACATTGTGCTGCTGCTCATCTGCTGTTGGTAGCAAATCATCACCTTGGATTTCCAAGTAGTACGAGCTCCTCTGCATGAGCCGCAGCACTTCCTGCATCGTCTGGGAAATACATCACAAGAACTTGTGAATCTACAGGTGCTTTGCTATGTGCTCAATCTGTCATACAGTACATTTATACTAATGTAAGGACATGTTAAACACAGACTGGTGTCTTTAATAAGTCCGGCATATAAGAACTCTAGTCAGGTTGAAGTTGGGTAGAGATGGGAAGTATTTGAATGAATAGCAGAGCCCTACAGCATGTGCAACAAAGCAGGAGAGTGAGGGACTCCAAATGAGCCGCCATGTTGATCTGCTTTGAAATTCAGAGCGCACAGCCCCATGTGAATCGTTTGTCCAATCAGGTGCAGCCATCTTAGTTGTAGGAGGGTGTAGTCTGTTTTCTTTGCTTGTCAGTGGTCAGTGAAGAAATATTGATAACTGCAGCAAGCCCACAAGCACCTAGTTCACAGCACAGGTGAGTATTTACTCATTTCCAACACTGAGGCCCTTGTGTTTTTTTAACACAGTGCCATTTTTGGTCTGAAAAACCTAATATATGTACAGTGCCACTTTCACCAACACTGTATCCTAACGCAGACCATGCAAACATTTGACTGAAAATGACATGTAAAACTATCACAGATAGCTTTATAATTAAAACTGCCCATTTTCCTTTACTAACTAAAGGCCACAATTTAATTTAAAATACTGTATGTTATCCAAGCCCTAGAACATATGATGACTAATCAAAAATACAGAAGTATTGTAGCTCTACATTATGGTATACTTACCATGATGCAGTTGTCACTTAGTCTGGTGCAGAGCAGCTGTAGGATTTGGTTGCGGAGGTCTAGGAGGGGGTCAATTTGAGTCTCCTGGGCTCCACACTCCTCTAAGCTTGTACAGGCCATGTTGACTTCATCCATGGTTACTGTAACATACAACATTTACATTCAATGTGGGTTGAATGCAACATACAGGCAATTCAAACAATGTGTGTATTTTTGGCATTGCATTTAATGTGAAAATGTATTCTGAGGACACAGAGAGAGTTTTGAGCTTTGCATGAACTTGTTTGGCAATGGCTTAAATGCAATATAAAATAGTTGTGCACTATAGCTTTAAGTTAGGGTGACCAGACGTCCCCGGTTTCCGGGGACAGTCCCCAATTTTGGTGACTTGTCCCCGGCTGGATCTGTCCCCGGAAATGTCCCCGGTTTTCACTGTGACTGACAGACACGATACTGGAATGAAAGAAAGAAAACTCTGACCAAACGGAGCCAATTGAGCAGCGCTGCTCAGAGATGTTTTAGAAAGCCGTATTTTACCATGCTAAAATCACTGATTATTTACATGGAGTCTGGTGGAGATATGCTGCTCTGTACACGCTAAAAGTAGTGATTATTTACATGGAGTCTGGTGGAGATATGCTGCTCTATACATGCTAAAAGTAGTGATTATTTACATGGAGTCTGGTGGAGATATGCTGCTTTATACACACTAAAAGTAGTGATTATTTACATGGAGTCTGGTGGAGATATGCTGCTCTATACATGCTAAAAGTAGTGATTATTTACATGGAGTCTGGTGGAGATATGCTGCTCTGTACACGCTAAAAGTAGTGATTATTTACATGGAGTCTGGTGGAGATATGCTGCTCTATACATGCTAAAAGTAGTGATTATTTACATGGAGTCTGGTGGAGATATGCTGCTCTATACATGCTAAAAGTAGTGATTATTTACATGGAGTCTGGTGGAGATATGCTGCTCTATACATGCTAAAAGTAGTGATTATTTACATGGAGTCTGGTGGAGATATGCTGCTCTATACACACTAAAAGTAGTGATTATTTACATGGAGTCTGGTGGAGATATGCTGCTCTATACACACTAAAAGTAGTGATTATTTACATGGAGTCTGGTGGACTTTTATGTTTTAAAAAAGGATCTTAATCTTTAACAGAAAGGTCAGCCTCCTTAGAAATCCTTTCCATAATGTTATCAGACACTTAGAATATTAATCTGAGTCTGTCAGCAGCAAAACGAGCACTTTATGAACGTAAATACAAGCTGGACAATTCTCCCATTAACTTCCATTGTAGCTTGTTTCTCTGCTGCCGACTGCAGCGATCTCGTTTCATACTGCATCAATGTCAAAGGAACATCTTTCCTCAATAGTTTATATTGTATCTGATACTCAGCTCTAGGTCTAGTGTCCCCGTTTTAAGTTTTACTAAAATGAAAAACATGACGTGTTTTGGAGGTATTTACGCTTCTGAGCTGAAAATGTCCCCGGATTTAGTCTGAGACATCTGGTCACCTTACTTTAAGTTGATAGCTAATGATTGTAGACTGCCTTATAATGTGAATGTGTTTTAAATGCGCTAAAGCCACTAACATAGAGATACAAGACCTAAAGACTGAGGTGAATCAATTCCCTTATTTTTAAGAACAGTGTTGTGAGAAAAAGCAACAGTCAAGCTAACTCAACCATGCTAGCTTACTTGAAGCAACAAGCTAGCAAGCATTTGTCAGTACAGTAACGTTACCTCATCAGGCTAGTGTAAATGACCTCAGGAGAACAAGCATTAAAAAGTACTCAATTAAGCCAATACACATTACCCAATATGTTATTAGTCCACAATATTAATACCTTGATGATTTCCTAAAGTGAGCAACATTGTTAACCTGATTCAGCTAGTTAACAAGCTAATGCCAGATAATACCAATACAATCATCTACTAAACAATAAACAATATAATACAACAGGATAGTTAGTATATAACTTATACAACAATAGTTAAGCCTATCTACTTGCCGTTGTTTTACTTGAGCTTCCTGTGATCCTATATAGTTTAATGGTAACTCTTGTTTATGGTTAAATTGTTAATCTGCGTCGTTATGATTCATCTTCCACGGTTACGGAATGGCAACGGCAGCCTGAAGGTTCTGTCAGAGTCAAATTATACAGAGAGTGGACTAGTAATTCAAACTTCCAAACAACATGGTATAAACACACTGTGCTAATCACTGTCAACACTCTGAAACTCATCCATTGGTCTATTAGAAATGGAATTTTATTTAAGAACACGTTTTAGTTTTTAGAAATTAAGTTGTGTAGTGTCTGGTGAGTTGCATTTCATTAGCTGGTTTAGCAGAAGCCTCATAGCTTCAATGCATTTTAACACAGCCTATTGCTTGGCAGTCATCATGTCACTCTGTAAGTGAATATTTTTGATAAGGATTGCAAAAACATTGCATGTTTATATATGAGACAGATGCATTGGAGAGGAAAAAGTAGGTCAAAAGTTCCAAAGAATCTCTGGCATGTCTTTACATACAACGAAAAATGTAATAGCTGGCAAAACCATCATCAGGCAAATGTTATTATATACTGAAAAGCCATCTTTCGTAGGATCACCCACAGTCATCTCCTACAACTTGTCTAATACTGAAATGTTGGCAGCTATTACAGTAAATGTATCTTTGCAAGTTAGACAGTGTGCGGGAGTCTCTTTGCAACTTTTAATAAAGCCAACCTAAAATATCAATCTCCACAAAAGAAAGCAAAGCACGTCGGCTAATGGATATCTAACAGATGCCTCGCATTTAGGAAATGACAGGACTATCAGACAGCGCCCAATTAGAGTTGTGCAAATGAGCTGAACCCTGAGTGGAGCCTAGCAGTGCCTTGGTCTGTAAATTAGAACCTATTTTGGGTTCTAGTACATCTGGTCAGATCAGTGTGTGTGTGTGTGTGTGTGTGTGTGTGTGTGTGTGTGTGTTGTATTGAATCATAAAATAATAAATGTCACTGGTAATGGGTGGTATGCACCTATGATTCCTTGTCCTTGGAGCATCCACCTGTGGCCCTTTATTTGTGATTTATCGTCAGTGACTGCATTTGGCTTCTGCAATAATAATAATAATGATAATGTTTGATGGTGCTGTGTGGGTGGTGACATCATTCACTTTGAGTCTGAATTCTTTGTGAGTGCATACCTTAAATTATTACAGCTCATGTATTGATTAGGGATAAGAAACAATAATAACACAAAAAGTAAAAAGTAATGATTTCAAACTGATTTCATAACCAATACATGCATGGTCTGAAAGAACAAGTTGTCCAACACAGAGACTAACATTAAACAAGATATGAATCTCAACTTATTACAGTACAATGTTTGTTTCGGGTGGCAGTAGCTCAGTCCGTAAGGAGTTAAGAAAGTAACCAGAGGGATGCTGGTTCAAGTCCCAAGTTATCAAAATAACGTATTCTTATTGTGTAAATATTTTGTAAAAGCACCATTGTCAACACTGCAATATCGTTGCAGTATTGATATCAAGATTTGATTTTTTCCATCGCCCAGCTCTAGCTTAACATATAAAAATATTGATAAAATATGGATGGTTTAAAACAAAACAAAACAAACAAATTAGTAACAAAAATGATTAACACCTAAACAGTAACCATAAGACCTTTACATAAAAGCCGGACTGAATAAGTAGGTCTACGCCTAATAGTATCAATAATTCCAGCTCCTCTCAGATCTTTCGGCAGATATTGAAAGTTGCATCAACATAAGTGCTTGTTCTGTTAGTGGAACAGCTAAAAAGAGAAGAGCTGGGGGATCGGAGGGGCCTACCTGGTTTGTAAACTAAAAGAATTTGTGAAATAGTCTAATGTGACGTTGTGTACTGCCTTATAAACTAATAAAAGAATTTTAAAAACAGGTAACCAGACAAAAGGGTTAGGGTTATTTTAAAATAGCCGTAATGCGCTTTCTCTTTCTTGGCTCTTAGTCAGCACTCTTCAGCAGAGTGTTGTATTAATTGCAGGTGGTTTATTGTATTGTTACGTAGACCAGATAGGGAGAGGATTACAATGATGTAACGTGCTAGTAATAAAAGACTGCGTTAGTCATTTTGGGTTTCACAGAGAGAGTAGTCTATATCTAGATGGTTACAGGATAGTTCCAGCGCCACCGGATATTCTGCCGGATGCCACTTGTCTTCCGCTTTGAGTTAACTTTAAAAGTCCAATGCATAGGAATATCTCTCCCATCTAGCATTGAGATCATTTATCACAATCAAATCTCTTGCGTCACACAGTTCCAAGTACGTATTACAGCTATGGTAGGCGTTACACTTCAAAAAGACGGTTTCTTGCTCTTTTCAATATCCTTTTTTCTTTTTCTAGGAGAAGAAGAAGACTTCTGTTCCTGATATTTGATTTTGAATATGTGTGGTCCTCTCTATGTTTCCTTCTTCAAACTTGCCGGGCCGGAAGTGATTTCTCATTAGCAGATTAGCAACACTTGTTACTTTATCATGTGACAGTGAAAACGCAAAAAGTAGCGGAGCAGTATGTCGTGGTATGTCCTTTACGGCTAACGATTTCAAGATGGCGCATGAACACGGAGCGCCAACTATTGATGACAAAATGAAAGCTTTGTGAACCACTGTCTTTATTTTCTGAGCCCACTAGCTGGCTCTTGGTTTTAAGAGAAATGTGATCTAGTGGGAAAATAAAGACACTGGTTTATGAAGCTGTATTTGGCAATCACTAAAGTCTACCCCAGTTCATGCAAATGGAAATGGAAATTTTCAAGCCAAGGAGTACTTGGAATTGATGTTGGTGGCCACACTGATTTTGATAATGAACACTAAACACGCCACACACTTGACTCGGGTCGCATCGACGAGCAACATTAACCAGACCCTCTCAGTAGCTTTACAGGCTGAAAATGGCAAAATTTGGATAGAGCAACGAGGCAGGCCTACTTGGTTCTTTCAGGGAAAATGTAATTATTTAAAAAACATTTTTTATGGCATTTCCTCTAACTGGGACGTTTTTGGGAACGACAGGGATTGCTGTGGACCAAGTACACACAGAGATACACTGGTTAGAGCAAATGAGGATTAACCATGTATCAGCTAATTTAAATAGCTTACATTAGGGGATGAGGAGAAGGGGCGAGGGGGCAAGCAATTCTGTTGTTATACAATACTATAAATAATTTAAAAATATATATATATATAAATAACGTCAACAAGAAGTAACGTCACCCAACATCGCTTAGAGAACCTTAAAATCAGTCAAAAATCCCTTTTTGATTTTTTTGCTTCTTGGCTTGGTCCTACCACATTTAGTTTTGAGGTCAATTTCTCTATCTGAGCCTTTGAACATTCATCATTAGCACCTCTGTTTTGTCCTGGTTGAGTTGTAAAAAGTTCTATGACATCCAGGCCATATTTCTACAAAGAACTGGCAGAAACTTTAACAATGATTTGTCTACACCTAGTGGTTAAATCAGGTTAACTGGAGACAGACTGGTGAGAAGCTTATTTTCTTTCACTTGATGTACTCCTTGTTTTGTCTACTTGAGCGTGCTGTGCGATCCATGTACAATGGATGAGTCCTTACTGCTGTAGCCGCATGGTCAATTCCAACCTGCAGTCCTTTGTTGCGTGTCATTTGCTTTCCCTCTCCCCCTTCCTATCTTCAGCTGTCCTGTTAAAAAAAGGCCTTAAAATCCTCCCCAACCTACAAAAAAACCTAATTAATTACTCCAATACTTTTGATTTATGGCCCAATACCTGCAAAATAAATAGATAGATTCCAGATTTTTTTTCCAGATTCTGCGGTTTCATCTATAGTCCAAAAGACAGGCGGGTTGGGTTAATTGTTGATTTTAAATTGCCCGTAGGTGTGAATGGTTGTCATCAGTCTCTATGTGTGCTCTGTTTTTGAGAAAATAAAAGCTCAGATGGGCTGATCTGGAATCTTGTTCCTTATGAGGTCATAAGGGGCAAGGTTACCTCCCCTTTCTCTGCTTTGCCCACCCTGATAATTTGGCCCCCACCCATGACAGAGAGACATCATGGCTTCCAAACGAGCAAAGTAGCAGTTGGTCTCCCCCCCCTCCTCAAAGGCTTCAGACTCAGAAACGGCACATCCTAAGTCTATATAAAAGAGACCACAGATACAGTATTAGGGGACCACTAAGGTCTATGCAAAAAGGATCCAAAGAGCACCATGTCACGGGACCTTTAACAAAAAAAAAAAAAGATCATGTATCAGCCCTTTTTAGCCTCTCTACACTGGATACTGGAACGTTTTACAATTGAATCACTAGGTTTAACATCATAAGTGAATTTCCATTTCTCCTCAAAGTTGACCTCACTCATTTCTCCACATCTGTCCACCAAAGACAGACCACCAGTGCTTTCACCTGGCTCTGCAAATAGTTGTTGCAGTGATTTATTAGGAAGTATGTAAACGGAAATTACTCATTCAGCCTAAAATACACCAAAGCATCTGCTGATACAATAACAACGGTTCATGGGCGTGACGGCATCTATGAGCTGACGCTTTCTCACCACAGCTCACTTCAGATCAGATATTCCTCATGCTGGGTTTTTTCACACAGAAAACCTGGGGAACCAGGCAGAATGGATTTGATGAGACACGATAACTTGACCTGAAACTGTACTGTAAACTCCAACTGTGTATATTTAATAGGAATTTTTGAAGTTATTTTTTAAACAAAGTATGTCACACGCAATTTTAGGTTACTTATGATGAAGTTGTTTCTTTTGGTGTAATTTTTTAATGTAATATATCAGCATTAGGGTCAAGTTTAGATATTACAATAGCTAAAACATAATACATATCATGACCATCACTGTGATGGAATAGCTGAATACATCATTTATCTTAAATATGTTGATCTGTACAAAATGACAGGGCTATCTCAGATTGCCTTAATATCATGTTAATTCTTCATTAGATTTTGCCTTTTTATTTTCTTCCATTTAAGTGCTGCCCAATGTGAATGTTGCTAGAAAAGGACAGATTACCAATTGGGCAAAGCACCTGCCCAAAGTACCCAGGTTCTATTTCGTCAGTTGGTTGCATGGGATTTTGTTAAATGGACATTTATTTTTGCATTTTCCCGAGACAATCATTTCAAACTCACACACTGAAAATATGTTTGTATGTTTGTGACATACAGGTAAACTCCAGTACACTGTGACACATGCATGTGCAGACAGCCCTGCCCCTTTTGCATACTGTATATATTGTATATATGTATATACATGTATATTGCCCTAAATATTACCCTTTAAGAAAGAAATTTTAATTACTAATAAAATTACCTTCTGGACCTTTAGCCATTTTACGTCACATGATGACCAGACTTTTATAACTAGACGTGTTCGCTTCCTGCCAGGCACTATATCAGTCAGTCACAGTGAGCCACTTCTTAGCAGTCATGACAAGCTTTAACTCTCTCTCTTCCTTACCACCAGAATGCAGATTGCATTGTTCTGCTTAAAAACAATTTAAGCAGATTTTTTATGACTTTATGGTGGTGTTTTCTTATGACAGGTTTCTCCTTGCTTACAGTTTTGTAATACACCATAATATATTGAACTTTAAAATCTTTCACTAGGAAGGACCATACCACAACAATATTTAATTTAAAGGTCCCATGACATGGTGCTCTTTGGATGCTTTTATATGAACCTTAGTGGTCCCCTAATACTGTATCTGAAGTCTCTTTTATATAGACCTTAGTGGTCCCCTAATACCGTATCTGAAGACTCTTTTATATAGACCTTAGTGGTCCCTTAAAGTCTCTTTCCCAAAATTCAGGCTGGGGTTTTGGCCTTGACCAATTGCCACTTTGCTTGTTTGAAAGCCATGATATCTCTCTCTTTCTCATGGGTGGGCAAAGTTCTCTGGGCGGGCAAAGCAGAGAAAGGGGAGGTAACCTTGCTCCTTACGACCTCATAAGGGGCAAGATTCCAGATCAGCCCATCTGAGCTTTGATTTTCTCAAAGGCAGAGCAGGATACCCAGGGCTCGGTTTACACCTATCGCCATTTCGCCACTGGAGGACCCTAGGCAGGCTGGGGGGACGCGTATTTAACGTTAAAACAAAACTCATAAAGTGAAATTTTCATGCCATGAGACCTTTAAAGATTTAATGAATGCTTGATTATATTCAATGTTAAGAGCATGGGAAAAGATTTGGATAGTGGGTGAGATTGAAAAGAGATGCCCTCTTGGTTGGTCAGGGAGGATGTACTGGAGACTGAGTGAGACTCAGTGTGGGGGTTCCGTCTCAGGTGCTTTCACCTGAGCTGATTCCAACACCCCGGTCGTTACATAGAATGAGAAATGAGAGAAGAATGCACTGGACTGAGTAGGAAGGGAAGAGGGTAGAAAGGATGAGGGGATGAAGGGATGAAGGGGGATATGATGAGTAGGTCAGAGTAGGGAGGAATGGAGGGAGGGATGGGGGTTGAGGGAAGAGGGGATGAAGAGATGGCGAGAAATCGAGGGACCAAAGGGGAAGGGAGGGTGGATTGAGAACGCGGAGACAGACAGCACTGAGTGGGTTGGCTTGAAATTTGAAGGCTGGTCAGTGATTAGAGGTGTGGTTGAGGTAACCAGCCCCGAGTCCGAGGACCGGAGATGTAGGGGTGGAGGAGGGCAAGGGAGGAGGGCACGGATGCTACGGAGGGATCTGTAAGTGAATAGGAGGATTTTGCTTGACATACAGGACTTTACTGGGAGCCAGTGAAGGTGGATGAGGGTGGGGGTGATGTGCTGCCTGGGTTTGATGTGGGTGCGAAACCATGGCAACTGAGTTCGGCACACACTGAAGACTTTCCAGGGCTTTGGTGGGACATCAGAGAGTCCACTGAAATACTAGACACGAGGTGATGAGGACATGGATGCCACAGAGTCTGTAAATGTGATGACTGGAGTCTGGAGATGTTTTGTTAATGCAAATTACTGAATGTCACACATACGGGCTACTTTGAAATCAATTTTTACATATGCAAACAAGAATCATAAAGAATTATTCATTTAAATAACTTTAAAAAAACATAGCTCACATTTGTTCAGGCCAGAGATTTACATTATACACTACATACAGTTTTTAAGCTGAAATAATTGATTGATAAACATCTACAAGGCCTTACAACCTATTTAATGTACGATTCATACACCCCTTTTTATTCATGTGTGTCTCCCTGTACAGTACTGTATTATCTATGTTATTGTAGTTTTATTTAAATAATAGGCCTAAGGATTTGGAGAGAACAAAAACAGTTGGTTGATAAAATTGATTAGCTGATCAACTGAATATTAAATTTACATATTCATTTACTGAGTAAATTATCTGGGTCTAGCTCAGCACAGTTATGTAATGTAAGAATGATTTGCTTTTTCTTAATTTTTAATAGCCTAGTGTAAATCTATAGATTTTGGGCTTTAGGGGGGGCGACACAAAGCTCTGTGAATTTGTGATTAATTTTATTTATTTTTCTATTTCCTGACCTTATACAGACTAAAGAATTAC